>CM057390.1:41131112-41731112 GCA_030015415.1 Cynopterus sphinx
TTCTTTGCCATGTGGGTCTACTCCAAAATTTGCTGCTTGATTCACTATAAACAAGAACTAAGAGAGAGAGAGGAAGAAAGGGAGAGAGAGAGGTGAAAGTCACAGTCATTTTATAATCTAATCTCAAAAAGGACATTTAATTACCTTTGCCATATTCTGTTTCTTAGAAGGGAGACATGAGGTCCAGCTCACACTCAAGAGATAGAGATTACACAAAGGTATAAATACTAGGAAACAAAATGCAATGTGTGTGTGTGCGCGCGTGTGTGCACGCGCACACACATGCATATGCATGATTGTCTGGGTGTGTGATAGATTTTTTGACTGGAGGTGAAATACAAAATGCTTTATTGAGTTAAGGAAATATTCTGTAAATTGTATGTTTAAAATACTTCCCTCTTTATAAGTATAGGTAATGTTCAGAGTGCTCATTCATTAGACCCAATTAGGCATCATAACATCCAAATGTTCTTTTTATAAAAAAAATAATTAATTAATTATTTTTTTATGGTGACATTGGTTAATGAAATCGGGTTAGTTTCAGCTGTACACTTTAACAGTAAGACATATACATACACATTTACACTGTATATCCAAACATTCTTTGATTTAAAACTATTTCTACATGCTCTCAAAAGGGAATTGTCATAACAAAAAAAAGATAATGTCCCAAAATTTTTATAAGAATTAATTTCTTAAAAAAAATTGTGCCTGTAATAGAAACTTCTTACTTTGACAGTTAAATAACAATTCTATCAGGCTGGATTTTATTTTCAACTATTCTTATTTCAATAGTCTTGGTGAGACATGATTAAGGGTCAGAGAAATGTGCCATGTTAACCTTTGAGGTTTAAACTTTTGCAAAAATATTATATTGCTAATAATGCAGTTATATTACATTTTCATAATCTTTAGAAATTAAAATGATATTTTTTATTTTATTAACCAATCTTTGGTATAAAAGAAACATTTTATTTTTTATAAATAATTTTGGAAAATTTTAATCTCTTTATTTTGAAGTGTCTCCCTCTTGTTGATAGATGGATGATAGATTAGATAGATAGAGCTCAGTTAAATATTAAAATTAAATTAATACTGCATTTAGAATCATACATGTCATTGAAATGTTTTATTTTGTTGTTTCTTTTCCTCAGTATTGGTGATGGAGTTAGGGTCGAATTGAGAGAGAAAAATTATGTTTCATACAGTTTTCATTTAGTATTGCACAATAATTGGACCATTCCATTCCAATAAATTTAAAGATATTTTTCAATAACTATATTTGATTTATATCTATGTACTCTTGAACATAGTAATCTTGAATATATGGTTATTATATATTATATATAATACATAGTATTCTTAAAGACTATTTAAGAAATAATATATAACTTGAGTCTATTTTTCTAGAATAGGGTAGCCTTTACAGCAATTTGAAATGATTGACAGTTGTTCTATATGTATTTAAGTTATTATGCTTTTTCACTGTCAAATGGCAAGAGTCTGTGAAGAATACGAGTACCATATAATGTATGGTATTAAACAGAAAAGTAGATATAGAGTCCCTGAGTGCTCAAACATAGGAAATATATGTTCAAACATTAGACAAAACATTTGGAAACATGCTGTTTTCATAAGGGTTTTACAAAACTAGAATTCAAACTGTATATTTTTTCATTTTCCGTTGTTACAGAAATTTAAGACACTTGACACCATTACTTTTTAAAAGATGTCATTTGGTTCTGGCTTGTTATTATATTATTTTTGAGAAATAATGTAATTCTGAAAGCTGTTGCAATGTAATTTTATTTGAAAATATTTATATATTAATAGGCAATTAGAAAAATGCTTTCAAAAACATTCTGTGAAATGCTTCATTACAATCTATAAAAGCCTGCTTTATATGATAATATGGGACAGATCTATGAAGACATACTTTTAATTCTGCTCTAATGCTTCAGACTATTACTGACCAAAAAGAATTATAACATTTACAATAAAACAAATTTTAGTTGCTCTTTAAATTATTAATAAAAATATTGAATATTGAGTATTAATTCCCTTATTTCTGCATTTTTGAAAGTGCCCCAATAGCAACTGAAATTGATTACCATAAATAGAAAAATAAACCATAAATTCACTTTTATTTAAATGGAAGAAATGGTCATATAAGTATACCTTACATAAATATTGTTTTAAATAAATGTTAGTCACATATAGAAGATGAATACTTTGAAGAGCAGTGCCTCAGAAGTATGTTAGCTTGGAGTTTAATAATATTTCACCATAGGAGACTCTTATTTCAAATATGACTACAAGCAGGAAGTGATTCCCACCTATGGAGTTTTTGATGTCTTTCTTATTGTTCAAAATACAGAACATAGACACAGCACAGGTAGGCTAAAAAAAGCCGGAAGGCTTTTTAGCATCACAAATCTATAGTTATTAACCAGTAACATGGACAGCCAGAATTTCAGAGAGAAGAAGAAAAGGGAAAAGTTTTCTGTAGAAGTCAATGTGTGAAAACATTGAAGATGAAGATTCTGTTTGAGATCATAAAATATGGTGACTTCAAGTAATTAGTAAAAAAATTAGTAAAAAGGGCTAAAGAAGTACCAAGTAAGTATCATCCAAAATAAATGAAGCCCAGGGCATCACTGTGAGGTGTATTCTCTTGGACCACTAGTTAAATTTTATTTCATTTTCCTTAATGAGTAGGAAATACAGATCTAAGTCAGAAGCCACTGTGTTTTTATTATATGTAATAGATAAAAACTGGTTATATTCACAGTTCTCACAAATGCTTTTATTAACTATAATCCCAAATGAGATAATCATCTAGTTTCCTTATACATGCAGATATGTATTGGCTCTGATGTTTGCCTGACCTTGAGCTTATTTTTATATAGATGAGTCCAATATGTAAATAAAATTTTAATTTTTATAAAAATTTTCATTTTGTAGAGCTTTGTAGCAAATTATAAAAATAAAAAAGTTGTACTCATAAAAGCATTATCAATAATGCTTAAATTATTCAGGTGTCCGCTGGGTTTTGTATAAATGTTTTCTTACTGTAAAGACTGTAGGCTAAAAATGCTACATGGACTAACAACAGATAATAATGATTTGAAATTAGTATCACTATCAAATCCAACTGCCGTAATCATGCCAATGTCCTTGAGCAAAGTCAAGATGGTGAACATTCTAGGCGCAATCAGAACTAGTTATAAAATATAAATGAAAAATTAACCTTTATTGTTCTGAGATCCTCAGAGACCAGTGTTGTTAGTTACCTCAGCTTAACCTTACCTATTTAGAAGATAAAGTACAGTAATTTATTCTTTGTAAAAACCAACTAAAATATCATTTTTGGTATGAAATTTACTGGGGAGATGGAGGAAAACATTCTAGAAAATTGGAAGAATGGAGATGTTAATAATAAATCAGGTTATTAGAAATTCAAATCAAAAACAATAATAAAACATAAATATTTGCAGTAGTTCCCCCTTATTCACAGGGAATATATTCCAAGATCTCCCATGGATAGTACTAAAGCCTACACACACTGTGATTTTCTTACACATACATGTACTTTACAGTTTCTCTTTGGCATATCCAAATTGTCAGCATCACTACTCTTACACTTTGGGGCCATGAGTAAAATAAGTGTTATTGGAACATAAGCAGTGTGGTACTGCGACAGTAAATCTGACAAATGAGAAGGTTACTAAGTGACTAGCAGGAGAATAAGGTATATTGATATCAGGACTGATAGGCTGAACAAAGGGATGATTCACAACCTGGACAAGACAGAGTAGGACAGCATAAGATTTCATCATATGCTATTCAGAAGGGTGAGCAATTTAAAATTTATGAATTGTTTATTTCTGGAATTTTTAATTTAATATTTTAGACTTTAGTTCACTACAGGTAACTGAAACTGTGAAATGTATAGCTGATAATAAGGAGGGATTACTGTATATATAATGGTATCAAAATGGATAATGAAAATATAATGATAATAGACTTTGATAAGGTGTGAAATAAACCCCTAAATCAATAATAATTAGAAATTTAGGATATCTTGATAAAATGTATATTTTATCTGAAGTAGAAGGTCTTATATCTCTCTCAAGACTGCATTGACCTACTAATGATAATAATAAATTAGAATGAAAAATAATTGTACAGAGCATTTAAGATGATGATCAAATAGACACACAGAGTATTTTACAATATTTAAATCCAATTCCAATATAAATTTAATATCAAAATTAATCAAAATGTTTAAATACAAAGGAAGTTTTCTCATTTTGATATTAAATTTGTACTGGATTTAAATATCTCTATTGTGTTCTGCTAACTGAAACTTTAGATTATTTGCATTTATATTCATCGATGTTATTTATTCTTATGTACTGATTTTATTTTATGTGAAAAATTTGCCTGATTATGTACTAAATGTATATTGGGTATGGTTTCAAATATTGTAATGTTCTCTGTAATGTGATAACTCCCTTAAATGCTTTGTCCTAGGATGGAAAGACATATTATAAAAATATAAGTTCTCACAAAACTTCTATTACATTAAATTATAGTGAGAACCTCCTAAAAGTAATTATTATTTTGATTTTTATAAATTCTTTAAAATAATGTTAATTTTATCTTACAGAACTCTTTTTTTTATAGTAGTCAAGAAGAGTATAGTAAAATATAACAATAATATGGAATGTCTCAACAGAGAAACAGACTGTAGACTCAGTATAATTAAATCAATGTAGTATTAGAATAGGAATAAACAAGAAGTTAATAATCCAGTAGCTTCTATTGTATAGAATAATTAAAATGACATTTTGATGTAAAATATATTATTTAATTAATAGTTCTGGCATATCTTGGTACTGAGTTTTTTTAAAAAGACACTCATCTCACAGTATTTTAAAAATAAAATTTAGATAGTATTAGTCATAAAATATCAATATGCATACCTTTAAAAAATATAAATAAAAATACACCTACATTCTGGAAGTAGAGGATACGTACCTATTCCAGATTTTAAACTCAGGAACTCTAAAAGAAAATGCATTTACATATGAATAGCTACCAAAGATGCCATACACAAATATATGTTAATAAAATATTATTTGACAGATATTATTAAAACATGTTTCTAATAGGGAAAGATCTCTTATAATAGGAAAACATGGCATAGAAAAATGACAAAAATTCTGGTATTGACCAAGCATGTAGGATTTAGTACACATTAAAAAGTATGACTAAGAGCATTAATACATAGTATGTAGGTATTCCATCTTCTGCTGTTCTGTGAAGATAAAAAATTCAATATGCATTAAAGTATTCATGATGTTATTTTTGAAAACAAGCTATAACAAAAAATTCTTTCATATACACTTTCACCTGTATACCTATTTACAGATGTATGTGTATCTACGGGGTTATCTGAATGTATAAATACAGTTCTAAAGATATACATTATGGAGTAAGAATAGGTGAGATGTCGAGATGGTGAGTGTTAATGAGGATGGAGAGGGACCAAGAGTGAGAGAAAAGTGGGAGTGAGGAAATAAGAAAGTAATCAATCATTAAGAAAATTGTTTAAGACTAAGAATACAATTGCAATTATGCATATATATAAAACCATGTATGTCTATATCTTTGTACAAAAGTAATAACAATTTAAGTCACCAGAAAAGATGAAACTAGACTTTAAGAGATATATTCACATACTGGCTGACGTTGATCTGTTTTATTTTGACAAAAATCAAGGTTTTCCATGGGAAATGCATGGTAATCCAGCCACCAGTAGCATCCCTTTCACAGCTCATTGTAGATATTTCTCTTTCACCATAATGCTCTTGCTGTTGATTTTGGAAGTAGCCCAGAATCTTTTTGTCTGTGGGGTTTCAAGTAACAACTAACAATCAAGAGGTGTGACCCTTCTCATCCCTTCTGGATTAAAGCGGCTCTACCTCAAGTGCCTCATTTATCAGAAGCAGGTTGACATGCGTGTTGAAAGATAAATTAGGGCAAATTTAATTTTATATCTCAATCTATTATTTTTATTATTTTTAAGTCAATTTTAATTTTAAAAAAATGGTACACCTAACCTTGGAAGAGAAATTCCTTTTCCTTATGCTTTGTTATTCATGAATTGGTTTGGGTCTTTATTATTGCACTCTACTTTAAAGGTATAAAAAGTTAATTATTCTGCATAAAATATATGCTTACTTATGGCCATTAGCTAAGAACACATTGCAAATACTCAGTGGGATTTTCATATTTAAGTAGAGATCTGTAGCACTTTTTCTCCCCTGATCACTTTATTTATGTGATTTGGCATGTCATCTTTTTCCCTTCTAATGTGCCTATTTATCTTGTAGCCATTCTACAACATTCTGTATATGTTCATTATAGCACTTGATTAAAAGTACACAAACCCCCATTAATCCCAAGAGCCCTGTAGAATCATGCAGTGTTCTACATCATTACAGTTTAGGTCACAATCTCAAATTTTTATGACTCAAGGTAAACTCCAAGCTGTGAGAAACTGATGTGAGCCAGATAGTAAAAATTGAAGCACTGATATAACAAGGAACATTAAAAGGATTAATGAACAAACATAACCATCAAAACTTTTAGGGACCAAAAATAAATGTCATTAAAATAAAATTAAGAACAATTACAATTAAAAATGAAGAATTTCCAGTGGAGCTAGAATAAGTACCAGTAAACTTGTCTTTAAAAAGATTATTTTAGATTCAAAATAACCTTGTGACAAAAAAGAAAATCTCATTTAGTAACTGTTATGGTCTGAGGGCTTTTTGTGTTATTGCTGTTTGTTTAAATTTCAATTTACTTCATTTTTGAATATTCAATTTAGAATTAAGAATGCAATTAATAACATCTAAAAGAATACAATATAGTAGAAATCAACTGTTTCCTAAACTTTAGTATATTAAATTGTTTTAATTATCATAATTAATAAAAATTTAGAAGTTCAGTCCACAAGGAACACATATGATGTTATGCATATTAGCAGTGATATTTTTATAATATCACACATTTCTAACCACAAAAACATATGTGTATTTTTCTCTGTGTATTCATTCTCTGCTTTTACTGACAAGACAGAGTAGGTATCTAAGTCGCAGATGGACAATAAATATCATTTTAATATAGAGACTTAAGAGAGAAAAAAAGTTGTCTTTAAATAAAATGAAAGCAAGTCTTAAACCATAATTTGATTGTCTTATAAATATCCTCTCCTTCTTTTGGAGTGTGAAAGAATGGAACAGGCTTTCTGATAAAAGAATCATACACATTTCAGTGCTCTTCAATTTTTTTTATGTATGTGGAATGTTGTTAAATAATTGAAAAGTAGATTAAAAGGAAATTTCTTTCCATGTACCATTTTGTCACTTTTACATTTCTTTATGTAATTATTTTATTTATATAGAATTTAACATTTCTCACATTTAGATTTTCAAGCTACAGTGAGAAGAGTACATTAATTTTCTTATGACATATCTGCTTTGTCTTTGAGATCAAATCTTGAGTGCACCATAAATATAGATGTTTACAAGTCTATTAGGATTTATATATTCTATAAATAAAACCCAATGAATAAGAAAATGCTTACTTAGTAATGGCACATTGACAATCTTACCCAGTGAAAACAATTTAATTGTGAAAATATGTATTAAAATTATATACTTTTAAAGAAATCAGACTGAATAATACTATGACTATGTGATTCTCAATGTGAATATATACTTAATGGAGAGGAAAGTCTTATATACACCAAATAATTAGAACAAAATTAATGAAAATATTCTACAGAAAATGAAAGTAATAGGTACAGACAAATTAAGAGTAAAATAGTAATCTTAATTTCTTTTCATTCATTAATTACAGTTTATTTAACCTGCTTATAATTTTCAGATATCTTACTATTTTGGGAGAAAGGACATATTTTAAATCACATCCAAACTCTTTTTTTTTAAATTTTAAAACTCTTTGAAATGGTATAATTTCCTCACTGTAAGAGAATACCAATTGTTGATGTCATGTAGGCTCCACACCTTCTCATACACTTTTAGCTAATTCTCTAGGAAACCATAATAAACTGTATAAAACAGAATTCTAATTTAGTCCCTATACTCTGAGATAAGAGATTTAAAAACTATGAATCCTGAAGTCATATTCAAATGAAGAAATAGTGTAAACTTTTCAGAAAATAAATTTTAAAGCAATTTCAAAATAGTTGATTCATTTTAATCATCTTGAATTTTTTATTTTATACAATAATCAGAACTTCAATCAAAGTCAATTTAAAAATTATCTCGATTTTTTAAATTAAAGTCATTGCCAAACTCAACTCAGTTTTATCTCTTTATTATGAAGAAATTAAATTTAAATGGTGGAAAGATAATAGTATAATGAAACTCATGTATCTATTCATCACCAAGCTTCTAATATAATTAACACATAGACAATCATACTCCACCTTCATCCCTGCCTATTCCTTCTAGATTACTTTGAACCATTTCTCAGATGTCATATTTTTATTTATAAATAATTTAATATGAATCCCTAAAATACAATGGTTCTTATACAGATTTTATTAAATTTATAAAAATCTGTAGCCATCACTTAATATTATCCAATATGTCAGTTTTCAAATTTCCCTGATTGATCCTAATTGCTATACCTGTTCATTTGTTTGAATTACAATCCAAGAGAAATCTATAAATTGGTCTCTTAAGTCTCACTTAGAGACTTTCTACATAGATCAGGAGAAATCACTTGATTGAAACACATGCAAATATAAACAAAGAATAAAAAATAAAATAAAATGAAATAAAAAAAACAGAATTCTATACTTTACTAATATCTTTTGAAAATGAGGGGGAGCTAATATTGTCTCAGAAGAACAAAACCTGAAGGTCTATACAATGAAATTCTTTATATAAAATGATGAAATTAAGCCTGATTCTATGATGTGTAACACCACGGATGAATGGCACAAATACTGAGCAATAAGATCTAACAGAAGATAATACTACTCTATGATTTCTAGCATAAAAAGTTCAAAATAAACAAAACTAATTTATGGTGTTTAAAGTCATGACAGGAGAAGAGCTTAGTGACTGCCAATTTAGGTTTCCAGGGTGCTAGTTATATGTCTTAAAGCATCTTAATTAACCATCAAATGCCTGATTTAGTATAACATTGTTTTTAAAATTTCCAAATTTTAATGAAATTTTCAGCATTTTAAAACTTCTGTATCCAGCATTGCTTATTGCATAACTCGCCTTTCCTTACAAAGTGTATGTGGGTATGTGAATGAGTGTTTGAAGAAGTGTATCTTTCAATCTTTCAGTATTGGTTTTTTTATTCTAAAATGTTTGACTGTGGGGATAGCTGAAAAAAATATGCTTTTTATTATTCTTAAATGAGAATTCTACTGTGCATAAAACAGATTGTTGGTTGTCATTTTTTCCTCATTAGTTTGAAGTCCTTCTTACATTCCCTTCTGTTTCTCTGCAGTTACTAATGAACAATTTAATAATAATTGGATTTTCTTTCTTTTGAAGGTTACTTGTCTTTCCAATCTGGTAGCTTTTAAATTACTTTGTTCTCTTATTCTTGATGTGCTATAATTATATTTAATTTGTTCTGAAATGGAAATAAATATCTTAAAAAATAATCCTAACTTTTATTTCCTAGGTGAACTGTTATATTTTTTACTAATTTACTTTTCAAGACTAGTATTTATCTACTGAATTTTTAAATTAAATTTGCTATATTTTTAAATTTTAGAGTTTTCTTTAATATATCAAAATAATGCTTCATTTAAGATTTTATAATTTATTAATGTTCGTGAATATTAGATATCTATAGTTTTAAATATTACATTTATCTATGTGAATTTCGGTTGGCAGACTTTTTCTCTAAGATGTTTGGGAAATTTATATATGCACTTTTTTTTGGTTTATTACATTTTTTATACACATACAGACTACTCGTGTGTGTGTGTGTGTGTGTGTGTGTGTGTGTGTGTGTGTGTTTTACCTTATTTAGCAGGCACTCACTCTAGATCAGGAACTGGAGGAAATTTGGAGCTTTAGTTTTATGAACATAATTGGAATAATAGTCATACATCTAGTCATATAGTCATCTAGTCAGCAATTGCCTTGATTGAGTTTCTTCTTATTATATAAGCTGTTTTTCTTTTCTTTTTTTTTTTTTAATTTTCCTTTTTTTACTAGGGAAACCCTGAACTCACCCCTGATTCCAGTCATTGGCTTCCTCATGTTGAATTCAAAAGTTTAATTCCTATTACTCTTTTAAGTTCAAACTGATACTACAAGTTCCTGTTTCCAGCCTAGAATACTGGAGTGTCTCCAACTGATTTGTCACTTGACATTTTAGTGCTCTTGAGCATAGATCTTTTTTTTTTCAATTAGTGGCGTAATTCACACATTGCATTTCATACACTGAAATGCACTCTATGTCTACACTGATCATACTGATCTCCAAATCTTTACTGCTCCAGACCCCTGACCAACCAGTAATGCCATTTCTGCTGCTCCTGAATCTGAATGTTTTCTCACTCAGGTACTTCTACTTCCAAACAAGGTGGATAACTAGATGTGCTGCCCAAAGCTGCTCAGCGTGAGGAATTCTCCTACACACTGCCTTTTAAGGATATCCCCAGAATTAGCAGGTTTATAATCTTGGTGTGCACATAAATATCAAGAACCCATCATGAGCTCATCTTTGTTTTTTTGTTTATTCCCTAGCTTGTCACAAGAGACACCCTATGATGGAGAAGTGCTGACAGAGCTGACCATTCTAGTGACAAAGGTGTCACTATACTAGCCTGTGTGTTAACCTGGAAGCAACCCTTCCAAATTACGACAGTTTGCTGCTGGATGTGCCAGACAATATGACTTGGTGAGTCAGACTGAAATTAATACTTGATGGATCATTTGAACTGCATGATTTCTTGATATCTTAAAGTCAAACATTTTATTTCTATTAAGATCTGAGGGTACCAACAGAGCTCGTTGTCAAATGGTAGGTAATGATCGTAGAAAAGAAGTCTTTGCTACAGTTCTACCGTGAGCCTACCTTTTGATCCTCTTTCAGGTCTTGGCATAAACTTCTCATTATTTTTCATACCATTAAGATACCATTGATCCTTTAGAACTGTGAGGAAAATGGCCCAAGAAGCAAGGCTGTTTATACTGCACATGGGACCTGTGGGAGAACACTTTATATGCTTGGCTCATTTCAAAAACTGTGCCTTTCTGTGTCATGTCATAAATGGTCAGAGGAATACTCAAGAGTGTGGAACATGCTACCTTTACTAATGAAAGTGGTGAGATGAAAATTAGAATTAAGCAAGACAGATGGATATGAGAGCAGAGGAGTATCCGTTACCTGGCAAAGCAGATATTGCTGATATTGTTTCAAAAAAACAAAAGGATGCTAGCCTACAACAGAAAGGGGGCATTTTTGCAGGCCAAAGGCTATTTCAAGAAGTCTGATGTTTCAAAGCTTTTGAGTCCATTCATGCAGATGTGATCCTCATGTTAGGATTCTGCTCGTTCCCGTATCCCTGGCCTTGATGAGGCAGACTTGATAAGGTTGGAATTAAACCTTACTTGAAGGTTATCTACCCTTGATTAAATTCAGTCCCTGATTTTGTACTATACAGATTTTCTTGCCCTCTGCTGCAGTTGAGAATTACTGTATATGTTGCTAAGAAAAATCTCTGGCATTCTAATTTAGCCTATGTCAGTGATTAATCACTGTCTGCTTTTGCTGTCTTTTTTGAACCCACCAATTGATCCCAGTAAGGGTCATACAGTCCATTGTTCTTTCTAATTTATTTCTGCTCTGACCAGAAAATATACTTGTTATCATTTTATATTTTAACTAAATAATAGAATATCTGAATCAAAATAATCAGCAGACATGCTTTCAACAGACTGAACACTACAGAATAATTTCCAAATTTATTAATTTCAACTTCTAAATTGAAAGAAAAATATAATGCCGCAAATTCAGAACCTCAGTTCAAGCCAAGTTGGATAAAGCCAAATAAAAACACACCTAGACATAGCAAAAGTCAATTTCTCACTACCACAAATAATAGAAAAGTAAAAAAAAAAAAAAAAAAAAAAGAGAGAGATAGAGAGAGATGGCAGGAGGTGGTAAACATTTCATATTTTAAAAATGTCATTTTTCTGAAGATTGCTTATCTGCTTACTCATAGTGCCACTTTTCCTTTAAGTCCTTGGACACATTTTTTACTAATTCTAATTACAGAACATACAGTAATCCCAAAACTGTAACATATTTATGAGTCTTTGCATACTAATTGCAATATAAGTGTCATATTTAGGTCTGTTTATATCAATTTGTGTCTTTTCTCCTATATGAGTCTCATTTTCCTGCTTTTTGCATGTCTAATACTTTTATTTGTTTGTTTGCTGATTTTTGATGCCAGCTTGTTGAGATTATATTCTGTTTTTCAGCTTCTGGATTGTTTTGGCTTCCTTTAAAGTGGTGTGATATCTTTAAAAGGCAGTTAATTTACTGGCTTTTTATCTTTACCCTCTGAGGGTTTAGTTTACAATTTGTTAGCATGGGTCTAGTGTAGGCCTGATTCTATGACTAGTGGAGCTCTGCTTGTAAGAGTTGACCCTCTTGTTGTCTCAACCTAGTTTGATGTCTTCTGTCCAATCCAAATAATCAAAAATTTAACTACATTACCCAAGAATTTTTTATTCAACACATAGCTTAGCATGTGGGCAAATGCTCAAGGGGGCACCTATCCAGATTTCTTTGGCTTTGACTTTCTCATCTTAAATGAGTTTAATTTCAAAGAAATCTTATTCAATATTTTACTGTCCAAATCTTAAAATTGTATAATTGTTTTTAATATTTAAATTGATATACCTAGGTAAGTAGAGGTGATCTCTTGAGAGCTCTAAATGTAGTTGTTAAATTGCAACTATGGTTTATGCTCTGGTTGGTCACAAGATGAACCATATTTCTACATGTGAGTACTGTAATATGGGTTTTGCCAAGCAGGTTCAAATAGTCATATGATGCAGTAAGCTTAAAAATGATCTCCTAAAAATTTTTTTAGTTTCTAATCTCTGGAATGTGTTACCTAACATGGGAGACATTGCATATGAGATTAAGTTAAAAATATTGAGATGGCAAAATTATCATGGATTCCTTGTTTCTTCTCTGAATGCCTACAAATGTGTCCAAAAGTGTCCAGTAGGAGATTTTACACAGGCAGAAGAGGCAATGTAAACATGGAGGCAGAGACTGAAATGATGTAGCCACAGGCCAAGGAATGCCAGCATCCATCTACCAGAAGCTGGAAGAGGCAAAACACAGAGAATCCTGTAGAACCTCTGGAGGTAGTGCAATCCTCTTAACATTTTGATTTTGGCCCAATGATAATGATTTCAGATTTATGACCTTCGGAACTATGAGATAATAAATTTCTTTTGTTTTAAGCCATTGCTCTTGTAGTAATTTGTTAGAGCAGTCACAGGACACTAATACGGATTCTCTCATTTTACACGTGATTTGAGAATTGGAGTCTCCCAAGAAACCACTTTTTACTGGTCTTAGCAACATAGGGCCTCTAGTTTTCAACAACAGAAGACTCAGAATGCCAATGATAGTGTGTAAAGAAGACTCATACCATTATTTATATCTTCCTAGAATTCATTCCTAGTAAGGTCTGGATCTGTTTTTGATTCTAACATAAACTACATTTTCCTACCTCTACTGTAGCCACCCCTCCTTTTTTCTCTTCCTAACATTTCTATTAATTTGAACTCCAAAAGTTATTTAATTACATTTTCTATTGCTTCATTAGACAGTCAATTTCAGTTGCTTGCAATAATGACATATACATACATATACACATTTTTTTTTTACTTGCACAGTAATGATCTGACATATCTTTCAATTAAGGTAGATCTATCACCCTCTGAGAATTCTAATGTAAGATATTAATAAAAAAAGAAACTGGTTGCAGGGTATACAAGAATTGTCAGTACCATTTTCTAAAATGTTCTGTAGCTCTAAAGCAATTCTAAAATTAAAAGATTATTTAAAATAAAAATTATCATTAGATATATTGAAAAAAATACAGTGATCCCAGGAATGTGGTTATACTTTTTTCTATTTAAAATATTTTAGGGGAAAATAATTACTAAAGCATTAATGATGAAATAGGATGAATAAATATTGAAGGCTGAAAGGCATAGATGATACATAGTTACTTCACTTGAAATAAGAGAGAATCATTATAAATGGATGAATTCCTAATATCTTTGTTGGCAGAAATTGGTAAAGCAAGTGGAAATGCAATAATTGTCCTATTCTTTGTATCATTTGTTCTAATTATTGTACTTTCAAATTAGTTGTGAGTGATACCAATAGGTATATTGAGGGTTCTCAAAGCTAGTTTTCTATTCAAATATATTTCTATTTGTAAGTAGAAGAGTTTAATGAATTATGACAATAACCTGAAAATTTAATTCCTAGAATGTAAAACAGAAAATGAGGGTACATCCCTTTCTACCACTCGTTAACAGCTATCTAGAAAAATGCAATACTTAATGTGAATAAAAATTGCATTTCATAAAATTGAATCTGACATTTTCAGCAAAATGTCTATTTAAATGACTTCAAATTAATCTAAAAATGACTAAAACCGGTGAATAAACTGTTTATGAATATCATTTTAATACAACAAATATGAATTAAAATATACTGCCTTTGTGACCTAGAATATTAATAAATATTTTAAAACTAAATGGGTAAAAAGACATAAAGAAAAATGCATCTTTATGAATTGATTCCATTCATATAAATGCCAAAAACTTTTTGGAAATTAATTTGCAATTCATAGCCAAGAACTAAAATATCTTTTATCAGTCAGGGAATAGCCAATAAACAGGAACCATGCTTGCTATTTAAAATGAGAGATTTAATATAGGAAAATATTTATAGAGGTAAGAAGGCAAAAAAGTGAAAGCAAAAAACAAGAACAGCCAGAGAACATAAGGGCAGGAAGAATTATGACCCTAAACAATGGGAAAACAAAAGAGGAGAGTTTGGGTTTCCAAAATTTAGGAGATTGAAGAAGAGGTTTTTTTTTTTTGTTTATTACTTAGATGTTGTTTGAGTAATGGGTTACATAAATAGGCTGGTACCTCAGGCCTTCAGAGGAAAACTGTGAAATGCTCTTGTTCAGATGTCACAGGAAGGGATATTTCTAAAGAATCTCAACGGAGCCATTTTAAGGACTGCTACAATAATCAAGGTCAACCTGCTGGTGCTAGGGTGAACTTCCAATGCAGCATAATACTGTCAAGGATATAAGAAAAAGGAAAAATGTCATTCTCCTTTCCTTCGAACTTCCAGTTTTCCTGTAATGACTCCTATTGGAAAAATGCAGTAAGAAACAAACTGACAAAGATGTGTAGGTAATGTGGTTTGCTGACTTCCAAATTTTATATCGCAAAGTATAAAAGGTAGACTTGGGGTTGAAAGACAGTAATCATAAATAGATTCATATCTAAAAATCCATTACAATGATTAATAGCTGGAGATATAAAATGCACTTTTATTTATTATTATTATAATGGAAACAACACAAATGTCCACTCTTCATAACATTCATACATAAACATAACACAAAAGCATAACAATAACATAAAAACAAGTCTCCATACATTCAAGTTCTTTTTCCCCATAGTTTTCTCTGCTTTTTCTTCTGTGCCATCATCATCCTCAGGACTTCAGAGCAATACTCTGAAACATTCTTGCTCATATGTCTCAGGAAGGGATATTTCTTACATAGATCTTCTAGAGTTGATCTTTTAGAAGGGAGCCAGAAACTTGTGCTGAGTCTTGGAAATAAGAAATCTCAAATAACCTAAGAAAATACATTACTAAAATTATAGAACCAATAAAATGTGAAAAAGTCAAAAAAGACTGGAGGACAGGACATTTAGGACATGTGCTAAGAGTGCAAACTGACTTAGCAGTCAAGACGTATTTATTTTTGTTTAGCACTTGATTATGAGACAAATATAAAAATATGGAGAATGTATTTATGGGGCTATGGAAGAAATAATAGATTTTAGCTTGCGAAGCAACTGATCCAGAGGCAAAAGTTATGTTATACAAATAGGAAAACATGAGCAAAGGGGAGGGAAAAACCAATTAAGGTACAATCTCTGGGTGCTTTTGTATCAAGGAGGAGAAAATGAAGCCAAATAGTATAGTCATTAAACAAAAAATGCAAGAATATGTGTTTAAATGCTGCTATGTTGTTGTAAGTCAGATGAAGAAATCCTAATACATTAATTTCTATTAAAATTAGAAATATACTTAATTATATCAACAGGTTTGGAAATTAACACGAGAACACTGATATAACAAACTATTATAATCAAATTTAAAAAAAATACTAATCATGTAGGCATACTTATCTAAAACTGTAACACATTTCAGAACATAATTAAGGTCTCAAGGAAAAGCTGTTCAATATTAATATAGAGTGAAATTTCAAGGCCTCAAAATATACTCAATTTGAAAGTATGGATAACTACTGTCCATTTCACTATGAATTGCTCTTGGATTTTACTAATTAGCAAGTATTTTGACAGGTATTATTCTTACCAAGTGTTTTGGGACACCCTTTGCTTTATGCTTCAGATATTCTGTTTAGTGTGATGAATTTAAATAGTATCCTTAACTTGCATATTTTTCATTCCCTTAAAGTACATCTCATAAATTCAAAGCAAAGCAGTGGTGTCTTGTAAAATCTAATTAGTTTCAAGTTTCCTGTCAGTTTTGTTTTTCTAGTGGTAGTGAGACAACATGCTACATATAGGTAACATGCCTCTCTTCAAGTTTTGTAAAAAACATTACAAAGCCCCTAGTATTTAAGCTGGAAATTTTTTAAAAAGTACTTTGAGTCTTTCAAGTCATTAGGGGAACATTTAGTGCAGTAGAGCAGTAATTCACTGAATTTCAGGCACTGGTGGCTTAATACAGTTAGTACAATGTAATTTACACTCAGGGAGTAGTTTATACACCTGGAAGGATCTAAACCATTGCCTACTTAATTGACATGATTTTCTAAAGAGAGATGAAGCACCCTAATATTTACATGCAAAGTAAATCAGGATTAAATTACCTCCTCAAGGTCAGAGAGGAACATTAATCACTGAAGTAAGACTTGAAATTTTGTTCTCGTTCTCAATGTTCTACTTAGAAAAAAAATCATTATTGTGATGTGAACATATTGAGTAGAATTCTGGTCTTTGTTTAGGTTATAATTTCAAAAGACACAGGTTAACGTAATAAAAACCCTAAAGTTATTCGGTGTGTCTGTCATTTATATAAGGGGCAGAGTATAATGTCATCAAGTTGTGCAAATAACACAAATCGCCTTTGAACAATCTCTCTGGAAGGTGAGATATATATATATATATATATATATATATATATATATATATATATATATATATATTTACAGTAATCCAACATAATCAGTTTTAATATTAGAAAATGTTCTTCTTTCTGAATACTAGGTGAAATACTAGGCTTAAGTTTAGGAAGTGTGAAAAGTGTATAGCATTAAACATTAGAATAATGCTCAGTGTGGTATGTTCCAACTTTGAGGGTCATTGGAAACTGGTCAACTGAAGGTAAAGAAGGGTTATTTCTAGGAAACCATTGGAACTAAATTCCAACATATAACAAGTATCTCCAAGGAGATGTAAGACAAATGAAATGTTTCACCTTCTCCAGAGAGGTACCAAAATCTGCCATGAAAGCAATGGAGAATATATTTGAAGTTTTACATGTTCTTGAAGACTGAGTATGGGCTAACATGATCGTATAGAGTAGCGAGGAGTCACACATAGAATCCACAATGACTCATCAGCTGTTTCCACAGACCTTGAACATGAACTCAAAAAATCAGGTTAAGGAAAAGGCATCCTTAACTAAAGAGAGCCATCCCTTAGTAGTACACTGAAATAAAACCCTGTCTACTGTTCAGGTGCCTATTATAGCTCCCTGACAAACATTCATTACTATTGAGGAAGGGCTAAAGCAAAATCCATCTGCCCCTGGAAGAGACTAGGCATAACAGTCTTTTAGCAAATAACAGGCAAGAAAGGCATTGGCACTGAGTGAGGAGCAACAAACCATATCACACGGCAAAAATTCACTGGGATGATTAGAAGAAAAATCCATTTAAGCCAGTGAGAGAAGTAGAGAAACTAATCAAAATATAAACCAGGGGTCTGTATCACTAGGTGCAGAGCAAGACACTCATCCCAAAAAGACTTCCATAGAAATGAGGCAAATTTAATGCCACAGGATTCCTAGAGGATGTAGAGCATTGACAAAGCCCCACCACAATGCCAGGCACACAGGGCTTTCCTAAGACTGAGCTAAAGAGATGAAAAAAAAAAAAAGGAAATATAAATGTGCTGCTGTGGAAGAGACTAATGCATGAGGACAGAGAAAAAACTTCTGGCACTTCAGATCCACCATGAAACACAAAGTAGCAGTAGAAATTATCCAGGGTTTAGATATATCAAAAAGACATTTTAACATATAGAGCTATGAATGAGATGTTAACAGATCTAATGAAAAAGTTGGGACTAAGTGTGGACAGATGGAACATTTCAGGGAAACATTTAAAAATATAACAAAGTGTAAATACAAATTCTAAGCTAGATATAATATATACGTAAAGGATATTTATAAAATAGAAAGAATTACTTCAAAAGGTTTATCAACAGATTTAAAAGTTTATCAAAATCCTCAGAGTAAATAAAATAATCAAGGGGGTCAATAATGATTACACAAACTTAAAAACAAAGATACAAAAAAGGGTACAAAAGAGAGCAAAAAGTTTAGGAATTGTGGGACAATACTACATATATTGTGCTAAATAGAGAATAAATTTAAAAAATGCAGAATAATCCTTTGAAGAAATGATGCTCATAAGTTTTCTAAATGTAATACAAGAAACTGATACAAAGATAGAAGAGTCTTGGAGAACCCCAAGCAAAGAATACTTTTTAAAAATATACCATTGTCAAGCTGCGGAAAACCAAATAACAGGGGAAAAAATTAAAGGAGTCAAAAGAAAAAAACCTTTACATAAAAGGAAACAGATCTAAGAATACGGCAGACTTTTCATATGAAATTTCAAAAGCCAGAGGACAGTGGAAGGACTTCTTTAACATACTGAATTAAAAGTTGTGAACCCAGGATTACATATTCATCTAAAATATCTTTCCCTGGCAATGGAAAAAAAATGTAAATGAGGTTCATTTAGACATAAAGAAAATTATAATATGTGGAATTGTGACTCTATATAAAGACATGAAGTGAGTTAAAAATTGGAAGAAAATAAGGGTAGAACAATTTTATTTCCTATATCTTTAAAGATAGTCCACTGTCTTAAAGAAGCTAGTAGAAGTATTGTGTGATTGAAACAAAAATTTTACCAGTAAAATGTGGTGGTGATAGCATATGTAAATGAGGAAATGATAGGACAATGTTTTCTACTATAAGGTAAAGGATATTATCTTATTCTTTTGTGAGGTTCTGAAATGTTAGAGAGTTTTATAGATGGTCCCCGACTTATGATGATTCAGCTTACAATTTGTTGGCTTTACAATCTTATGAAGTTGAAATGTATTCAGTAGAAATCATACTTGGAATGTTGAATTTTGGTCTTTTCTCAGGTTAGTGACATGCAGGACTATACTCTATTGTGATGGTAGACAGTGGCAGTGAGCTGTAGCTCCCAGTTAGGTAATTTTGTGAGGGTAAACGATTGACACTCTACAATGTTTTGTGTTGCCAACATTTTTTTCGATACTCTATTCTGAGTTAAGCTGTGATGTTCAAAAGGTTATGTCTCTTAAATGCATTTGACTTACAGTATTTTCAACTTACCTGATGAGTTTCCTGAGACCAAAACCATCATAAGTCTGTATCATAAAACCTAAAGTAAATGCTTGAAAAATAATTAAACATTTAAATAATTATTCACTAGTGGAGATAAAATGTAACAAAACAAAGATGTTCAAGAGAAGAAGAAAGATAAAGAACAATATGGTGTATTTCATCTCAATCATATTGATAACTAAATTAAATATTAATAGACAAAATGTCACTATTAAGAGGCACAGTCAAGCTGGATTAAAAAAAAAAAAAAAGAAGACCCAGTTCTCCAAGAAAATGGTTTTCCAACTGCAGTGTGTTTTTATAAGTACTATATAAACTAATACATTGATTTTTCTCTCCTAAGAATCCTCTGCCACTGTTTTGAAAAATATCTTCTTCTATACACCGTTCCATTAATAATAGCCTCTCAGTTAGTACACACACTAAGCAGGAACAAGCTTTGCCTTTCTTTCACCGAGTTAACCTTTATACAAACTGTTTACCCTTTAAAATTATTCCATTTCCAGGGTTTCTAATTAGACATGCTAGTCTCTGGCTACAGCTTTTAATGATCTTATTCTTCCCACCTCCCCAGCACTTGGTGACCTCCCACTTTACCTAAACCTATCTCTGCTTCAATTATCCCTGCTTATCAGAATTCAAAACCATCTCTTCTTTTCTGCTACACTCAGAAAATAACTGACTCTCCTAGTTCATTGTAAAATCGCTCAGAATGTCATTCTTCACATTCTTTCTTCTATTCATCAACTGCTTTCCAATTCCCAACTCATTGTATCCTAGTTTCTGCGTTAGTACATTATTGAAATTAATTTTCTCAGTGCACTCATTTATTTCTTAATTATCTCTGCCTTGTCCATGTCTCAAGGCATAATGGAAAAAAAAGACTAATAGAATGTCATTCATGAATATGGATCTAAATAAGGGAGTATGTAAAAAAATGTACAATTTTTTATTAAAAAAACAAGTTCATTTAAAATGGGTTTTAAAATGAGAGACTATGTTTTAAATTTCTATAGATTGAGCTTTAACTTTTTTTATTGTTTATAATTAGAAAAAAAGTAGTGGCAGTAAAGATTCAATGATCATTGTTTGAGAAGAATCAGGTTATGATAAGAAAATAAGAAAAAACAATCAAATGTGTGGAATTTAATTGAGTTTAAATAATATATGAATTTAAACAAATCAAAGATAATTAGGAATGGTATGCGTTGGTCAAATTTACCTTAGAGAAATCTGTGTCAACAGAGAAACTAAGTGAATATACAAATCATTTCTATAAATGTGTTTATCT
Organism: Cynopterus sphinx; assembly: GCA_030015415.1. Lineage (NCBI taxonomy): Eukaryota > Metazoa > Chordata > Mammalia > Chiroptera > Pteropodidae > Cynopterus > Cynopterus sphinx. The sequence goes on from CM057390.1 coordinate 41,152,480, forward strand.
AGGGATTATATGCCAAGTAGGCTAGAAAATAAAATCTTCCAAGGGAACATGAGATAAATAACATCACATTTTAGTTATGGTTCCAGCTGCAGGAGTCATCCCCAATTTTGGTTGTGTGCTCTCAAGGGTGAAAAAGACAATCTACTATAGAAGTAGGAAAAACTCACTTGAATTTCCATTTTTTTCAGCGTAGAAATTAAACAGAAAAGTCTATCTAATTAAATTATTATCAAAACATGATATGTAATTCACCTATGTATTTGTACCTATCTAAACAGGTATATATCAATATTGATACCTATATCGTTCATCTATTATCTATAGATAAAAATAACTTAAGTTCTTTATTGAGTAATAATTATCAGTATCATTCTTATTTATTCATACTTAGATTTCAGAGATTGATGAAAAATAGTAATTTATCTGTAAATCACCACATAGATATATAGATTATATTATATTGTTCTTTCACAAATTTAAAAAGAATATTTCAAGAAACAATTACTAAGAACACTAAGAATTAAAATACATTGAGCAACAGGCAAAGGAAATTTCTCCTTTACATATATATGTGCATATATTTATATATTTAAAAATCATGATGGGAAGATGAAAATAATAGTTCTATATTTGACAATAATGCAATAAAAATTTAATATTAGAAGAAAAACTATTAAAAACGTGTATTCTTAATAGTGATAAACTATAGTTAGATTGTGTCGATGTATTAGCTTAATATGGAATTTCCAACATTTTTTATTCTTATCATTTTACAAATCATTTTAGCACAGTAGTACAGGCATATGATTTACACTGCAAGTGTTTCATATGTGTTTCTAATACTGAAAATGTTTTACTAATAGTGATATAAAAATTTCAGAATTGTTTTGTTAAATGGTTATCCTTATTATTGATAAATGTATAAATTTTTGTGAGAAACACAGACAACAGATGAAAGGTCAATGAAGGTTTAGCCTTGTTATTGTTGAGACAGTTTAAAACTAATAACTATTATAACTACAAATATTATAGACATGATTAGCAAAAAATACATAAATATATAATGAAGAATTTTTAAATAACTTAATTTAAATTGAATGACTATTGTCCCAAATTTATAAACTGTCATTTAGAATGTGCTGTTGAAGTATGGACAATTTCTCAGTATTGTTTCTGTCTGTAATAATAGATCCAACTTGAATCTTCCAGATTACAGATCAGTAAGTCTCATATATTAAGCAAATTGCTGTAATCTGTAATTGAGAATAGACCATGATATCCAAAAAAACATTCAATAAAAGACAGGGAAATTATTTTATTGAGAGAAAAAGATTTTGGTACTTTTAGCAAGCTCATAGATTTATTAGTAAAATTTGAAACATAGTATGACAATTCTTATCCAATATCTATTGCATTTTTTTTCTATCTTTGTTGGGACAGCAGTGTGCCCAGTTAAATAATGATTTACCCAGCCTCCTTGCAGCTAAGGATGACCTTTCTGTTTAACCAATGAGATGTAAGTGGAATGCAGGTGTCATTTTGGAAAAAAAAAATTTCTAAGATAACTTGGGGTTTAGACAAACTGATCATTCTATATCAAAGAGAGGGAAGAATAAAAAAGAATATTTTGCTGGTAATCATATTTTATAAAAGGTTATAATAGTATCCTGTACTGATTTTTTTCTTTTTTTTTTTCTGTCTTTACCTGGATTTAGAATATTTAAATTTAATAGACTTTAGTACTTTTACAAGACAACACAAATGAAGAAGAAAGCTAATATTCTAAGACTGGCAGAGTGGCGAGACAAGTAAAATGGTTCATTAAGGTGATTTTTGACAGCAACCAATTCCAGCCTCTACATACCTGTATTATAATGAAAAATATAAAATAAACCCCTTTTCTATTTAGTCCACTAAATGTTTGGTTTCCATTACTTGCAACTAATTACATTCTTGTATACAATAAAACAGGGATATGGGTAGGCACCACATTTGAAGTATTTGCATATTCAAAGAATATTCAGTTTGGTTCCAGCTCCTCAAATTTATAGACTTTCTTATTCCCATTGAATTATCTTACTCTTGTCATTTAATAACTTCTTTATCATTTAAGATCTAAGGTAAATGCTATAGTCAGTATCAATTTGTGCTTGATATTTTTTTTCCAAAGACACAACTATTATTTACTCTGGTCGATTATGTATTTTCTTGTTAGTATTTATTATATGCTAATTTTTTTCTCCTGTAAGTTCCTAAAAGACACTATATTGTATTTTCATATAACTTTTACAGACTCATAGTAGTTAGTTATAAGAAAATGTTAAATAAATAAAGGAATGGCATTTCCATAATCCTTACATCAGGGAGAGCTTGAGGTTGTTCTTCTTGACTGCGTTTAATTGAAAAAAAAAAAGTTAGAAAAGCATCTTGAAAAAGTGTGAGATCAAAAGGACAAAGAACAAAAGTAAAGTCAGTTGTCCAAGGGCTTTTATATACTCTATAATTTTTGTTTAGCAAACAGTTACTTAGCAGTAGGTACTTTTCTCCCTGCTTTGCAAATATTAATTCATTATTTAAGTTTTATAATAACCCTGTGATATACGTACTAATATTATCACTGGTTTTTAGAAAGTGGGATGAAGGAACAGGGCCTGGATATAATTTCAGATGTGGAGCTTTATCAGCATGAGTCTGACCATCATAAATACTGAATCAATATATGAGCTGTCTAGCGTTTTACTTTATTAGTTGACTAAATAAATTATGGACTCCAATAGAATTCTCTAATAAGGTTGAGGTTTCAAATATTACCTATTTTAATGTAGAGAAATGGATAAAATGACTTAGATAGGAATGTTGGGGGATTTATCATGTGATTCTCTCATATTTCTTTAAATATGTCCCCCCAAATGACCTGAATCATGCTATAGAGAAAGTTGATGAGGGAAGCTGAATAGTAGTTAATAACTTCCAGACATAAATTAGTTCTCAGTTTTAAACAACAGGGATCTGTGGCAGTGGTAAAGTGACACAGAAGTGTCAATAACTAAAATAATTGAATACCACACTAAGGGAGCACTTGATTTATGTAGCAGAAACCAGAGGTCTTTCAAACAGATATAGTTTGGATTCCCATAAAAATTAATGGTTTCTTCTTCAGTTTCCAAGTATGAGTAAGCTTACTGTTTCAGTGCCTGTCAAAGGAAAGTCATATGGTCTTAAGAAAAAATTTTCAATCACACTACAGATTTCTATATACTATAAATCTTATTTCTTTCTAACTTTCCCCAGAAGGAGGCTCTTTACCAGGGTACCAGGGGTCTAGGGAAAGAGAAAGAAAACCAATTTAGATTTTTTAGACTGCTCTAAACTAATGAATTTTTCTAAAATACAGAATGCTACTTGTGTCTACTGGTCAATTTAGGGCTCAAGGGTGATGAGGTAATAAACGTGACTTATCCCAAGAATGTCTTGAAGTGATCCCAATGTATACAAAATCACCTTATGTATATATCTCCAGGCAGTGAATGCAGGATTAGACCAGATATAATTAAAAACTGTTAGAATTCTCCAATTTTATATCTAAAACTCTGAGTGAGATTTATTATGGAAAAAAAGGCCAGGTATATGGGCCTATTGCCAAGGAACTCTGACTCCATAGCAAATTTAAGCCAAAAGCAATACTGAATCCCTAAGCAAATGACAAAGTTTGGTGCCACAATTAACAATCTAAAATATTTTTACCACAATGTCTCCATTTAATTTCCTTATTTGACCATTGCAGAACACAATTTGTGTGTGTGTGTGTGTGTGCGCATGCACACACTGCTCTAAAAGAAAGTTTTTAGAACACAATGTAAAATGGAATACATAAACATTATGTTTTAAAAACTCCTTTTAAGATTATATTTTTAAAAAGCTAAGAATATATCTCCAGGAAAATGTTTTAGAAACTAGCATAAAAATATAAAAACATAAATGTACAGCACAGAATGGTTTAGAAGGGTTGAATGTAAAATCTTAGAATTCCAGACAGGAAATGGATTTTGTAGTAATTGATGTATGTGTATTTTATATTAAATACTGAAAACACATTATTCTCCTAGCAGGAAGAAAGTAATAAAAGTTTAATGAAAAAAGTAGACAATTTAAAACTCTTTAAATAATAGAAATTGCATATATTAAACAAACATTTAAAATAAATTTAAGGAGGTCTAGTATCCTCGCTGTCTAAAGTATGCATAAGCAATAAGTTAGAAAGAAACTTTTTCAGCAGAAGAATCATGTTATTCTTTGTATGCCTAAAAATCGCCAAACATAGAATAAGTTTAATACAAAATATAGATATTCAGATAACAGCAATGTAAAGTAACATGAGATATACATTATTCTTATATTTCAGTTGTTAAGTGTACTGTATGCCCACAAGTGACACTTTTTATGGAGTTTTTTTTATTCATCATGTTCTTAAATACAGTGGGCAAAATAATGAATTTTTGTATTATAAAAGTAAAACTACTATCTCAAAACAAAGACTTGATAAAATATTGTAAAATGCTCTGTAAATAATTCAAACAAAAAATTTCAGATCACCAGTAAATTCAGATTGAGAGTTAATTACTTTGATTTGACTCTCTAATTTAGAATGCTTTTTAGTTTTCTTATGTTCATTAATATGTTATTTAATAATAGCCTATAACTACTATAAAGTACTATAATATAAACTCTATAAAGACAGAATTTGGTCTTGTTTTTTTTCAATCTTCAGTACTTTCTAAAAAGATACTTTGAAGAACTTTCCAAAACCAATGTACTACACTAAAACCTGATTAGATTATACTTTCTTTATTCTTCTGTTTCCTGTGATAATAACTTATTATTTTTCTCAGGTTTGTGCTAAGATATATATATTTAAAATTTCTATACTATAGAATAATAATAGAATAAGTATTTCAATTTGGAAATTAATATCTGCTTTGATGCCCTGTTAAGGGTGAAATATTTGGATTCACCCTTTTTATAAACTCTCATTTATTGATTTATATATGGATATATATATATCTCTAACTCCCATAACCTCAAAATGTGAACTTATTGTATCTAAGCTCTACACATAGGTAATCAAGTTAAAATTAGGTCACTAGATTGAGCACTAATCCAATATAACTGATGTCTTTATAAAAAATTGTAAATTTGAAGATAGAAAGCACATACAAAGAACATATGAAGTTGAAGGCATTGTGTGGGATGATGCTTCTACAAACTAAGAAATGTAGAAGAGTGCCAGCAACCTACAAGATGCAAGGGGAGAGACATGGAACATTCTATATCACAGCTCTTAGAAGGAACCAATCTTGTCTGCACCTTGATCTCAGACTCGTAGCTCCTAGAACTGTGAGAAAATAAAATTCTATTGTTGAGGACACCCAGTTTGTTATGGCAGCTCTAGCAAACTAGCATATTAACCTTCAGATGATAAAGTTCTCACCATATTCATCTTTACGTTTCCCATTTTTTCTCTTGGAATCATAAATGGATTCATTCCTTCATTCAACTATTTATCTAATATTTAGCCACTCGTTTTATGCTTGAAATATGTGTAGATTCTAGAGAGATTGGTAAAATTTCCCAGAGAACATAAAATGAGAGAGTGATTTCTACAATTACAAGTTGACAGGAGGATATAAAGTAAAAGAAAAACATCGGAAAGACAGAGGAAGACATAACATTAAGTGCTAGGTAGCGTTATAGTAAAGAATGTCTAAATGTATGGAATAAAGATGTGCTATGATAGGAAAACATGAATTATGAGGTTGGAACCAGGGTAACTTTGCATGCTGTACTTATTCATGCTAAAATTGAGAAATGAGTAGGTACCAGAAAGATCTATAGGTTGGAGACATTCAAGTTTTCATCAGAGTAGAGAGACTTAATTAAACATGTGGGGCATTTAATATAAACTTCCAAAAGTGCACGTCTTGGGAGTAGAATTTAAGTCATCATGTAAAATATAGTATCATCTGGTAAAACAATGACAACAACAAAAACTTAAAAACAAATTATGAAAGGGTCAAACTGATCCATGAATTTTAAAATAGACTAAAAACAAAAGTAAATACTCTTTAAAGAAAGACAACAAAATTCAATATGGTGAATATAAACCTAACCATTCCACTTATTAATTTAAACACAAATAGATGAATCATACCAATTAAAATGCAGAGATGATAAGGCTGTATAAAAGAGTAATATTCACCAATATGCTAAATTAAAAGACTAAGAATGTTATAGCGTGCAAACACAAGTCATACAAAATCAAGAGAGGCTGTATTAACGTAATTCAAAATAGAATTCAAAATGAAGAATGTTATAGTGGATGTAAAAGGCCATTTCATAATAAAGAGGTTGATTAAGTTAATAAAAACTATAAAATGCTAAATGAGTATGCTTTTAATAAGAAAGCTGAAAATACAGGAACTAAAACTACAAGAGTAGAAAAACACAAAACATATTTAGAAATCTTAACAGTCATTGTAAAAAGTAACAGTGTTTAGAAAATAAAAAGGCTATAAAAGACACAAATTAAATCTAATTGACATATACACACCACCCAACAAAAAGTAACTAAGCCATCTTTTCAGCTGCACACATGAATTGTCCATGATAGACCAGATACTTTTTTATAAAACGTAAAGTAAATGAAACTCTAATGACTATTCTGTGAACAAAAGAGATTCTATTAAAAATCTACAACAAAAAAAGTACATGGAAAATATCCAAAGTTTATAAAATAACACGCTCTTAAATAGCTAGTGAATCAAAGAAAAAAAATATATAAATGAAATTAGATTAATATTTTGAGCTGAATGATAAGGAAAACACAACATATTAATATTTTGTGATTTACATAAAGAAATATTTGAGACAGTTATATATTTAAATGTTATAATAGGAAAACAGTATAAAATTATCTGATTCCACTTTTAAAATTTAGAAAATAATAAAAAAACTAAATTAAAAAAAGTAATAAATAAAAACAAGACAAAAATAGGCATAAAAGCAAATAGGAAAAAGCAACTAGAAATGATGCAAATTACTAAAATTAAAAATGAAAGAGGTATTACTAAAATGTCATCAAACAGTAGAAGGATAAAAAGGAAACATTATAAACAAATTTATACAAGTGACTAATGGCTTAGATAAAGTGGGCAAATTTCTTAATCTGTCCAATTTTTTTAATCTTTATCCAAACTGGCACAAGTAGAAATCTAGAAAGCCCTATATATTGATTAAATATATTGAAGTGTTATTATGCAAACAAAAAAGTGTTTGCATTAGATTTTAAAGGGAGACTTTATGTAGGTGATTATAGAATGACTATTTGATGAAGTGACCTTAATGATGAGAAAAAAAAAGAAAAGAATATACTGTTATAGGAGCAATATGTGTAACTGTTCCTAAGTCTAAAAAGATCTTTCTTGACCTTGAGGAATTGGAAGAGTATCAGTGATTTTGGAGTGTGATGGGTAAGGCACAGTGAAATAGGAGATATTTTGTAAAGGTTGGTAAGAGTATTATGAGACTCATAGATTAAAAATACATGTAATAACATTCTGTGTATTTAATAAATTATTTAGGACAAGTTATAAATAGAATATATAAATATTATATTAAGGTCCTTCATGTATTTATTCAAAAGTCATCTTCTCGTTAAAGGTCATGCCTGTTGCCATTTTATCTGATATTTCATTCTCTCAATGCCTACAACTTGAAACTCCCTATTTACCCTTTTTTGTTGATTTATTTTTCTCCTATACCTTTTTAACTATATATATTTTTTTACTTGTCTTTCCTACTGAAATGTAAACTTCATGAAGACAGTTTTTACAATTGTTTTGTTTACTGCTGCATTCTCAGTGTTTACTTTCTGGTACATAATAAGTCCTCAATTACTTTTTAAGAAACGAATGGATAACAGCTGAAATAATTATAGTGCATTGCCATTAAATTCAAATGCAAAATTTCTGACCATAAATTCGAAAAGGAATGCATGATTTCTTATTAATAGATAGGAAAAGAAATGTAGATCATTTAAGAAATACAACTTCATGAAAATACATTCCTCTGTGAGATCTTATGCATGAAATTTATCATAATCAGCAGTGTGTCTTAAACAATTTTAAGCAAAAGGAGGATGACTTTCAAATATATTTTTCTAAGGAATCTAAATGGGATAAAATACTTCATTTCAGGTACATAATAATGACGATCAGCCCTTCAATATCAACCCTAATAGTTCACATTATTCAAAGCTAATATGCATGGAGGCCAGGTTTCTGCAAGTCAGTCATTTCATAGATGCACTTTGGACACTTTGTGATGCAAAGAAGTAGCACTGTCAAGGACACATCAAACCCATACAACAAAAATAAAGGAAGGATGCTTGCAAATTTGAATATGAGAACTGCCCTCTTCGCATTTGGTTAGCATAACATCTTATGACCTTTCTAACCAATGACATATAAGTTGAAGGAGATCATTTGGTTTATTATCTGTCCAACTAAGGCATAGAATTCTGACATTAGACAACTATGTATTAAAATCATCTATGCCAAAAGGTAAGTGGAGTCTAAAATGCATGCTAAGATGTTTAATGTTAGTATATAAAAATGATCATCACCCTAACAAAAATGACCAATGTAAAATTTTGGAGTCAGATGGATCCTGGCTCAAACATCAGCGTTTTCCCTTCCTACCTTTGTAAGCTTTATTAATTTACTAAATCTCTCTAAGGTTTTTTTTTCTAAGTATATAGACAAAGTATGTCATAATTCAAATGAGATCTTTAGGAACGGTGGTATAATGTGTATAAAATGCCATCACATATTATAACCATATGCTTATTGTTTCTTTTCTATTATGCATGGTAAACATTTTCAGTATGTTAGATTACCCATTATAATTGTGGTCATTATATATAATGCTTATATACGTATCTTAGCTTAATGCAAAATACTTAGAAATTTAAAAAAAATACTAAAGATAATTTTGTTAATGAATTGGCAGGTTCTTTTTATCCAACTGATATTGTATTAAAGCACTTGATAACTATAGTGAAGCAAAATTATTCTAAACAGAGAGTAATGTTAAAAAAGCATCCTCTTAATTATCTCTTGTCCACATTGCTCTTGAAGAAGGAACAATAACTTCTTCATATTTATGATAGAAACTCTGCTCTTAGCCAAAATAATTGTTTGATAACATATGTTTCTTGCAAAGGCTTATATAATCTTTCAGAAAATAGGAAAGCTGGTTAGGCCTGTCCCAAACGTTGAACCTTCTGTATGTGAGATAATGACTAGATATTTATTCAAAAAAAGGCCAAAACTTAATATACCAGTTATATTTAGGAAACACAATGTCCACCAAAATTTTCATCTTTAGAGGTAAATGATTTTAGATTGATAAATATCTGCCTATATTATAAAATGTAAATATTTTATCAAGAATAATGTAACAAGTTAAAATTTGGTTACTATATTGATAAAAGGAAGGACTCGTATGAGTAGGGAAGACATTCTCACAATATGACCCAAAACTATAACAAGATCTCACTCTGCAAATGTACTTTTGAATCATGAAGATATATTTTATATGGAGTATTATTGTAATGAGGTAATTAGCTCATATTTTTCTACTTCATAAATGATCTTACAGTTAATTACCTAATATAGTTCTTTTCTTCCTGGGAGGCATTTGCTAAAATGTTATTTCTAATAAGTAAGTGTTCAAAAGAGTGTAGAATAAATCATAGAAAGATGATATAGCTAATCAGAGATTTAGAGAAATATAATAAATGAACCACAGATGCTATTATAGTTTCAAATGTTGTTTTATAATTTATTCATTTATTAAATATGTATTTTGACACATATTTGCAAAGTAGGTAGATATTTAATACTGACAGAGATGCCTAAATATATACCACTTTTATTTTAAAGCAAGGAAAAATCTTCAATGACTAAAACCTATTTTCCTTGGAGACAATACACTTTTACTTCAGTTTAAGTAGTTTCAAAAAATAAATGAAATCATATATTGTGACAAGGGGACCAAAAATATTCTCTAAAGTATTTTAACATTTAAAACGTTAATTTCTATGATTTTCTGTTTGTGTGGCATAAATCTCATGTTAGTGACACTTGCATAATTCCTAAGGTTACAGAGATTTTTTAGTGTATTTCAGTAACTGGACTTTATTTATTAGATTATCTTATTAGCCTGAAATTTTTAATGTGTGTGTGTGTGTGTGTGTGTGTGTGTGTGTGTGTGTGTGTTTTGGGCAGCTTTCTTTCGTAAGACTACTCATCACAACAGAAGCATAAATGTCAGCTCTGCAGCTAGTCGCTATGCTTAGCTTCAACAAGAATGTCAGAAGTGACGGGGCATAAAGTGATTCTGAGTGATGACAGTCCTGTTGATAATAGATTGGCTCCCATGGATGCTGCAGCAGCTTTGATCTCTGAAACCTCTCATTTCTTAAAAAAAAAAAAAAAAATTGAGAACTCCACTAGGCTGTTCTGGGAAATTTCAATCTTCCAACCAAACATCGTCAGAATTATCTTCAGATAATTTAAATGTCACGCACTCTCTAGTTGTTGGGCTGTTTTGCAATATAATTAAAACCAAAGATTAAGTATCATCTACAGAATCAGGAACCATAGCCATTATTTATTTCCGAATATCATCTGTGGTTTGCGATTACTATTTCGTGAGTAGTATTGTATTTTGAACCAAAATATCATGGAGACAGAAGAGAAAAGTTTTCTGAATATGCCACAAATTGTTTATACATTGTAGTCTTGGCATTCTTGTGCATGATGAGAACAGCTTAGCACTATCCATTTGCAAAAAAAAAAAATTTCTTCACTGATTTTAATGATAAAGTTTCAAAGAAGGTAAAACTTTTCACTTAAAGTTTATAGAAATCTTGTCAGTTAAAGCAAAATAATCTTAATTTAATTTAACAAAATTCTTTCAATGAAAAATACTGTTACTATTACCTAGCTCTTTCAAATTCTAATATTAGAATCAATCTTTAGAATCTATTATGTTCAAACTATTTTTTTCATGGACTTAGTAATTAAAAAATTACTTAGCCCTAAATAAACCTTTATTCTACAGGTTTTGACATTGTCATATAGTCATTATGTTTATGAAAAGTTCAGAATATGTATGATATAGAAGTACAAAAGTCTAAGAAATATTTATAGTAAATATAATTATTAAGAGGATCAATATATCAGTACTATGTCAACAAGAGAAATAAGATTTGAAATCTAAAATCAGTTTGTGTTCCTAGGAAACTTACTGATAATTATAAACAAGTATTACACTGATTTGCAAATAACCTCTTACCTAGTATGACACTCCAAAATGAGATGAAAGCCAGGACTTGTGTGACTGTATTATATAAATTATTTTTATTTAAACTCTTATGCTTAAACTTAGGTAAATACTTACCTTACAATGATGATCTCATCATTTCTCTAAGAAGAGTAAATCCATACTCTCACTTGACACCATTCCCAAACCAGTGGGATACACAGACTTTCCCTAAAAGTTCTAAATTGTCCAGTCCAGCACCATACCTCAGGGGGATAAAGGGCAAAAATGAACCATTGGTTAATATACAAGTAATAAAAGTATACCAGCTGCTGTAATTCTCATATCCGTGCTGGCCACGAGGCTATAGTTGGCATTTATTAGGTTTTCAACCACCACTTTGTACGAAGCCATCACCTAAGTTGGTCAGGTTTCTTATCTAGTGAGATGATCCACATCTTCATTTGGAAGGATTTAAGTCCTCACCAGGCCTTGATTTATTGTGTTTCTGTAGACTTCCATTAAACTTGATCATGGAAGTAATAGGAGGCATTTCAGTGAATATTACAAGTTCTAAACATATTCTTTCCTGTTCTAATTTTGTGGCAGAAAACTAATGCTGTAATTCAATTTTTTGGTTCAGTGGGTTAAATTTCATTCAATTCATGATGTCAGTTCAGTCTCACAGACATAGGTCATAACACAGTTATATGTGCAGTTTCCATCAGGGACCAGTAGAAAGACAAGAGCTGCCTTTCAAAAAGAGAACAGTTATCAGTAGGTGAGGGCATTATTTGGCTGCAAAATCCTCAGAATCTGGGCTGTAATTATTTAAGAGGTGTTATCTAGAGAATCCCTAAGGCATCACTTATGTGTGATTGGCAGTGTGAGCACCATTGCATCTGCTGTTTTATGATGCCTAATCCTCAGGAGGCTTTGATTTCAGCCTGAACCTGAGATAGAGCCATATTTTTCTCTTGAATCCATTAAAAAAATTTCAGTGTAATGAGTTCATTGATAATGAGTTGGCACAGTAATGTGGTTATGTGGTTTATGTTGCCTCTAAAATCTGAAGAAACCTAAGATGTCCTTTTGCCACTTTTTCAGTGTTAGGCGTTATAAGATCTCTCTCACTTTAGAGGGAGTTTCCCAACATGTTCAAAACTGCGGAACCTCTAGAAACTTTAGTTATCTGACAGACCCAGAATTTGCATCTGGATTATCTCTTGCCACTAGCACGTATATATTTTGCTGTAGTATCTGGTTAGTAGCTACTTCCTGTTTAACAGATCCTATCGTTTTGAGTTAACAATAATGGCATAACATGATAATCAATTTCTCTTCCAGTTTTTTAAAGACAAAACATGGCAGCTGAGATAATCTTGAAGTAAAACATATACACACGTGTGCGTGTGAGTGTGTGCACAGAAGATCTATATTATCTGAGTTAGAGACAAAGACCATTTACTTCTTACAGAAAGAACATCCACAATAGCATTAACAGTCTTATTATATAGGCCTGCTTGGGATCTGCCTATGAGAGAGAGAGAGAGACAGACAGAGAGACAGAGAGACAGAGAGACAGACAGAGACAGACAGAGACAGACACAGAGGAAAAGGATGGTTACTCTGGAATATAAGAACATTTTCTCCAGAGAAGGGTATAGTTTTATAGTATTTTACTATTTTATTATCCTGTTTTTTGTTTGTTTATTTTTGTTTGTTTTGAGGAGGGAGATATTCTCTATCTGTGCTATAAAAAAAGCTGCCCTCTCTGGCACAAAGGGAAATACTATCTATATCTTCAAGGATATTTTCTATCCATTTTCTATGCATGGCAAGTTCTGAGTCTCAAAGATAAATTGAATATGTTTACTCATGACAGCATAGTCTAGTAAAGGGGATATATTTTTGCAAATAAGCAAATATCCTTGCAAAGATTATCAGTGCCCTTTGCTGAGAAGATCCACTCTGTGAGCATAAGATGCTCATGGAGAATTATGTGTCTCAATGGACACATAATCTTAACTGTGGTATTTAAATGGAATTCACTCAGCATAGCTACTTTTATGTAACAACATCTGTAGAGGAATTATTTAAATAACTTTCTAGAAAGTTAAATAATAATAGTAAAAACAACATTAGAAAATTTTGAGATCTGAATTCATCCTTTTGAACAACTAGAAGCATTCTATTTTAGTCTTAACTAGGATATTCATTCAGTTTTTTTCCATATTTGCAATTCATACTGGAAACAACTCATAGTTCTCAATTCCTAATACCGATAGATAATGGAATAATTTCTCATGAAATCCTTATGTCTTCTCTCCTCTTCCCATTCTCACCTTCTTCATAGCAGCCAATGCAAGTAATTGCCATTGTTGTTTTTAAATAATTTCATTTATATCACAAACCATACAATAAAAGTATCAATTCCATATATAAAACAAACCATATAACAAATTAAACCATGAGATTTCCCCCAGGGAAAATAAACTCAGTAACTTTCTCCAAAACCAGTAAATTTTTTGAAATAGCCTGACATTTTAAGCAATAGAATTTGGCATGTGCCAACCCGTAAAAATAAAGTATGGTTTGTGCTGTGCAGAAATATAAAAATACAACCCTGCATTTATAATTTAAAATTATCAAAAATTGATAGCCATCTGGTTGAGTAATTTAAATGTATGAAAATTTTTTCTGTTATTTTAGAGTAATAGATCATATTTTTTATTAAAAAAAATTCTAATTGTTATGGGACTGTTAGTAGTCATTGAATCTGTTAGCAAATATTTGATACCATTGACAACTAACTGACCACTGGCTTCACTAATCCTTCAAAGAACCTATTTTATTTAAGATAATCATGAAACTTTTTAGTGCTACATTGGTTCATCTAAATTGTTATAATTTTTTATTGTAGTAAAATACATATTAACATGAAATTTCTCATTTTAACCATTCTAACATGTGCAATACAATGGCATTCAGCACATTCACAAAGTTGTTCAAATATTACTACTATCTAGTTCCAGAGCTTTTTACTTCCTCCAAAGGAAACTGTAGCTTTTAAGTGGTCATTCTCCATCCTGTCCTCCCCAGAGCCCTTGCTCTCTGGATTTGCCTATCCTGAACATTTCATATAAATGAAATCATATAATATGTGGCCTTTTGTATCTGACTTTTCTCATTGAAATAATACTTGTAAGGTTCATTTATGTTTTAGCATGTATCATTACTTCATTCTTTTTATGACTGAATAGTATTCCATTTTACAGAGATACCATGTTTTATTTATCCATTTATCTTTTGACAGATATTCCTTGTGTTCATTTTTTGACTTTTGTAATTACTGCTGCTGTAAACATTCATGTACTAGTTTTTAATTGAACACCTGAGTTCAAACCTTTTAGATATATACTTAGGAGTGAAATTGCTATCATGTGTTTAACTTTTGGGGACCCTCCAAATTGTTTTTCACAGTAGCTGTGCACTGTTCTCACCAGCAATGATGAGGGTTCCAATTTTCCAATTTCATTACATCCTTGCCAACATTTGTCATTTCTGTTTTTAAAAATTATTATACCTATGCTTGTGGGTGTGAAATGATATCTCACTGTGGTTTTCAAATGCATTTTCTTAATGGTTAATAATGTTTGATCCATAAGTGAATATCATGTTCAACTATTTGTCTTCCATCTGACTTTTAGAGCCTCTCAGAAAATCAATTATATAAATAATTTCAAGGCCTCTTTTTCAGTAACCATGACTTCTGGGGCACTAGGAACCTAACTTTAGATTTTACTTTTTCAGAACATAGGAAACATTATTAAACATCATCATGAGACTTGCCTATAAATTATGAGGTTAAGACAACTATTAGCACAAACCTAGTTCTGAAATAGACATTCTGAACAAAACTTTTGTTATAGAGAGGGGGGGAAATTGCATTGTCCTCTCTTTGCAGAAGTTAAGTTTCTGCCCAATTTTAGCATTCTCTAATTCTGTAGAATTTTAGAGAAAGTTGTATTATTCTCTTGTCACTGCTGTGTTAACAATGGCCAATGCTTATTGAGAGGTCTCCCCCAACCATCTCTTTTACTGAGCTTTTCAGGATCTTGTGATACTTGTTTAACATTTTGGTGCTCACATCCATCCTCCAGGTTCCATAATCAGTTGGCCAAATGCCCAGAAGACAAATACTGTATATCATCTAGAGTAGCGGTCAAGACACAGGCTGTAAACACTTCAGTCTTTGTGGGCTATGTGGCTCACTATACCATTGACTCAATGATTCATATTAAAAACATATAAAAACATCCAATGACAATACATAAAAAGTGAGGGTAACTGTGATCTAATAAAAGTTTATTTGCAAAAGAGGCTGTGGAATAAATTTGTGCCACAGATTATAGTTTCTAAGCATCTCTATAATAAAATGGTGAATTAGGTGACTGCTATGAAAAGTAGCATGTCAAAGCAGTGTTGTCAGGAAAAATATAATGTAGACCACTTATGTAGATTTAACTTTTCATGAGGACATACAAAAAAAGTAAAAAAGAAATAGGTTAAATAAGTTTAATAGGGTATATTTAACTTCATAAGTTTCAAATATTATTTCAAACCAGTATAAGATTACTGATACTTTACATGTATTTCTTTATAACTCAGTGTACATTTTACATTTATATATTATTTCAATAAAAATAAAAAATTTCACCAGAAATACATAATTTGTATTTAGAGTTTACAAAATTTAAATTGGAAAAGAATATACATAGTCCCATGTATTCCAAACAGACTCAGAAATTTTCTAGTAATTGAATCAAGTAACAAAACATCATTTTTCTTTTATGATCTATGTTCACAAAACTGGTTCATCTTTTTTTTTATATAAGAATTGGTTTGACTTTCAAATGAAACCATATGTTTCAAAACTTCTACCCAAATTAAGAAAATGTATTTACTGCTATGCCAACTTAGTATTACTAGTATAACATTTAAACAATATTGAATAAATTGAAAAGGAACTATAAAGTTATCAATATTAACAGGGTAATTTAAAGTTTCTTGTAGTTTTTACAGCTATTGTACATACCGCTATAGATTCTAATTAATATCATCTGTAGATTGATTCATGTTAGAAAAATGACAAAGTCATTATTATTGATGTATGTTGTGAAAGTTCAGTTTCAATGCAAATTCTAATACTTGTTCAGAAAGTTTAACTTTCTAGGGGGAGAAAAATTTTTTTGCCTTCTAGGTTCTTTGTCTAGTGGAATAATTAAATTGATCTAAGACAGACTAACAGGAGAAAAACAAACAAAAGTTTAGTAACATGCATACACAGGAGAGACTCTGGAATACAGAGTAGTAACTCTCTGAAATGGCCAAAACCATCACCTTGAATAGCATCCTCAGCTAAAGACAAAAGAAGATGTAAGAGGTCCTGAGAGTTAATTATGAGAAGTTTCCAGGAAAAATACAGCAAATAAAATTAGGGTTGTTATACAAAGAGTAACTTCTACTTGGTTTTCAGAGGTTCTATGTCTACTGTTTCTTAAAAATGACCAGGTTAAAATAATTCTTTTGCCTGAGTTATATTTTGGGGTGGAAAATTCTGCAAACATACCGCTTTTTAAGTGGGCAACCAGTGTAGTTGCAAAGGCCTCACACTTAGAAGGGCCCTGCTAACTTTAATGTTCAGCTGTGAATTTCTCAAAATTCTTCATATTTTAGCAAGTGGTCCCATATTTTAATTCTGAACGGAGCATTATAAATTATGTACTTGGTCTTGTTGTTTGGATAAATAACAAAAACAAATGTACTTTTCCTTCGAACTTTAAATAATTGAAATAACACCTAATTTTTGTTCCTGATTACTGAATTCAGGAAGCATTACCTTCTTTTAAGAAAACCTAGAATTGGAGTTAACATCACAGTAATATTCTTATGTAAGTCAACCAATGAGCTCTGGCAAAGAACATAGTATATAATTCATGAACTCTAGTTCTTTAAGCAGCTACATAAACTGGGTATGTTTCTTAGCATCTGCACATATATGCACAGAATATTATTAACAACCATATCTATAGCATCTTCATTTTCTATAGCATCTTCAAAAATCTGAATATATATTTTTTTCAATATGCATTATGGGGGGGACAAATAATTTTCCTCACCTTTTGAAATTTTCTTGCTGAACTAATAATGAAATTAATATGAGAGAGATTAATAGGAATAAATGACCAAATTTATTATATATGTACATACAAGGGTTTCATAAGAATATGATACAGAGTACAGATCAGGCAGCTGAGGCTTATATGCCTTTCTGGAGCTAAGGAGAAAAGGGTGGAATATGGTTTGGGACTTCAAAGGGCTGGAAGGGAATTTACATGGAGATAGAAAAACAAATATTTGGTAAATAAATGTTTGCTAGGCCATTTTTAACAATGGAGCATAGTGAATGCTTTGATTAAACAAGCCTAACTAGCTTCCTCCCTATCACACTTAGTTCATATTAAACTATAGTTATTTATGATGATAGCTCCCTTGAGGGAGCTGATTATCTATTTAAATTTCTTTAGGCAGTTAGGAGGAAGGTGGAAGATGTTTCCTTAGTCTTTAGTTTCTCAAAAATAATCACCTTAATCAGCATTGCAAAAGGCATATTTTGGAGTAACAAACTCTGCTCTCCCCTAATATCATACAGTGTAGTAAAGGAATAAGGAAATCATCATTTGCTTATTTTAAAACTCTAATAAATCCAGACTTTTAAAATTAAAATTCTCTTAATATTTGTCATAAGAACTAATTATTTCATATCTAGTTGAGAAGTTTTCTCAAATACATTTCAAACATCTATGCCATGAGCTCAATTTTTAGGCTGCAAATTAGCAATATATATATTTTTATTTTCCAAATACTTTGAGAAAATATATACCCATTGTTTTAAGCGAACAATGTCTCATGCCACATAACAAACTGGAACTAAAGAAAGGTACTTATAATTTTAATATTTGACTCAATTGATTATAAATATTATTGGAAAGCTTTTATATTGCATAGGTAATTGGTGACTTAATTGAATATTTTTCTCTTTGTTAAAAATATGTATTTATTCTTTAATATATAATTATCTAACAGAATGACTTAAATAATTAATAATTTATTTGATTATTCCGCCATCTAAAAAATGGGTTTTATTTTCTGTAAGAACTGTGAAAAGTTGGCATAAGGGGAGCCATTTTTAAATAGAGACAGAGCAGCCACTTTTCAGTTACTATCTTGCACACTTTACTCCTTGAGTCTTTAGAATTTTGCCTTTAGACTATAACAATGCATCATTGTCTCACATGTGACTTTTTGCAAGATTAACAGGAAAACAAACATTCTGACCATAAAGTCTAATAACTATTGACTCTCTATAGGCAGAATCACTAACCAGCCATGCACAGCAAAAGAGTAACAGCTCAGTAGCACCAGCATAATTTCTTTCATCTATTCATGTAATAATTTCCCTTCCTATTCTCATAAAAACCCTTTGGCTTCACCCTGTAGTTAAAACTCTGTTTGAGTTTCTGCTTAAATCTATACACCCCAAATTGTACTTTTTTAAATCAAAATAAATACTTGTTGTCTCTAATTTGGGCTTTTTATTTTTAGGTTAACAGAAACAAGACGTTTGATGACTGACCAAAGTTACATAATCAGATCTTGTTAAATATGATTTTAAATTTTGTTAAAGTTTTAATTCTGATTACAGTAGACTAATTTTGTCTACTTTTTACTTTAGAAAGATTTTCTTTTAAAATTAAATATGTATCATGAATATATCTTAATATCATCAACTTTATTGTCTTTACATTTATTTTAGGCAAAAAATAGTTTTCATTTAAAAAATAATTATACTTAAGGTAACAATATCTATTACAATTTAATTTAAAATTCTAATGTATATATGTAACTCATGTGTCTGCATAAAATATCACCATAAACACATTATTATGTTATTTGTATTGATGTAGGCATTAGTGTATAGAGAAAAGCATTTGAAGTGAATTAATCATTGATACTGACTAGATGTATTTATGTAGGATACCATAAAGACACATGTACTGGAGACTCATACTACCAATACACCCATAATATTTATAATGAAACAGTAAGTAAAATATAGTGAAACAATAAATTTGCATTTATTAAATGATATTAGTTTATTAGTTTTTAAATTTAAGGAAAAATTAATATATATTAAAAAATTAAAATATCAGATCATTTGTATTAGCCACAAATCAAATGCTTATGGCCTGTGGCAACTGTATTGAATAACACATGGATAGCCCTAAAGTAGATTTAATGACACTTCTTTACAATTTAATAAGTACAAATGCAATGTCATAATTCTCAATTGAAGTCATCCTCAACAAATTCTTCAAAATAACTTTCATCTAAATACGTAATGACCACGACCCTAAGTAACCCTGATATCTTTAATTCTTTAAATGGCAGGTTTTAAATTGATTAAGGTTTTAAATTGATCAATAGTAACATTTTTTTATAAACCAAAAATAGTGGCACTCAGAGTATGTAAATTTTGATGGAGTGAAAGCAATTATAATGAGGGGTGAGAAAGGTCCAGAACATGGTATTTTTTAAAAGAACTGGCAGAATTAGAATCTTATAGCAAATGCATCATAATGTTTGAGGATCATGAATTCACATGATCAAATGAAATGCAACCAGAAGAGGAATTTTAAAAGGACAAAATTAATCCTAGACAAAATTGTGAAAAACAAAGTATAGGCAGGTATATAATCTACAATCAAATTTCAAATGTTCACAGAAATGATTTACTTTATTTATAGTTTCATAATGGAATTTAGCTTAGTTCATGAGCTCCTGTTCAGTTCACTAATTTATTCTAGCAATGTCACAGAGTATCCTCATTCCAATTCTGAAACTTAACAAAAAACAAAACAAAAAAATCAAATCAAAGTGAAATAATTCATATAGAAAAAGTTTAGAACTATATCATTTTACTCATATGTGGAGTGTAAAACTTAAACCAAGAAATGAACAAGACAAACAAAAACTCATAGACACAAACCATAGTTCAGTGGTTACCAGAAAGAAACTGGGATGGTGGGAAGTGGATACAGGTAAAGGGGGTCAAATATACTGTGATGGAAGAAATTTAACTTTGGATGGTGGACACACAATGAAATATATACATAATGTATTATAAAATTGTGCTCTTAAAACATAATTTTATTAGCCGATGTCACCCCAATAAATTTAATTAAAAAATACTTCGGGGACAAAAAGAAGCAATGGTTATTTGTTCCCTTGTGCCTCTAAGAAAAGAGGGGTGAAAGCAATGTGCCCGGACTGGGAGACAGTAATTTTCATTTAAGTGCAAGATGAAAATAATGTCATTTCACAAATACAGATTGGCTTCCTCCCTAGGAGAGTATGTGAACAGCCTAAACTATGTAAAAATCTCCAGTAAACAAACCTATCTGGAAGGATCGACACTGTCTGGCCGCCACTTTTCAATCTTCTGGTTGCTAGTCAGTGCTAAAAAGAGATTTCTACAAAGCTAAATGTCTGAAAGATTCACAGAGTATGGAGAAACAGTTTAGTTATGTTAAAAAGATATGACAAAGGACAGAGATGGACATCCAGATGGAAAAGATGAGTGGGCAAGGTGTGGAGGAGAGGTGCAGGCTCCATACCCTTCCCAAGCCACACAAGTGAACATTCACCTGTGTTCACCTCTCTGGAAGCTTCCTGAAAGCTGCCCTTTTGGGTGTTTCTGGGGGATTTGTTACATAGGTGCACTTGATTAAATCATTGGCCATTGGTGATGATTCAACCTCCAGCCAACTCCACTCCCTGAAGGTGGTGTTGAGGGAGAGTAATGAAAGTTTCAGTTCTCTCATTACATGTTTAGTTCTCCTAGAAACTAGCCCCCATCCTTAGGTGTTTCCCCAAGGTCACTTTATTAATATTATAAAAGACATATTTATTTCCTTATCAATTAGGAGATTCCAAGGATTTTAGGAAGCTCTGTGATAGAAAATATGTTCAAGATAAATATTTACTTCTTATTATAAATCACAGATGGTATTAGGAGATTATGGTCCCTTTGGGAGGCAGTTAGGTCTAGGGGGGATCATGAGGGTGGCGGTCCCATGGTTGCATTAAAGCCTTTCTATGAGGAAGAAGAGGAACTAGAGCTTCCTCCATCATTTGTGGATATAGCAAGTAGGTGGCCATCCTCAAATCAGAAAATGGGCCCTCACCAGACATCAAATATGCCAGCACATTGATCATGGACTCCTCAGTCCCCAGGCCTGAGAGAAATAAATGTTTATTGTTTAATAAGACACACAGGCTATAGCATTTTGTTATAGCAGCCCAACTGACTAAAATAAAAGCATGAACTTATAGAATAAAAACCCATGGAGATAGGTAGTTAGCCTGTTTTATATAGCTATTTTTAGCTCCTAGGGTAGCACATAGTAAATCTAAAATATTTTATGGATAAATTAATGAATAGAAGCTCTTATGTGGCCACCCCACTATAGGTAGTCTAAGTGATTATATTAAAAATGTATATAAGATACAATTGAATAATATATGGTCAAAATCTGAAAAACAGGGACTCGATTATAAAGTTGAGTTAATTATTAAGGAGCTATGTTCCATATTTATATGGAGTTAGTAGAACATGGATAACTTATTTAAATGTAGTCCTATGTAAATATTCATGAATATGACTTTTTGAAATAGGGTCATTTGCTTAGTTTAATTCTATTAAGAAAGATTTATTTTCTATATGGATGTCATCCCATAGGACAGAGAGTCAATTTTGCGGGGAGCGGTTAATTGATTGACATTTCGTACCCTCACAGAAAGTCACTCTGAGTTCTAACTTCTTTGACAGTAGAAAATTTGTTATAACACAGACATGTTTTCACTCCTAACCTACTCTTTTAATGATTATATTACAGTTTTGTCTGGATATGTAGTAAAATTAAGTCACTTGCATGGTTATGGTAAATGCTAAAAGTGGATAGTTTGGCTTTTCCAAATTGCCTCATCAAGGGGGATTCGAGCAGAGGTCAACCTTTGACAGTGTGGCTTCTCAAGCTGCTTTCCTCAAGGGAAAAGATCACTGTATTTCATCTATTCTCTAGTTTTCAACGGAAAATAAAAAATGTTAAAGTGATATTTTGGTTTTAATTAGCATTATCTGAGAGGGTGGGAAGAGGGGCAGAGAAGAAGACTTTGATGAATCAAGTTTCCATGGTTTACATTATGAAATAAAATCTAGTTTGCTGCTTGGAATTTTCGTAATCCTGTATCAACCATCATTTTTATCTATACACATTTAGAATTCAACTTTGGTAATGTTTTCGCTAGTATCACATTATACCAAAAGGAACAGTTGTCCTTTTTTTGGAAATTTCAAACAAACTGCCATTCACCATTAAGTCTGTGACCTCTCTGACCATTCCTCCAAAAAGAAAAGTTTTCTTGTTGCCCTAAAATGCCTTATTTTTATGCTATTGAAGATATTTATTTTCATTTGATAAATTTGACACTTACTTCCTTATGTTTATTTTAATTTTACTATAATATAAGATGATAATGTGGGAAAATTCTTTTAGGACTACCAGCTAGATAGATAAGATACAAGGAATATCATAAATAATTCAGGGGTATATAAAGTAGTGAAAAGATAAAGGAGATATGAACATAATGAAATAAAGTGGGAGGGTTTAATATCTTCCATTAAATCATAAAACACATTTCAAAAGGTTATAAGAGTAAGCTTTTATTTATAATATGATTACGCTTGGCATTAAATGATGGAAATTATATGTGTGCTCAGAGAAACATCTCATTTATGTAATTATTAATTGTTGGTATTACAATAATAAATTTTAATATTTGGTATTTAAGAACATATATTATTGATAAATTCTTTTGCCTTGACAATCATATTAACAAAAAGAGAGAATATAGGCAAATCCATAAATGTTAGTTAACTAAAATTTCTGAATATCAAATGATTACATTTTAATTATATTAAATTAATATAAATCAAGATACTTTTTAACATCTATTTCAATTTTATTTAAAACTAAAATATAAACCATATTTAAATTGTGCAGATTTATGGGAGCAAATTTGTGCATTAGAATGTCTAGGGTTTCTTCAAATGTACATGTTCTCATAGGGAATGCAATGGCTAGGTGGAGAGCCAGAGGAGAGAAAAAGCAGTTAGGGGGATTGCTTTATAAACTATATAAATTTCTCATCAATATACTGTTGACTTGAAACTAATAATAAAATAAAAAATTTTAAAAAATGGGTATTCAACTAAACAAAAATAAGTAAATAGAACTACATGTCTGTATCATTCCAACTATCTGACATACTGGAAAAGGAAAAACTTAAGAGATAATCATTAAAAAAAATCAGTGGTTACAGATGTTGGTGGGGAGGGAAAGATGGGCGAATAGAAGTACAGGGAAATTTTAGGGGATTTTGGAATACAGGAAAACTACTCTGATACTGTAATGCTCAATACATGTTATATGTTTGACAAAACCCACAGAACTGTACAAGACAAGATGTGAACTAAGGAAAATGATGGACTTTAGTTAATAAAAGTGTATCAATATTGATTTTTCAGTTATAACAAATGTACCACAGTCAGGCAGGGTGTTAATAATAGGAGAAACTGGGGGGTGGGGTAGGTGCGAAGAAAAGGAGTATATGGGAACTTTCTGTACTTCCAATTCAATTTTTCTGTAAACCTAAATATTCTCTAAGAATAGTCCATTATTTTTTTTAAAGTAAATAATTTAAGGGACGTACATATATACTTATAAGCTCTTTAAATGATTTTGATTTTTGGCCTACACACAGACACATGGTGCAAGGCCTCTTCAGAAAATATCTGCCCTTGAGCTTTCAAGTGAATCTAGGTTAAAAGAAAAAAAAAGTCAGCTGTAAATAGCATTTAGAGAAAAATCTGTCTTCATATTCAAAGAATTGTTTTGGCATTATGTAGAGCATTAAAATTAGTTTATTCAATGTACTGTTTACTTGAAACTAATAATAGAGATTTGCTGTTCTTAATTCAAAATGTATGTTCTGACTCATAGTTTGTTATAGAATTCAAAATTATAATTTCTAAGTTATTTGCATTGTGCAGAAGAGTCTATCAATTTGATGGTGAAGTAAATTGATTATTGAAATATTTACCTTCTCATCTTCTTTAACCATGTCACCCTTAATTTCTTGACTGACATTAAATATTTCAAATAAGGCACTCTTAATAGACAATAAAGTCTATAAATAGAAATATTTATAAAGCATAAATATCATTAAAATTTATATAGGTAAATATCAGTTATTATAAAAGTAAACTGACTATAAAAATTATGAGGCTTAAAATTTTTAATGTAAAAATAATACAACCCAAAATATAATTAGGACAGGTATATATTTTTTTCTTGGTAACACTGATCATCACCAAATTTAGAACTGTTATTACTATGGAAGCACTTCTTTCCTAATATTGACAGCATATTTTAAACTATTTTTTCACTACTTGGTCAAATGCATTTTTTATAAATTTATGTTTGTTTCAATCATTGACAACCAGTGATCAATTGTGGTATATCTATAAGTAGAAAGTATCTTGTGTTCTTGAATGTCTTATAACTTAAAAGGTGCATGGTTAATGAATTTTTAAAAAGCTCAAATTAGCTACTGTGCTTATAGAATTCTTTTTCACTTTTACTATTCTCAAGTCATCCCAACAAAATAAATCCATTTTTTTCTAATTAGAAATGATTTACCCTGTAGTGATTTATTTATTTATTTATTTATTTATTTATTTATTTATTTATTTATTATTTATTCATTTATTCATTCACTCATTCATTTATGCATTTTTATGGACTTAAAGGAAAAGAAAAAAAGACTTAGGTCTGGAGAAATGTATGTTGGAAGAATTATTATATGTGCATGTAATTAAAACTTGGCCTCTATTTTTCTGGTTTTCAAAATCAGACTCAGATCTAAAGCTACAATTACTGTTTTTGTCTAAAACATCTAAATGCACTAAAAGCATGTAATAGAGGAGAACACACCTCTATTTTATTCCTGCTCTTTTAACCAGACTTACAAGTGACTTCAGAGGAGACCGAGAGCCAACTGTTGCTTTCAAGTTGTGGGAAGCAGAGTGTAGCTGTATTCACACTAGACCAAGTACATATACTCAATAGTATATAACATCACCAGTAGCTTGTGGTTTTGCTTAAAAGGAACATAGAAGTCCCAGCTTATAGTTGACTAAATAAGTGCACATGATTTTTCTCCTTCAAAGTCATGTAAATCCAGATATTCTCTTGACAGTTCAACACTGCTTAGCAAAAATATAGAATGAGGCTATTTATTTTTTTATTTTTCTCTCTATAAACAAAAATAGCATAGCATTTTATATTAATAGCATGTTTATGCTAATAAAGTCTGTCAGTTTATGTTATTATGAAACATTAAGTTATTCGTTTTTGTACCTGAAAGCAAATATTGAGTTGATTCACAAAGATGAGGACTCCAGAGGTAAACATTCACCCCATTCTACCTTTCCCACTGCTCTCATTTTCTACTATGTAACTGTTCCTATTTATGCAAAGGACACAAATTTATTCCCATTCAACATAATGTAAAATAAAAAAAAATACAAGGCAAATAAAAAGAAAAATCTCCATGTCTATAAAGATTGTTTGCTGTCTGGTCACATATGAAGTTTATTGATTCTGTCCAAGCCTGGACTATTATATTTGTTTGTGGATAGCTACCAGCAAAATTATCTCATTATTTTGTGATATTATGCATTCTCAACAGCACATTTCTATTCAGCATGTGATGTATTCTACATGCTTCCATACATATACCCTTTTGTACCTACATCTCTTTATTACTTGTTTAATAAAATCATCTCAGAGGCAAGCAGAGTTGACTAAATAAAAACTCATCATGAAAATGACTTGTAAATTCTATTCATAAGTCATAATGGCTGAAAGTATGAGTCTATTTACATATGAACCTACGTTGTTAAAAAGGTGGTGAACCTGGGGTTTAAGCAGGCGTAATTATAAAAGGGATATAAGAATACTTTGAAATCTATTATAAAAGCCTTCTAGAATCAAATCAATATGTTTGTTTCTAGCATGAATTTGCAAGCTACTTTAATAGAATGAATAGATCTGGGTGAAACATATTAAAGTAACTCATTTGAATAAGTTTCTGGTCTATAGAATAAGGTATAAAAAAGTAAGAGGAGCTAGAATAGAATTTTTAAAAATACACTTAGTTTTATTCCTAAAATCGTCTAGGAAACAGCTGAAAGGTTTTAAACAAGTTAATTACTAGTGAGTTTCTAAATTAAAGTCATAAAACAAACATAAAACTCTGGTTTCACTTTAGGCAGGTAAAACTCAACAATGTCAGTGACACATAACTTTTGCTTGTGACATAGGAGAGTATTGGAAAACCATCATCTCAGAGAAACTGCTTATAAAGAGATTATGGAAATGTCTGGCAATAGATTATTGGTGAATAAAGAAAGTAAAGGAAGAATATAGCAATTATGCTTTCCTAAGGAATTTCTGTGATTTAATTTAAAGTTCCCTGCAATTTGTCATTTCCTAGAGAATTTTGTAATTAGAGAATATTAAAACATGTCTAATGAAATACTTTAGAATCCTCCAGACCCTAAATAAAGGAAATGAGTTCATAGGCTTCTTCAATATTGCTTATTTATATAAGAATAAATTATTTCAAAAGATGCTCATCATAAAAAGAAATGTCAGATTTGTACTATCTCCTCCAATTTAGGTTCTTTTATTAAAATTTGCTTTTTTAAAGTTATAAAAATATTTTAGTCTCTGTGAAAGTAAAAATGTACTAAAAGTTAGGTGTAAAAATCACTTAGTATTGTATATGAAGCTTCTCACTTATGAAGCTGGCATTCAGTATAAATCCAATATTAGGGAGAAAGGAACATGCCAGCCAATTATGAAGTGATGACTGCAAAGCAGTGCCTCTAAAGATCATGTTTTGCATAGAAGAGACAGTATAATACAATAGTTAAGATACAGAGACTGTTCCCAGTTTGGGTAGTAATCCCAGTCTCACATCTACTTGGTCAAGTCATGTACCTTCCATACTGTAGTATTTTCATTTGTGACATGGGGATTATGACAATACCTACTCAAAGTGGGTTTTTTTTTTTTTTTTTTGATGGTTAAGTGAATTAGCCTTAAAAAGCATTTAGAACAGTGGCTGGAGTATCACAAGTACAACACTAGTATTTGTTAAATAAATGTTGTCCAAAAAGTTTATTAAAGTTTGTGTCTCCTACGAGACCCCAAAATGTAAAAAGCCAAATTATGTCATCTGTACCAACATTACTATTATTGCTATTGAGAAAAATAGGTGATCTTGCTGGATTTTATTAAAATGGGAAACTTCCGTTCTGCAGAAGATAATGTCAAGAGAATGAGAAGACAAGCCACAGACTGGAAGAAACTATTTGCAAAATACACATACGATAAAGGACTGTTATTTAAAATACACACACACACACACAAAAACTCCTAAAATCCAATAATAAGAAAACAACCAGATTTAAAAATGGACCAAAGGTCTTAACAGACGTCTCACCAAAAAAGATGCATGAATGGCAAGTAAACATATAAAAAGATGCTCCACGTCATACGTCATCAGGGAAATGCAAATGAAGACAACAATGAGATGCTTACAACATACCTGGGATAAGGGTCAAAATCTGGAACACTGGCAACAGCAAATGGTTGTGAGGATGTGGAGCTACAGGAATTCACATTTGTTGGTGGTGGGAATGCAAAATGGTACAACCATTTTAGAAGATATGAAGAAGAAGATGAAACAGAAGGTGGCTGATAAGTATCTACAATGTAGCTAAGTACCAGTGGAGCTGAACAGTGTTCAGTTTATACAAGTAAACTTGATCTTAGCCAAAAGGCCCAGAATCTCTGGTTTAGTTTAACTTTAGGCCCAGAATCTCTGGTTTAGTTTAACTTTAGTAACTTTTGAGTGCATTCACTTTCCAAGAAATCAGCATTCTGAATCAGTAAATATTAGTCATCTGCTGTTTAGTTCTTCATCTTTGAATAATTCCATGTAATTTTATCTAAAGGACATAAAAACCTAAAGCCATTTTTAAAGCAAGGCAATTCACAAATTTTTTTTTGAAGTTTACTTGTAAACACAGAATAAAACCTCATTAATTTAAATAATTGAAGTAGAAGCTTTTTTAAAGTCAGCCTGGAAATTAGCTTGGCAAAATGTTGCCTATTATAATTCCTCATGGACTTACTCTAATAAATAAATATGAATCATGCAATTATCCCATTGTTTGTATGCAAATGAAATATTTTAAAATGATTAAACAAGTTAAATATTCTGATGTTTTCTCTGGCACTGTTGAGAAATACCTGTTAATATATGAACAAGTTACGTAAACTTTTTGGGGCTTAGTTTACTTGTTTTTAAAATGGGTTGAGTTTTAATGGTTTCTAAATTCCATTCTACATCTACCCTATATTTTCTACAAGCTATTATAGCATTTGAAATTTTAAATTACTTAAAAATTACATTTCAAATTACTTGAAAATAAATACCTGTTTCATTCTTTTCTTTTTCTTGTCCACAACCGTTCCTTCTCCCCTCCCCACCACACATGCTCTAAGGAAAACAGATAACAAATGCAAGGA
The DNA here is from genome assembly GCA_030015415.1 of Cynopterus sphinx. Taxonomy (NCBI): domain Eukaryota; kingdom Metazoa; phylum Chordata; class Mammalia; order Chiroptera; family Pteropodidae; genus Cynopterus; species Cynopterus sphinx. The sequence continues at coordinate 41,181,714 of CM057390.1, forward strand.
TTATCTAGTTATCTATTGGGGAATAATTCTTCACTTAACTTGAACCAGCTAGTCAAGAGAGGCAGATCTTGTGTTTGAAGACAAAATATGAGTCAACCTTGAATTCAACTTTCAAATCTATGTTTTGTGAACATGAAAAAGTCACTAGGATCACTAGGGCCATCATCTGAGAAGCAGATTGGGGGTGGAAAATAATAAAATCGATTTTACTGGGTTTTTTTGAGGGGGTTCTGTTTTTTAAAGATTAAAAACCAAGTGCTTTGCATTTATGGGGACTCAGCGACTATTCTTATCTGTACTTCAAAGAGTAATTCAGGTGCCTGTGTTAGGACTTTTTGCCTCAGTGTACATAAGAGAATTGAGATACTATAAATGTTTCAATATATTGTCTTCTATCTACCAAGAAGTAGGATAAATTAATGACATGGTTAAATCTATAAAATCTTTATCAAAATATTAGCAAAAAATCTAAAGTATAAAAATTTTTTAGTATGATTACATAACTTAATATGAAAAAAATAGATATAAGCCATTAATATATTTTGTTTATGTACATAAACATTGATTTTAAAAACTGTGGCTAGTCTCATGCCATATTTGTTTTATGTGTTGCTTTACACCCAGTGTAAATTCCTTAATTCAATTTTATATCTATATATAATGTATCTATAGTTGACAAGGTACTGGTGGTGATGATGATAGCCAATATAACACTTCTGGAAAGAGAGAGATCCAGCAGTAATAATTACAGTAAGTGAAATTTCTTTAATAAATAGTCTGCCACATACTTAAGAGAATCCTTATATGCTTTATTCCATTTAATACTCATAACAGCTTTATGAGATAGGTAATATTTATTTTTATTATTTTCATTTATGTAGGAGGAGAATAGGAGACAGAAAGATAAATTGCTCAGGGTAACACAGTTAGTAATGGCAGAGCTGGGACTGAATGTAGTTTTACCTTTCCTACTATCCAGCCTACCAGCCACAACTAACATAATTTTAAAGCTACTTAGACACCTCATTGTTGTTGGTATGGTTTCTATCCACCAGGATCATAGCAGGGTCTATAATGCAGTTCCTAAATAGTATGCTGAAGTGCCCAGGTTACAACAACAAACTCGCCCGGTTGCCTTACAGTATTTTACATTTTCAAGGGACATAAAGTCACCCTCAAGAGTATTACTCAACATTAGATACCACATGACAATTCACAGTTAAACATAATTCATACTACAGTTATCTTCATTATACATCTTTGGGAATCTGGGCTTTTAGCAACTGCTGTGATAACCAAGTACTATGTGAAAATCATCATGAAACAAGTTGAAAGTGGTGATGTCCAGTCCAACTTTAAGATTTGAAAAACTGTGCAGTGCACAAAAGGTGTACATGTCTACTCATAGGAACTTATTACTTAAGAAAGAAGTAAAACTATTCTTTTTAAATTTTAATTTATGTGTATTATTTTTCATATGACTATGCTGAGTTTGGATAAGTTATTTAAATAAAATTGATTGTTATTTTTTTTGACAATGGGGTGCCACACAAAAACCTTGATGTGCTAAGTGCTCTCTGAGCTGAGAATATTTGGAAACTTCTGGTCTACAGAAGTACCACTCCCAGAATGTCAATCCAAGGTGTCAGAAAAGCTTTCTCTTCTGTTCTTATCCAGAGAAAACACCTTTATGACATTTCTGATGTCTTTCCACCCAAACCACAGGTTGCATCTTAAAAGTTCTCTCATTAACTGTTTTCTCATCTTTTGAATTGTACCCTGAGCAGTATTTTAATGTCTAATGGAAACCAAACAATGAAACAACAACAATGAAAATGGGTCATCTTCTCTTTCCATAATGTTAATGTTCCTTCTTCACCATTGTTGGTCTTTGAGGATCCCAAAATAAACTAGAAAGATGGAACAGCATAGCTTTCTATCAATAAATAAGGGGATTTTATTATTGCAAGTAATAAAGAAGGCTCATAGGAGGTTGACAAAGCAACATTTTAAAGTTGTATATTTTGGACAATTACATTTCTATTTGGTAAAAATATGCCCTCGGTTTATACTGATTTTAGTCAGCATTTTACATATGCCAACATGCTGTGATATGGCAGAGCAGAGCAAATGAGGCTTGTTGACAGCAGATGGGACACACTGCTATCCCCTCTCTGACTAGCAAGTCCCCTTCCCATCTTCCTGTGTCCAATTGACTATTTTCCATTCTTGAGCTCTGAAAGATTCATTGTTACAATATATCATGGTGATAGGACCACTAACCCATGTCCAAATTCATCCCTAAAACATATATATCAACCACAGCAAATAAAAAAAGAAAAAAAGATTCTAAAACAATGACAGAAACCCCCTTTTTTTATGGGTAAAGCTGCAGAAATTTTAACAGCACAAGCCAAATATCAGAAATATTTTCTAACCTTTGGGCAAATTATAAAACTTTGATTCCAAATATTTGATGTTTTATGAGGGATTCCAGAAAACTCCATGGGTTTTGATTGCAACTATCAAAAGGACAATAGAGCTCAAAACTAGTGCAGCGGTCCACCTAGGTAAGCGATGCTCATCTACCATCCTCTCTTTGCCCTTTCTGTCTTCATAAAATCCATTTCTATTAAAGGTAAACTTGCCTCCCCTTTATGTAAGTAGCAAAGGCCTCAAAGCAGTTTTGATTTGTACACCTTCTTGAAGCTATTCCAAAGTTCTTTGGGATAGAGAGGGTTTTTGCTTTCTATGGGTCAAACTGAAAGGAGCTCTTTCGTTTCTATTTTTCACAGCAACAAAGAAACTGAAAACCCCAGATGATTGATTTAAGTCTTAAAAAAAAAAAAGGACAAAAAAAATGAAGATTTCAACTTACAATTCCCTTCTCTCCTTGAATTCCACACAATATATCTTTCTAATCAATATTTCAAATATCTTTAAATCTATTTTTTACTCCATCCTTAAATGCAAGTTTTGACTTCTTTAGCAAAATGTGCAAGGACAACTTCTCAAGTATAAAATAGCATGTTTCTGGAATTGGTCATAAGGATATGGAGATTAAGTGAGAATACACATGAAAAAGCACAGGAAGTTTGTGCCTTTTAGCTGCCTTTATACATTTTGCCCACCTCCTCACCCCACCTCTGGCAACCACCATCTCTTCTCCATATCTATAAATTCAGTGTGTTTTTTTCTTTCAAGGTAACTAAACTTATTGACGTGATTATTTCACAATCTATGAAAATATTGAATCTTTATGGTGTACACCTGAAATTAATACAATGCTATATGTCTATTATATCTCAACTTACATTAACTTAATTAAATTTAATGGTAATGGGAATCGATTCTACATAAATATTACAGACTAAATATATGTGATCGAATTTATGAATCATAAAAAGCCTTTAAGAATGTGGACCACTTAATCTATTGACATGTATACATGTACATTGCATATATAATATACATATGATGTATATATTATATATATATATATATATATAAAACCAATGCTGAAAACAAAGTATTGTTCTGTGCTTTCCTTCTATTTAACTCTCTTCCAATATTTACTTCCAAGTTCCTGCAAAAAGGTCTTTCCTATTCTTGCAGAAAATTTTCCAAAGATAAATTAGCTTATTGCAAACATATTTTTGCTATTAATAATTGATTCTTACATGGCTCTGTAACTTGCTTTCATCAAATTTAAATTTATCTCCTGATTGTTGAATATTTTTGGCTGTCATGCTCAGCATTATTTTTCTCCTATACTTTGTACTTCAGTTTCTAGGTACATTATTAAAAGGTATTTTTCACTTTCTTTCTAGACTCACTATCTATCTCTAGCAAGTTAGATTTTTCATCCCTTTCAGATCTGAAAAAAGCATCTCAGAGTTTCTTCTTGATGCTATGCAGCTTATTGTGCTAATAGTGGCCCGTTGGTAGGCTCTGTCCACATTCTATCTCTAGCATCTAATTTTGCTTGTGTGTGCATTAAAATTATGCAGCTTTTTAAATATAAGGGAAGGGATTAATTGATCAGTGAAAATATATCATTACATACAATGGATTCGTTGATTGAACCCCACTCTAGTCATCTAAAAAATGGGGAGCCCTTAAAATCCATTAATATACTAGAATTAAAACCCTTCACTTCTCATTTTGCTTCTGGATCTAAGATAATTAAACCTATTGTTTTAGTTCCTAAGTACTACTGTGTGCTTTTGATCCACAAGCCTATTTCTTTAATCTACTTAACTCTTTGGTCACTTTGTAATTTCAGATAGATATAAACCTTTTTCAGAAGATCCACATGAAATAGGATCCTATTTTTGTGAAACCAGACAACAACAAATTAAGTATCTTCATGATATCAACCATATGCCACATTTTTAATAATACCACTAATATGCAATTTTCATATTCATGCAAATTTAGAAGCACAGCATTCATCTCCAACCTTTAGCAGTTTTTTATGAGAATTAAATTATATGCAGATTTACTTCTCATCTTTCAGCAACCTCAGACATTTTTAAATGTGACTGGTAATCTATATATTTGTCTTTTTTTAAAATGATATTTTAAGTGAGGATTGACAACATGTAAAATGTTTATGATTTAAAAAACCTTCTAAAATAAAGCAGAGGTAATTATCAAACATTCTAAATGAACTCTTGGGAAATAGACACCTAAAGATTCCATGTTGTTACTAATAAAGTATAAAATGTTGTGCATGCATTCTTTATTTTTCATGACATTTTTTGTCTTATTTTGGTGAATACACACACAGAAACAAACACATAGGTCACCAAAATTAAAAGTTTTTACAATTGTAAATCATGATTATAAAATTTTAACAATTCTTATACCTCTGACTCATTTGTTCTCATATCTTCTCAATTGTGAATTCACTCTTTACTGTATCCTAAAACCCATGAAGAATGAAACTAGATAAAAGGTTTATATCCTTACATAACTGTCTCTTCTAATCAAATTTTCTTTATGGCAGGCATTATATGTCTCTTTTCCCCCTCATTTTCCAAATACAAATATTAGAAAAGTTTTATCACATTCCTTTGATTCAGTTTTTAAAGCTGAATATACACAAAGAGAAAGATACTTTCTCTGAGAAACTCAGAAACAGATAAGACATTAATTGAATTCTCTGCTACTCCATTTACTCCCCATTGCCATATGTTACATTTAATTGTGCCATAGGAATTAGATGTTCTTTGCAGTTACATTATTTGCAAAGTGGTTTTATGAATAAGTTGTCATATAACATGAAGTGAGAAGATTGAATATATCAACAATCAAAAGAGCATACATTTTAAATATCTTTCCAACTAAATTTTATATGGGTAAACCAAAATGAGAAAATTAGATACTATTATATCATGTTAGAAAATACCATTAATTATATGCTACATTAGATGACAACTTCAATGTTGATACCTTTCCTATTGAATTCATTTAGAGAAAGTTTTTATTTTTCTTTTCCATTGTTATTAATTTTATTAGTTGTTTTATCAGAAAGACTTGTAGTTCCAATATAATATCAAACAAAAGTGGTATGAGAGGACATCATTGGCTTCTCCTGGCCTTAGAGTTCAATATTTCAACGCTATATATGTTATTAGATGAGGTTTTCTATAGATGCCCTATTTGAACTGGAGGTAGTGCTTCTATCTCAAATTTTCTGAAGATGTTGATCATGAAAGTGTGTTTAATAGAGTCAAATTTATTTTTCTACATTTATTGAGAGTATCATATGAATAGTCTTTTTTGTTGTATTAATGAAGTGTATTAAATAATAAGTTAACCAATATTTCATTCCTGTGATAGACTTCAGTTTGCCATTTGTTAAAAATATATTGCAGAAATTCTATGTATTTACATTTTTCTTTTAGGATTTTTACATCTAAGTTCAGCAGTAATGTTACTCTAGAACTTTTTGTTCTGGCAATTTCTGTCAGGCTTTGACATCTAGACCAGACTGATGAAATGATTTGAAAAGTGTCCCTCTGTCCAATCCCTGACTGTGCTTGTGTAAAATTAGTAGCATTTACGTTATGTTTTGGATGGTTCTCAAAATTGTATCATATTCATTTTATACCTATTATTTATTTTAACATATATTATAACTCATTTGTAATTTCTACTTTACTTATGTGTTACTTAGAAATAGGTAATTTCTACATGTTTGAGATTTTCAGAGTATCTGTTTTTTCTTGCCTTTTAATTTAATGCCATTGTGGTCAGACAAAACATACTAGGCTAGATTTCAAGGTTTGGAATTTATTGAAGCCTATGTTATATGGCTGAGCATATTGTCTGTTTTCACAAATATTGATGTGCACTTAAAAATGCGTATTTTGAAGCTGTTCAATATACTGTTTATAAAAGTCAGTAAGTGAAGTTAGTTGTTAATGTTAAGATCTTCTTTAAGCTGACCATTTTGTTTTTGACTACTTGTTCTATCAAATGCTAAGAAAATGTTAGACTCTCCAACTATGATTTTATTTTGGCTATTTCACATGTAATATTGTTACTACCTATTGAATACTTATCCATTTTATTATTAAATAATATTTCAGAGACAGAGAGATGTGAGGAGGGAGAAGGGGAGAGAGAGAAAACGAGTGAGAGAGAGGAAGGAAAGGAAGAAGGGTAGAGAAGAAAGACCATTCATATTAGATTTTCTAAAGGAAATTCAAAAATATTTCCAATAGTCTAATGTGAGAAAGAGGCAAGTTATTTTAGACATAAATTATGAGACACTTTAAAGGTTAAAGAAGTAAGCAAGTGGTAAATATGTGAGTAAAATACATGAATATTTACTTAAATAATAATGTAAATGAGTAAGTAATTATAAAGTTGTAGAATATAATTGCCAGAGAATTTAATAAGATATCATGTTTAGATGTAAATATTATATAATGCACTGGTTTAAATTAATATATACATAAATTCTGAAACATATGCTTAAAATAAAGTGTAATCACATCATATAGCCACCAAAATAACTAAAATTAGAAGAAAAATCTCACAAAATATTGGTGACTTTTTGGAGTATGTCTCTCTTTTATACATTGTTGGTAAAATAGTGTAATCCCATTGGAAAAAGCTCTAGATGATTCTTGTGAAACATGTTCCTATTACATAACACATCAATTGCACTTCTAGGTACTTGCCCAAGAGATATGAAAACACTTGTTTAAAAAAGGCTTGTGCATTATTCAATGGAATGTTACTCAGCCATAAGAAGAAATGAAATACTGTCATTTGTGACAACATGGATGGGCCTTGAGATAATCATGCTAAGCTAAATAAGCCAGACAGAAAAAGTTGAAAATCACATAATATCATTTATATGTGGGATATAAACCTAAAAGCAACAAATCAGTAGTACAAACAAACAGAGACTCATGGGCATGGACTATAGACTAGTGGGTACCAGAGAGTAGAGGGTAAGGGAAGAGGGCGGGAGTTAGATGAGGGTAAAGAGGGTCAAATATAGGGGTTAGGGGGAGGGTGAAGTGAATAAAGTGTATCAAATATATAGCAGCTGAAGGAAACTGGACTTTGGGTGGTAAACACACAATAGAATATATGGATGTCAAATTGTAATGTACATCTGAAAATTATATATTTGTATTAACCAATGTTACCCCAATAAACATAATTTAAACATAAAAACAAACAAACAAACAAACAAACAAATAAATAAATAAATAATGCTTTTAAAGAAAAGTTCATATTATCTTTAGTTATAATGCACAGAACCTGGGATCCGCTTAGGTGTCCATCTATTGGAAACAAATTGTGACATTTTCATACAATAGAATACCACTAAAAAATGAAATAGAACCAGCGACTGATGCACACAATGTGGATAAATCTAAAAATCTAAAATATTTTATGGTGGGTAAAGGAAGCCTAACTCAAATGAGTATATAATAATATACGATTCCATTTATATAAAATTCCAAAACAAGAAAAACTAATCTACAGAGCAAGAGTAATGAACTACATGCCAAGTAGAATGGACAAAATCCAGAGCGCTGACAGCACCAGATGCTGGTGAGGATGTGGAGCAACAGGAGCTCTCATTGTTGCTGGTGGGAATGCAAAATAGTACAGTCACTTTGGAAGACAGTGTGGCAGTTTATTATGAAACTAAACATACTCCTACATATGATCCAGAATCAAGTTCCTTGGCATTTACCCAAAGGAATTGAAAACGTGTCCACAAAAAACCTGCACATAAATGTTTATAGAAGCTTTACTCCTAATTGCCAAAACTTAGAAGTGATCATGTTATCCTTCAGCAGGTGGCTGTATGTACTGGGATACATCCAGGCAATGGAATATTATTCAGCACAAAAGAAATGACCTATCAAGTCATAAAAAGACATGAGGAAAACTTAAATGCATATTACTAAGTGAATAAGCCAATCTAAAAAGGCAACATGCTATATGATTCCAACTATATGATGTTCTGGAAAAGGCAAAGCATGGAGAACAAAAGATCAGTGGTTGCCAGGGTTTATGGGGTGGGGGAGGGAGAGGAATGAGCACAGCATAAAGGATTTGATGGGGGGTGTGCTCTAATACTGTAAAGATGGATATAGCTCATTATGGTTTGTCCAAACCCATGGAAAGTACAACACCAAAAGTGAACCTTAGTGTAAACTGTAGATTTTAGATGACAAATGATGTGTCAGTTGTAGGTTCATCAGTAGGAACAAATGTGCCACTCGGTGGGGGATATTGATAATGGGGGAGACTATGCATATGTGGGGAGATGGAAATCTCTGTGCTTCTGCTCTGCTCAATATTGCTGTGAACTCAAAACTTCTCTAAGAAATAAAATCTATTAAGAATAAGTAATGACAGTGGTTGCTCCTGGGTAAGGAGGTGGGCTAAAGAGTAAAGATTGAAATGGAAAGGACGTCTATTCATATTCTATATCATGACAGGGATTGGGATTACCCAGTATGTGCACTTGTCAAAAATCAAGAAATATGCAATTAAGATTTGTGTAATTTAATTTAATGTCTACTCAAAAGCTTGGCAAGAAGTATTTAACTCTATTTAAAAAGTATCTATGTTGAAGTTAGGGGGACTGGACTTTTAGCAACAATTTACTTTGAACTACAACATAACTAAAATCTATTTATTTATAGAAGATTGTGTAGATGGACAGATGTGTGAACAGAAGTAAGGAAAAATGCTAATGTAGTTTCTGGGTGGCATTCTAGATATGAGAGTGGGTATTGTAAAATATTTTCAATTTTGCTGTATTTTTCTTTTTAAAATAAATGTTAGAAGGAAAAAAAGTGGAAATATAACCCACTGAGAATAATTCAAGACAATTGAATTTTGAAGCTTCTCTAGCACCAAATGAATAATAACTTTTGAGAAAAGCTAGTAATAAAATTGGACAACAGGTATAAGCAGTTTAGTCATTAAAGCTCTTCTTCCTTCATTGATTTGCAACATTTTCTTTTCATCAGATAGATCCATACTGAAGCTGCATGAGGTAGTTCTTTGACTCTGAGTAGAAAATTTCATCTTAATAAAGATACATATGGGTGATAGACTGATTTTATTTTTGTGTTTCAGAATAGGGAATGAATGGTTTATCACAAACACTCTCTCACGGACCAAGACTCTCTAGTTACCAAGAATCCATATTGATAGTGAAATTCAAAAGAAAGAGGTGACAATTAGCCTGGAATAATCAAGAAACACACATGTGACAAAGAGAAACACCTACCCACATTCCTTTTATTAACTATAAGAGATTACATTCCTTTTCTCTTGTATAATTGGGAGGCAACTTCGCTCAATATCTGAATTCTACAAGGTGTCAATATTTATTCTCAGAAATGTCAAAGAATAGCCAAGAAGCAAGTGAATGTCTAACTGTAAAATAACCAGGAAAGGCTCCCTCTCTCCTCAAATTGCTACTTCTAGCCAGGCCTTTGCCACAAGTAGGTAGCAACATTACAAAATCGATCGTTTGTCAAACTCCTTTTCCAGCTGTGTATCCAAAGACTTTTTTGGTGATGAGAAATAATTTCTATACATGCTATTTCTGTACCAATTAGAATAGACTAATTTGTAATTAATACTGCAAAGTTTGCCAAATTTAGCAAAGTTTGCTAAAGTAATATGACAAATTTTCTGTAGTCTTCTAGCATAGAATCAAAGTATAGAGGAAAATATTAAAGAATAATTAATTTTTAAAAAATTGATGTGCCCACCAATGCAGAAATATTTTAAACAAAAAATAATGTACGAGAGTGTAAAAAATTAGTGATGTCATCATGCAAGAAGTGGAACTGTAGTTGGGCTCTGTTTGATAGCATTTGGCAGAGAAAATATAGAAGAAGATATAGTATAAAATTTTAAAATAATGACCTGGGAAGATGAAAAGAGAAAACAGAGAGACAAATATATATTTCCCAGAAAGAGAAAGACATGTTGACCTGACTACTTATGAACAAGCCAGTGGAACTGGCCATGTACAAGAGGGATGTTATGGTGTTTCTAAGTCTGGAGGTCTAGCAAATCACATCGACCTGTCACGATCACACATACTGACTGGCCAACATAGTCATTGTTCCCTTTGATAAGTCCAGATTTATGCCAGTTGTCCTGACATAGGTCCTAATAGTGTCCTAGCCAATATATAACATGTCAGAGATTGGACAATAAACTAATTGGTCTCTGTACTTGCCTTACCCAAGCAAAGCTGGAAAGTAGGAGATAGGCCTTAGAGCAGAATGTCCATGCTGACCCATGAAAATGATTGAAACATCAGTGGTAAATTTGGTAGATATGTAATTCAATGACTAGATAACCACATAGACGGTTTTTAAAATTCCTGAAACATGCTAGAGAGGAGGGTAAATCACCCCCAAAGGATAAAGCAAAGCTCACACTGAGTTTATGATGGCTTTTAAAAATAGTTTCTGAGGTATCTTACAAAGATGCCCACATAAAACAAAATAAATTTAATTATAAACATACTAGGACAAAAAAATATAACTCATATTTCTTATACCACTTACTGCAACATACAACAACTCATTCAGTGCAGAATCTGAGTTAATCGTTTCCTATTAGATCTGTGTCTATTTTATATACCTTTAAAATACTGACACCTTTTTATAGTAGCACTTCAGCCCCTGCGGAGCACTCTACTCATCATATAATATTCTAGAAACATGTTACATTTTAGTCAAAAAGTAGTCCCTGTAGCCCAGGAAAAGCAAATGAACCTTGTGGGTCTCCTGGGATCCTATTTGTGTGGTTTAGATTTCCAATTAAAATAGGTCTCAAATTTTAATTGAGAAATGAAAATACCTGTAAAGATAACAAGGAGGAAATTCAAAATACCCCTAACATGTGAACATTGCCTGCCAACTCAAAAATTGTTGATGTGAATAAAGAATGGCAATTATTGAACCAACAAATCTATGTTCACTTGAAGGACTGACTAGCCCTTGGCTCCCCTACCACCAGCCAATTTTTTGCTTACTTTGGATATGGGAGAACAGTTTACATGCATCACTGGCTCTTCTATTTTACAGAATTCAATTTTTAAAGGAAATGAAATTGTGACCTAAGAATATTTTCAGCCAGGCTTTGTTTTTCTTCTAAGGGAATACAATAGAAAGACTCATATATTAAAAGACTCAGAAAAAAATACTACCCCTATATCATTCTTGAATAATTATTCATACACACAATCCAGGCAAAAGGGAGATAAAATTAAAAAAAAAAGGTAGTGCTGTTTTTTTATTAAAAATGCACACAGCAAGGAAAAGAAATAAGTTATTGCTCTATCCTGAAAGAGCTCTGCAGGGAACAGTGCTCTGCTGAGTTTCTTCCAACCTTAAAACTCAACCTTTATCCTTCACTTCATGTTCTGTACTGGATCATGGAAATGTCTGTGGTCCAACTGCAAGAAAGATGAGAAAGTTTAAGGTAGTGTATTAGGGTTTTTCAGAAAAAAAGACCAATAGGATGTGTGTGTGAATCCTCTCTTGCTTGGGGTGGCCTTTTGTTTTTGTTGCTGTTGTTCTGTCAAAGCCTTCAACTTACTGGATGAGGCCCAACTGCTTATACAATATTTACTGATTTAAATGTTAATTTTATCCAAAAACACCTTCTGGGTTGACACATAGAATTAACCATCACAGGCAGCAATTTTATTTAATGAAGTCAAGTAGAATTTGCTTTTCCTCCATGTTTTCCTAGTGAAAATGTAATCAGATGCCCGTGCTTCTTCAAAGGTGGTGGGGCGAGATATAGTCCCCAGTTGAGAAGGTATGCATCCTGGAAAAAGGAAATAATAGGTTTGGGAGACATCTGTCTACAGTATGCTGAATATGAAGAACTTCATGGGACTAATCGTTTTACACTTCAAACACAGCTCTTCCTTTTTTTGTGAGGTCTGTCAAGCTCCTTTATTTAGCAGAAGTCTGTGATCCCTGTGTGAGGCATTACTCTTTACACCAGGTCCAGATTTGGCTGCCTGTTGACTTTCAACAACAAACTAAAAGACAAGGTGTTTGCTCTGACCACATAAAATACAAAATTGTGGAGTCAGAAAGGATAACAAAGGCAAACCAATACAAATTTGGGAAAAGAAGAACAGAAATCACACAGCAGTGTCTGGTTCACAGCAATGATAAAATCCTGCAAGGGCAAGGTTTGAAATGCCTCCTTGACTGCATAGTGGGGTGAGTTCCTTGATGTATTGGTTTCCCATTTCTATTGTATCAAATTCCAAAATCCAGTGGCTTAAAAAATGCAAATTTAATGATCTTACAGTTTTGCATGTCAGAGTTATTTGGGGCTAAAATCAAGATGTCGACAAGTCTGGTTCCTTCTGGAGGAACTAGGAAAAAATTTGTTCCCTTGACTTTTCCAGCTTGCAGAGACTTCCAAAATTTTGGCTCCTTGTCAGCAACACATAGACTTTTTCCTTGTTGTTCCCACCATCACATATTCTACTATTGATTCTGATCCTTCTGCCTGCCTCTTGTAAAGCCACTTTGTCCTTTTAAATCTAGGATAATTTTCCTCTTCTCATGCTCCATCTTCAAAGCCCTTTTTACCATGTAGGTAACTAACTCATAGGTCTTGGAGTTTTTAGGATGCAGACATCTTTGCCAATATTCAGCCTATTTCTCTTACTAAGACTCCTTTTCTGTTCACCTGGAGGAGCCCTTTACACAACCTCTTAAAGGTATTTCTTGCCATTTTCTTCTTTGGCCATAGAGAGTGTTGGAGAACTCTCCTTTACGATGTGCGTTTCATAGCCTGTTACTTGTGATGCATGCTTAAGAACCCTTGTCTTTTAACTTAAGCCCAGCTTCTGGTCCCTGACCATAAAATTACTTTAAAAAAATAAATAATAAAAATAATAGGCATCTGGTAGCATAGGTTGGTAACCAAGCACAATGTTCTTTTTTGGGCAGAGTTCTTAAGCCTGCCTTAATAACTGCCTTAAATCTATAATGTTTCCCTTATTTTATTCCTGGCTACAACAAAACTCTCTGAAATAACAGGCTTAAGTGAGAAGGTAATACCTTTATTTAATATGACCTTGGCTGCAGGATCGGGACTCATTTACAATGAGAGCTCTTGGTATGAAGCCTTTGAGAATGCCACGAGGAACAGTGTTATACTCAATCTCAAAGTCAGGATTAATGTTTGATAAATTACTTCAGAACTGGAAATGGATATGTTTTATTCCTTTAAGCCAAATTTGTGGAAACTTGTTATAGCAGAGATAGGAAGCGAATACACTGAGCACTTGCTCTGCTGCCAGGTCATAGAGGCTCTCAGACACTGCCTGCTGATTTTATCATTGCTGTGGACTCTGTCATGGGATTTCAATGACAACTTTTGCCATTTTTCTTGTTCCTTTTTATCATCCTCTTCTGGGCCCATGAGTTTATATTTGATGTGGTAGGAACAAATAACTTATCTTTCAGTGCCTAGTCTTTGTCTTTCATTCCCAGCAAATGTCCAAATTTTGGTTGAGATCTTTTTATTGTAATATTTGTTAAAAGCATCTAGGGAATAACCAGTACACATTAATAGTTGGGGTCATTCCAACTGCTTCGTAGAAAGGTACAGGCCTCTTGGGTATGAAGATATTCGGTTATCATACATGACAATTTACCAAATTAAGCTAAAGAATAACAAGGGGCAAAAGAATTTCTAATTTCAATATTCTTTGCCCCACCTCTCATGGGCTGGGCACTAAATCAGTACTACATATTTTAGGTTTCTGATATGAAAATATAATCCTCTTCTTAACCAGTTTTTACTTTTGTTAGTCTAAATGCTAAACTTATATAGCAAAGAAGGTTTTTAAATACCCAAGATTAAAAACAGTCTTGTTTAAATTAAAGTAATCATAGTAAAGGGGAAAAAACATCAGAAGAAAAAATATATTATTTAAGAAGTTTTACAGAGAAACGGTAAAAAAGTTTTACAAGAAAAAGAGAATAAAAAATAGGAAAGAAAATATAGTAGACATAGGAGATAGATCATAAATTTTAAATATGTAATTAAGGGTCCCAGAATACTAGTTGCCCTTCTATTTTTTATAACTGAGCAGGTTGGCTCATTTCAAGAAAGAAAATAATACATGGACCATCTGTATTTTGCATCAAATTGAAATACCTCAATGTAGTTTTTCCAAGAACAAAATAAGTATTTCGTTTACTACTCAATTCCTATGTTTATGTCTCAACTGATTCAAAATTTCAAAGGTAGAGGTATAATAAATTGAAAAATTTTGACCCTATAACAAGGATTTATATTTTGGATTATTATGAAAATAGTGGTCATCCTCATGGACTATTGATTCAGACTGCCTGTGTGTAAATCTTGGCCCCACTATATATTGACTTTGTTTTTATGCAACACACTTGACCTGTTTGACCTCAGAATGCTTATCTGAAAAATAGGAATAATAATATTTACTATAAAGGCTTTTTGTCTGTATTAAATCTTTCAATGTAAGTAAAGATCTTAAAACAGTGTTTGGGGCTTAAAGTGTTCTCTAGGCATTAAACCATACTTTTAATTTCATTATCCAGATATTGAAACTCAATTGCATAAAAGACTGCTATCATTATCTCTATGTCAGTATAGTAGTAAACTTTGGTTTATTAGATGGAGGAAGGACAATGTCTGTGCCACACACATAGGTAATAGATCAAACACAGAAATATAAGTGAAGGTGATTGAAGTTTGTGTGTGTGTGTGTGTGTGTGTGTTTTCAATTTCATTGAAGAGATAAGTAACTCTTTTCTTCCCTAGATGAGTGATAAGAGGAAAAGGCAGATGGAGATAGGGGAAATCACTGACAAATGGGCTAATCTGAGAACATGGGGAAGGGACAATTGTCTGACAAAGTTGTCAGACATTGCTAGAATCTATAAAAAGAATGCTCTCTGTCCTGCTCTTCCAAATCATCCTTTAGTTCAGTTGATTTGGTTAAATTACTTTTTCTCTTTCATTTTACCTTAGTTAAATTTGAAGAATCAACTAGCAAAATCATACTTTTACATATTTCTATCAATCACTTGCAAATCCTCATCAATAGGCAAATGATTTAGAGCCAAGCTATTTTATTTTAAGATTATATATATGTGTGTATACATATGTGTGTGTATGTTTCATACAGCTTCTTATTTATAAAATAGCAAATATCAGCAGCTCCTCATTGTTTCATTAGAGAAGCATTTCTGACCCTACTCCACTTTATACTCTCACTTTTTATAATGTCACTTGCAATGCTGATGGTTCCCAATATTTGTATTAAGTAGGACTTCCTTTTTTGTCAGTCACTGAAAATCAATTTGAACTTTAATGTGAGAAAATATCAATTAATGAAACTACTGGCTTCCAATTTGAGCTCAAAGTCAGCAAGACCCATTATGCTGGCCTCCCATCCTGATACCTCTCTCAAAGTCAAATTTTTTAAGTGAGATTTAGGTTTGTGTTTTTTCTTTTCTTATACCCATATTGTCTGGTTTTACTGCACAATAACATGTCTATTGTGCCTCTCTTTCCATTTATAGTAAGAATAGCCCTATTTTCATTAATATCTGTCGTTATTATTACTATTTATATACACAAAGGATAGGCACTATTTTGTTCCTTACTGTGTCCCCACTGCCAGGCTAGTAATTGGTCTCCAACTATTAGGAATGAATGAACTGACTTTTCTCCTTCTTTTCATACAAAAAAATTCAGATCCTGAGAGATATTATGTATCGTTGAATGAATTTCATAGCTGGAAATTGCAACTTGGCCTAATAAAGCTTTGCTCAAGTACTTCTCTACTGTTTCTGCTCTTTTCACATCAATGAGAAATGAGTAATTTCAGCCTCACTCTTCACTGTAAAGGGCAGAGGGGAACTCCTGCTACATGTGACAGCAGTTTAAAAAAATTACTGATGGAAAATTCATAAAAATAGAGTAAATTTGTAGTTGCCAGAATTTAGGAGGTGGTAAAATTGGTGATGGTACAAACTTCCAGTTATAAAATGAATAAACTCAGGGGTTTTAATGTATAGCCTGGTGACTATAAATAACAATAGTGTATTGTCTACTTAAAAGTTGGTAACAGAGTAAACCTTAAATGTTCTCACCAGGAAAAAAAAAGTTACCAGATACAGTCATGAATGTACAAACTAACTTTATTTTGGTAATCATGTCATAGTATGTACATATATCAAATCATCACATTGTATACCATAAAGTTACACAATGTTTTATGCCAATTATATCTCAGTAAAGCTGGAAAAATTACTAGTGGAATGCT
Source organism: Cynopterus sphinx (assembly GCA_030015415.1). Taxonomy (NCBI): domain Eukaryota; kingdom Metazoa; phylum Chordata; class Mammalia; order Chiroptera; family Pteropodidae; genus Cynopterus; species Cynopterus sphinx. The sequence continues at coordinate 41,198,584 of CM057390.1, forward strand.
ATCTCCATAGTTGCTATAATGTTTAAATAAATTTTCGTCATCAAGAAGCTTAAGTAAAAGGTTAATATATTCCCAAAGCTTATTTGGATTTTCTTAAATCATCTAGGTTTTATAACTGACAGTCTAGGGAATCATCCAGGAAAGAAAAATATATACCTGTAAGTTTCTTCATTCAGCAGTGCTTGTCAGTCATCAGATTCAAAAACAGCAATTTCCTAAACTCAGATTGTTCCCAGGCCTAGCCTCATTCCTATAAAGTACTTAGTTGGGGGTGGAGAGAAGTAGGGCAAAAGGTGGGAAGGGCAGAGATGACCAGAGTTGAGATTGCTTTTCCCATGTGTGGGCATGTGTGTTCCTGTGTATGTATGTGTGTTTTAAAGATTAATATTACATGAAAACCCTCTGAAGTCTCCTAAAAAGGACTGTTTTGTTTTACTTATGTAACAGATTATAGCACAGAGAAAGGGATTCTGTTCATATCAGTGAAGCAAGTTCAAAGAAGCCTGGTATTAACCTAACAGCACTTCAGTGGACATTGTCAGATATCACCAGCCCTGCAGTGGCACCAGGAACATTAGCAGCATAGCAGGCCCCACAGGCAGCTCTGGACATCTTTAGCCCACTGAAATATTAGCTGGGGAGTTGGCTGGCCTTTCAAGGCCTGGGAAGGTGAATTTTATCAAAGAGAAGCAGAGTCAAAGCAGAAGACAAGGTAAAAGGTGATGGCTCCGTGTTAGTTGACAGCTGTGTTGTGATCATAGAACCACAACCCCTATGGATCTGAAGGAATAAATAAGACAGGGCCTTTGAAAGGCTCTTCAGATAGAGGCACATAACTTCTCTTAGTCACAGAAATTGTGACACTACATTTACATTCAGCTCCTAAAAAAACTAGGTCCCTTATGCAATATGTGTCAACTATGTCACCGAGTTGTGAAGAGATAAAGTTATATGCTACGTTGATTCAAAACACAAAATATTCCACCAAAATAAAGTATTTATTTACACCTTCCTTTTCAGATGTTACAAAACATCACATTAGTTAATTCCATATATCAATTCTGAATGTAAATAATAGAATATATTTCAAAAAAATGTGTTCATTTATGGAACCTATTTCTTTTTATGGTGGAATAAACAATGGTGGAGAAATGAGAAAATCCCAACTTTTATGAGTCTCTGAATTGCAAAAGTGTTTTAAAAAACTGAGCTGTCCTATGTTTGATATATTTTCCTTTGGGGCTTGAATAATAAACATAGATATATGGAGGGAAGAATTTTATATCAAGTTTTAATGAAAGGTTAATCACTGTAGCATCAATAAGTCATTTACTGGGATAGCCATTCTAATTCATAACTGTAAGGTTTGATATGTGTTTCCATTTATTAAAAGGTAAAGAGAGAAAAAATGAAAATAACCAAACTTGAACTATAGCCATTAATTGCTTGATATTTCCTGATACTAATATATTCCTGTCAAAATAGAAGCTGACTTAGATGACCTTGGTTGAAGTTGACTAATACAGGAATTCAATTACCTGCTGCATTAGGGTAGTAATGAACACACTTTATTGCAGGTTAATAACATCCAGAGGAGAAAAAGCCCAAGGGTGCAAGTGGATAAAGATAGCAGAAGAAGAGTAAAATTATATGTAAGCAACTGGAAACTTCATGTAATAAATTGTCTCTAAGATTATGGTAATACAGACAAAACCCCATGATTCTTTAAGGAAAAAGAGTAGCAATTTTCTAAGGAAAGTTGCTTATAAGTTTCTCTACAAATGTGTAAGACCGTGTATAATAGACTGGAAAAATGGATGCAATTATTCAAGGTTTCTTATGTTCATCCTCTTTGCAGGGTGACTTTGCAGGTCTTTATTTTTAAGAGGGGAAGACTCTTTTCTTACTTTCTTGAATTCAAGCTGATATGGTAACTTCTTTTGGTCAAGAGAGAGACAAAGTGATATTGTATTTCTTTCTTGCTTCAGATTCAAGAGACCTTGCTTGTCTCTGCTTGCTTCCTTGGATTCCTGTAACCACCATGTAAATAAGACTAGACTAGCCTCCTGTAAACTACCAAGTTTTTACAGTGATGTGTTGCATAGCAACACATAACTGATGTACTACTGATTACATCGTGTTGGAATAATGTAAGAAAATTTTTATGCACTGTTATGTTTTCAATAACGGACAGAAGCCATAGCATGGTTATCACACTTTTATTTTTTTTTCATATAATTAATGATCAAAATACACAGCCTAGTGTAGCCTAATATTCATGCTTGCTAATTTCTCAAAAAAAATATTACTTAATATGAGTCATTTGGAAATAAAAGTTAATTTTATTTCAATTAACTATTTTTTTTCTTTTGATCTTCTTTATGCAGCACTGACATCCATGCTGTTCTTTATATGATCACTGTCTTTCATGGATGGCTAAGTGATTTCTACATTTCAAAGTTCAACAATATTTCTAATTTGGAATACAAAGCTAATGTTAATTTCTACAATTTTAAACCCAATTGATCATTTTTTAAAGAAAGTGTTTTTTTTTTTTTTTTGTATTTTAAACCTAGGAGAAGAGAAGAACAGCTAATTAGTTTCAGGAAAGTTAGCCAGACCTTTCTTTTTTTATTTATCCTGTTAGACAAAAGCCTAATTGTTGTTGATAGAAGGTCAACAAATACTGTTGTCCTTAAGGAAATGGAGAAAAACCACTAAAGCGGAGGCTGGGGAACTAAATTATAAAACAATGTACTTTTAGGAGAGAAGCAGGAATGTGCCTGAAATACAGCCTGGGAGGGGCTGGGTCACTTAGCCACTTGGCAGACCACCCTACCTGAGACTAGGGATACAATAGCTGCCTAAGGCTGGTTTATTCAGAAAAAAAAAAAAAAAAGAATTCCTCTTCTATCACCCTCTATTAAAAACATCGAGTAACACGTGAGAGTAGAATATTGCTGGGAAAGGAACAAGAGAAGGACAAGGATATCCAAAAAGACCCTGAAGCACCACAAGAATTGAAAACCTAAGCTGAAGGTGGCACTACCAAAAATGTAAGAAATGTGACAGGAGGTAAGGAACGGATGTAAAAGAGACATAACTTCAAGGACACTAATGAAAAATGATAGTGTGTGTGATAAGTAAAAAGTGACCATGCTACACACACACACACATACACAGGTGAGCTGTACCTACAGGTACAGATAGACAATTGAGCATAATAAATTTTTTCCCTGGGAACAGTATGTTTTGGGGATTGTAATAGCTGATGTACTCAGAGAGCCATGATGGGAGGTCCTACATGAGCTCTATGTGAGGTCACCTTGACTGACAATTGGCTGCTTTAGAAGACTTTGCCTACTGCCCATATGCTCTTCTAGAAGTTAGTCTGCTGTAATTAGATTCATGAACTTGTAGGCACAGTCATGATATTATAATGATAATAGAATGAAGTTGAAGTTATGGACTTTCTGCACATGCATTTGTAGCTAGTTTAGGCCAGCATCCTTTATGGCCTTTTATGTGCTCTAAGATTAGGGGTAATTTATAACCCTAAAAGGGAGATATTTCTGGGAGATGCTTAAGGAAGGTCTTCAAGGGATGTTTCTGTGATTACAGAGCTGGGCCTTGGCTCCTGTCACTCATGCCCAACTAACTACCTAACAAAATCATCAATATACACAGCATTTAATGTTGACCTAAGTTACAAGCAATTCCTAATGACCGTGGAATGATCTGAATTAAGGGTGGATTTGGCCATGTTTATCTCCCTGCTTGGCTACCCCAACCATTCTCTGGCTGTGATGTAGTATATTTTTTCTCCATACTCTCATGCCTTCAGTCCACCCTGGTTTCTCAGATTTGTCCAATGGATATAACAATCAAAACAAAACTTTGTAGTGGACCAGAAAATGTATTACTCAACAAGACTTAAAACTATTTAAAATATATTAGAAATACCTCAGTAATATATTAAATGATGATGGTGTAGTTTTTTATTTAAAAAGTTTTATTTCAAATGCTTTAAAAGTAATCTTGGCTTTCTTAAGGGTTACAATAGCACATTTCATTAAACACAGGAAAACTGTTCAATTTTTCAAATTATAGTGTTTAATTTGTACTCTTTAAAACATATATTTTGATATAAAGATAGCTGGCTAAAGTTTAATTTTTATTTGACACTATACCACATATAAAATTAATTATAGACATTGCATTATATACATTTGGAATGTAATGCTACTACTAATGAACTTTGAATATGAAATAAGAATGAATCATCATAAATTTACAAAAATAATGGCCTTTTTCTGTAACTATCTAAAAAACATTGCAAAACTAAAATTCAAATTCACTGTTATTTAATTTTTTTCATGATTTTAATCTTTTTAAGCATGACTAATAATATAAAAATTTGAAAAATAACCCTAATTTGATAAATTTGATAAATCCCTCTGAAATTTATGTGGCTTTTTCATTTATAATGAAGCATAAGAAAAAACTTACTTCCTGTCTCTTTTTTCAACTAAAACATAAATTGTTAAAGTAAAAGAGGTTCAGTGGAAATTTCTTAATTATATTTTATATGAAATCTGTTTTCCCTATTTTGATTTATTAAACTAATTAATAAATTTTATATCCTGCTCAGAAATTGTCATACACTATATGGCATCAACTCCTTAGGTAAGAGTAGGGATTTCAGGTTATGATGAGGGAGACAAATCCCCCATCCAAACCAGCACTTTTCATATTATACATGGTGGGACCAAGAATATACAGGTGGGACACTGGAACAACAGGCATAAACTATCACTGTCTCCAACAAACTGGAATTTTTGGGTCGCTCTAGTTATATATCTGCTGTTTTATCTCAGATACATGACTGAGAGCACTGTTTGCTCTGCCTTAGCCACAGAGTTTTGGGCCCTCACTTAGTAGTTGGAAGCAGAGGTAATGAAAACGGTTGCAGAGATAGGAAGGAGAATAGGAGTGAGTCCTGAATAAGAGTTATCAAGAATTGACAAAGAATAGGAACACAAAACTCTGAATAAGGCTTTTGAATGGACTTTACTGCCTTGGCATCTGAGTTGAAAACTCTGAGCGAGGGAATGAGGTGCTAGCAATTCACCTTACTGTTTTATAGGTTTTGAAGATTGATGGCCTTTTTTTCTTCTTGTACAGCACATTGATACTTGAAAAGACTAGACGGCCTGCCTTAGTGCACAAAGTTTATAACTGATTTATAAGCTGCATAGGGCTCTCCATCAAAATAAAAGAAAAGGTTTTAGTGTTGCTTAGAATGGCATTTTGACTTTTGTCTAAGAATGAAATGTGATTTAAACTGTGTTACCTTCTTGATGGGGAAATCAAACCCCTCCCCGCTGCCTATGTTACAACTTATTTCAAATAAGGCCCTCAATTTGGTTTGTGACAAGTATGATTTGACAGATTTGTTTCATCCTGACAGTAGCATCACCAAATAATGGTTCTGTTTTTAAAGGGATCGTACTCACTTTTGCCTTTGAAGATTTAACGGCTTTTGAAGGAGATAATGTTGTAGCTACTAAAACATCCACTGTTACATAGAGGAGGTAGCTCCCACCTAAGACCTTGCTTAACACTTAAATAACCTAGCAAATATAAAGATATATAAGAATGGCAATTTGACTAATGTTTGATTAAGAAAACTGACCAATAATTGAATAGGAACCTCTCAGTGTTTTCATGATTTTGACATGAGGCTATGTATGCTCTGTATAGTGTTTCAAATAAGTGCTTCTTATGCCCGACAAATCTCAAATCCTTACTCTAAATGAATATATAAAAACATTTTGAAGGAAAGAAAGAGAGAAAGGAGAGAATGGAAGGAAGGAAGGAAGGAAGGAAGGAAGGAAGGAAGGAAGGAAGGAAGGAAGGAAGGAAAGAAAAGGAAGGAAGGAAAGAAAAGGAAGGAAGGAAGGAAGGAAGGAAGGAAGGAAAAGGAAGGAAGAAAACCTCAAAGGAGACTTAAAAATCTTAAAGGAATTTTAGATGATTTTATTCTCTTTGATATATAAAAAATAATGTTCATTAACATATATTCTTGGAAGATTCCAAACACATTTTGAACAGTATTATAGGTCTGGAGCTGAAAAGAGTTAAGATGGTTAGGAATATTAGCTTTGTTACATGGCTACAATATTCCATGTAGATTTTAAAGTCCAAATAGAAAATTTACAGAATGATTTCAGATTTCCTTTAAATAAATGTCAAATAGTCCATTTTATTTAATATACATAATCAATTATGTAGTAGGAAAAAGGTTTTTCTGAAGGTATAAAAATAAGTGTAGATTAAAGTTTTATACTTTGAGATTTTGAAAAAAATTATAAGCTTATTTAAAAATAATATGAAAACACAGAGTTATCCAAGACAATCTTGAAGAACAATGAAGTTGAAGTATCATACAACTATAATTCAAGATTTGCTATGAAGCTACCATAATTGCAACAGAATGTTGTTAGTACAAGAATAAACAAACAGAAGAGTTTAAGAATACAAGTGCAGAAAGACCCAGAAATAGATTTCAGAGGAGAAAAGATAGTTTGCTTAGTCATTATGTTAAGTCAGACTACAGAGAAAATGAATAAATATTGACCTTCACCTCATATTAATACCAACATTAATTTGTGATGAACAAAATAAATGTGAAATAAAATATATAAAGCCTTAAAGAAAAAATAAAACAAATTCATGACATTCAGATAGTCGTATTTTTTAAAAACACATAAAACATTAACCTTTCAAGGGAAAAGTTAGTAAATTTGACTTTATTAATATTAAAAAAAATCTATTTAATAGAGAATTGAGAGGATAAAAAGGAAAACAATAAGTGGAAAATAGATTCTCATGTATCAAAAAAAATGACTTATATTTAGAGATTTTTAGAAACTCCTACATGTCAATGTGAGACAATTAGTTTAAAAATTAGGTAGAGAACTTGAACTTGTGTTTCACAAGGGAAATATACACATATCCAATAAGCATATGAAAAGGTGTACAACATCATTACTCATGAAGAAAATATAAATTAAAATCATAAGGCAGTGCATTACATACTAGAATGGCTAAAATTTTAAATATTGATAACTCATAACAATCATCATTGAAGGTTGGAATGCAAATTTATACAACAGCTGTGCTGTTTCATTATGTCTACTAAATACAAATATATACTCACCCTATAACAAAAAAAATTCTATTTCACAGAACAAGTAACAAGAGAAGCAAGTACGATGTATACCAAGAGGACATATACAGAAATGCTCATAATTTTATTCATAATAAGAAAATATCAGTGGGGAAATAGACTAATGTTTTCATAATAGAATATTACAAAATAGTAAAACAAGGAAAGCACTAATACATACAGCATGGATAAATATTGTAGATATTATATTGTGATAAAATCAAAACAATTATTTTATTCATTTAAAGTTCCAGCACAAGAAAATTTAGGGATAGAGATAAAAATCAGATTATTGATTATAATAATAATAGAGCCCTTTTGCTGAGAAGGTGGTACAGAGGAACATTTGGAACTTCTAGAAACACTGTATATTTTTATCTGAGTTATGTTTATTTAGATTTATATATTTGTAAGAAGTCACCAATCTGTTTATTAGAGATTAGGGAGCTATAAATACTTGGCTGCATGAATATTTTAAGCATAACTCTCAATAAGATAAGAAAAAAAACATGAATGAACAAATAGAGAGAAGAAAGAAGAAAATATATTTGAAAAGTTAATTAAAATATACAGTCACAATATATAAAGAAAATTTTTAAAATTTTGTTAAAAAGAAAATAAAACAATAAGGAATTGAGGCAATTGATTAAGAATAAAAATAGAAGATATAAATATCTGATATCAGTAATAGCAAAGGAGGCATCACAATATATCCTAAAAGTGTCAAAGATGAAGATATTATAAAAATATTGTGAGTAAATTAGAATATATGAAGTAAAGTTGATTCCTAGTATACACAGCTACTAAAAACAAGATGTAAAAATATAAATAGTTCTATAACTTCTAAATGAAAAAATCTTAATAATTCTTAATTATCTTTTCACTATTGTTCACTGGTCAGTTCTATGTGAACTTTTAAGGGAAAACTAATGCCAATCTTATGAAACTATTTCAAAGAATAGAAAAAAAGAGCAATTTCTCCCAAGGTGTTTTAGCAGTCCTTCTATCCTTACTACTAAACCCTGACAATAATATTACAGGAAAATACAATCTGACACCAAATTCTTCATGAACGAAGATGCAATAACCTTGAACAGAATATGAGAAAAGCAATTACTTTTAAATAGAGGGATGAATTTATATCATATCATACACAAATTGGGTTCATCCTTGGACTGCTCAGTTCTTATAATATTTAAAAATGTATTTATGTAATCTATCACATTAACAAAACAAACAAAAGTCAAACTTTTCAATATATGCAGAAAGCCATTTAATAAAGAGATAGGAACTTCCTTAATCTTTCTTAATCTTAATAAAGAGTTTCTATTTAAAGAAATCCTTCAGCAAACATCATACTTCATGGTGAAGTTTTGAAAGCTTTCCCTCAGAGACCATGAATTAAACAAAGATGTTCAACTATCAAAAGTTTTATTGAGTGTATTAGACATTCCCTTAGAGAAAGAAAAAGAATTTATATAAAGATTAGAAAGGAAGTAAAGAATTATGTTATCAGATATTATAACTTTATAAATATAAAATTCAGAATTTATATTAATAAATTAGAATAATTAGGAATTGAGTTTGCCATTATGTTTTTGTATATCTCCAGATATGAAATGATGTGTTAAAAGAAAACATTTAAAAATATGCTTAGAAATAAATCTAAAAATATTTTTAAGAATCCTCTATGTATTGAAAACTACAAAATAGGTCAGGGAAGTTTTATACATCTAAATAAATAGGGAAAATACCATGCTTATACATTGGAACCTCAGTGTTGTAAAGATATCAATACTTGTATAACAGACCTACAGATGCAATGTAATCACAGTTAAAATCCTAATAGTTTTTTAAAATTTATTCTTAATTGTGTTTTTACAAGCCAAATCTAAAACATAAATGGCCAGAGGGCCATCTATAACTAAGACATTTCTGCAGAGAAAAATAATGTAGATTTACACTACTGTTTATTAAGACTTATAAAAGATTGATTTATTAAATCAGTGCTTTCTCATTATAAAGCTGTGTCCTGTCTTACAAAGTGATTAATAGAACAAAAGGTAGAAACTACCCACATATGGAAAATCAATTTGTGATAAAGGTGGCATTGGATAGCATCATGGAAATAGTTTTCTTAAATAAATAAATCTAATGTTAATTTCATAACAATATTTTTAAAATTATACTTGACCACTATCTCATATTATGTAAATATAAATAAATTCTAGGTTAATGTAGATTTAAGTATAAAATACAAAATCATAAGCTTCTAGAAGATAACATGAGAGAATATATACATGATCTTGAGATAAGGAATGTTGTTCACCTGGTAAAAAAAATTAAAAAGATATAGAGAAATGATTGAAAAATAGGCTAAATTGAAATTAGGGACTTTGGTTTATCAAGAGAAATAGTTAAGAGAGTAAAAAATCAAACTATAAGCTACAAACTGGAGTAGAAATTTGCAACTGAGATAACAGCAGACAAACTAAACCAGTATCCAGATTATTGATAGAACCTCTACAATTTTTTAACAAAAATCATGCCATTAGAAAATTGAGCAAAATATTTGAATAGGAACTTCACTAAGAATAATATATAACTTCACTAAAAATATAAAAATATGAGCAGCTTTATTTCTAATCTAGAAATTTCAATGTAAAATTATAATGAAATACTACTCTATACCCATTAGAAGGGTGAAGATTAAACATTCTAAAAATAGCAAGTAATGGAGAGCAGGTGGAATAAGTAAACTTTCCTATACTGATACTGGGAATGTAAAATAGTATCATATCTTTAAATTCTGGTTGGCAGTATCTAGTAGAGTTGAAGCAACATGTATCTTTGATTTAGCAATTTCAATTCTAAGATTATATCAAAATAATTATATTGAATATGCATCAAAAATAAATCAGACTGTTGAGAACATTATTTTTAAGAAATAAAACTAAAAAACCCCCATGTTTCTAGCAAATGAAAAATTGTTAAACAAATGCAATATTTCATGACATTGTATATCATACAGCAACAAAATAAATGCTCTATAGTTACATGCATAAACATGGACAAGTCACAAATTGTAGTAATATGTCAAAAAAGCTAGACCTGAATATAGTTATGTATGATTAAATGTAAATATAATTATATTAATGCACAATTTGATTTATATAAAACCATGAAAAACAAAACCATACTTTGAGAGATCAAATAGTGTTAATATTTAGCAAAGGATAAGGACATCATAAGGGAATGACAAAGTGAAAGTCTTCTAGTTGACTGTACTATTTATTTTATTTATTATCTGATTGGTGCTCACCTATTTCCTTTGTGATAATTTGTTGAACTGCATGTTTATGGTTTTTAAATATTTTGTACTTAGCTGGTTGTGTTTTATATTTCAAAATATATATCAAATTAAGTATTACACCCAAAACACAAAACCTACAATAATAACAATGACACACTTTTCAAAATTAGTTAGACTAATTCTAGATTTGAGGGCTTTAGTGAATAACAACCTGGAGAGTATTTTAATTATAATAATTATAATATTATTTAATATTACAATATTAAATAAATATAAGCTTGTATGATCCAGTGTCTTTTGCTGTGCATCATAACATAGCTTCACTTTGTGAGAACATTTCAAGGCTTTCTCTGTACAAGAGAAATTCTCTAGATTATTCTAATCATTTCTTATTCCCTAAATTTGTAAACATCAAATGAAACATGGCTTACCAGTTATTTACCAACAAATATAATCTCTATCTTTTAATAATTTAATGTTTGTACTTGAGATTAATAGTGTAGGGTCACATTGGTCTTTGGGCAACCTGTCATTTATGTTTTAAGATATATGTTTTTATTTAATATTGAGATAATTGTACATTGTTTCTCCTGTAGATTTTCTCCTATGGATTTTCTGTTAGCTTAAGTGTTCATATAAATTGAGATTTGGATGGTCACCTGATTTACTTGCCATATTTAATATAGTAGTGAAGAAGATAATTACATGATCATTACTTTTAAAACTGGCAAAGTGCAACCACAGACACAGAATAATGTTTGTAAAGTTCCCATAGTTAACCTGCCTGTTCAAATAGCTGCTTTGTTTGTTTGTTTGTTTCCCTTAAAATTTATTACTGATTTGACTTAATTAAACAAATACATTTGTTGTAATTTTAGCTCAAAAAGGAAACTCTTTTTATAGTATTAATATGCCTAGTAGTTCACTACAGTGGCGATGTAAAGGCAGACGTTGTGTGTGGTACGATGAACAGTTTGGTCCCCTGGAAATAGAAACACAGCTTATTTAGATAAATCTCAGAGGTTTGTTGTAGGTTTTTCAATTCTCAAATGAGATTTCTTGTAAGAAGCTTCTTCACCCTTTACAATTTAAAATGCCACGTGCCTTAGTGGTGATGCTGAGATAAGAATCCTATTTTTAACAGCCAATTACGAATGTATGAAGAAGGCATAAACATCTAGACCACAAATGGTCAGTCCTATTATGTCTTAAAAACCTATTATCCAAATGTTAATACAGTTGTTATTCATGATGGCAGTTGACAAGATAGCTTCATGAACATAATCAAATCTGTCTGCGACATAGCATTGGCTTTGATATCGATGCAGGCAGCTGCTCCCAAAAGGACGGTTGGATTTAGACTGTAGATGTTATAGAGAAAAATAGCTGTGCTGTCAACATGATTTGAAGCATTGCTCTTGGACTGGTTGGATGAGAAGTATCTTTACTGGTAAGGCCTGTGCCACTTTTCAGAGCACTACAGAATTTTGCTCATACTCTGACCAAAGATCAAGGTGGTACAGAGGACTAAATGCTGGTGGAGATTTTGCTTAATAAGAAATTGTAAGACATTTGGTAGCATAGCTTCCTGCTCACAACCATGGAACCTACAATTATTCAGACTTGGGCTTGAAACTAACTTATTTTTATTAACTGAGTGAACTGGGCAAAGTATCTAACTCTATCTTATTTTATTTTTCATTAAAATGAGAAATATAATTCTTTTCTCATGTGATTTTCCTGAGGATTAGAATACAAGGTGAATTAATTAAAATTAGACTGTGAAAGAGTTAACATATGTAGATCCCTACTCATTTGTTTATTTGTTCAATGATTATAAATTTTAAAAATATAAAACATAAAAAGAAAATTTATTTATTCCATTGAGAGTATTATAAAAATTTATTTTGTGTTTGTTTGATGATAATAGTGTTAATGATTTTAATTCACCTTCAGAAAAACTTGATTATTTTGTTTGATTCAATACTTTATACTGCTGATTGTTGTTTATCCCTTATCTTTCCCACTCCAGACCTGCCTTCCCTTTGTTTTTAACCTAAATCAGTCGTGCTACAAATTTCAGTCACCTATACTAAAAGTCGAGAGACACTTTCAAGTACTTCAACATGTTTAAACAGAATCAGTTTTTACAAACTCTGAAATTTCAACCCAGCAAATTTGTTTTGAACTTTTTTTTAACTCTATATTCACTGTTCTTATCAAGGCCATTCATTATGTGTTCTCTATAATTGCTGCCTACTCATTAATACGCCACAATTATTATAAACTGCCCAGATTCTATAAAAGCCAGTATCTCCACTTTCCTTTTCATCTCTCCAAAGCATAATTCTTTCAATTTTTGGGTATTCGCCTACAGAATTCTCTTTTTTTCTCTCTAATAAATACTACTGACCAACTATAAACTAGAACTTTTCCATCTTAAATATACATATACATATACATATATATGCATAGACATTTAGATCAATTTATTTCAAACTACATATAGATATGCATGTGATATATATATGCATATATATGTATATTTGAATATACACACATATAGAGAGATATATTAAATCTGTCTAGCTACCTACCTATCTATCTTGCCTGTATCAGTCAGCATAGGCTAGGCTATGACATGGTATAAAGGAATATCAAAATCTCAAAGAGTAGCTTAAAACAACAAAAACTGTTTGCACACAACGTGTGTCTGCCACAATTTGAAAGGCGTCTGCTCACTGAATTCTGTTAGAGTGATGAAGCAGCTTCCATTTTGAATATTGCTTGCTGTTGGGGTCAGAGAAACAGAGATCTCTGAAGGATCTCAAACCAGCAATTAAACAGTCTGACCTAGAACATATTAATACACATATTATATCTTGGGCACCACTTAACAGTTAAGTAAGCTAGGAAGTACATCCACGTATCCAGAAAAGACTTGAAAATATTTGATGGGTGCACTAATTAAAATGACAATCTACCTTTTATCACTATTTAGTTCTCTGTATAGGCAAAACATAGCCACCTCATCTCTAAAGGAAAAACCCAAAAGGTCAGTACAATAGCAATCATCAAATTGAAAGTTCAGGAACTCTGAGGTATGCAGTTATCTCTTCACCTATCTAGATGGTTTCCCCTTGATCTAGAAACCTCTGAAGTCAAATCATGGGTTTCCTTCCTTCTCATATACACTTTTCCAGTCAAAAGTGGATAATTAAAAATATTAAATGGAAAATTCCAGAAATAAAACATTCATATGTTTTAACTGTGCTGTTCTGAGTAGTATAATGAACTCTTGCTCTGTCTCACTCCACCCACTTGGGATATGAAACACCTACCATTTCCACGCTGTGTGTACTACCCACCCCTCAGTCACTTAATAGTCCTTGAGGTTATCACATTGACTATCCTGTTTGGCCAGTCTTGGGTTCAAGTAATCCTTATATACTTAACGATGAACCCAAAGACAGGAGTAGGGATGCTGAAAATTCAGATATGCCAAAGAAAAGCCGTATAGTCCTTCTATGAAGTGAAAAGGTGAAAGTTCTCTTCTTAATAAGAAAAGGAAAAATAATATATGCTGATGTTGCTAAGACCTATGGTAAGAATGAATCTTCTGTCCGTGAAATTGTGAAGAAGGAAAAAGAAATTTGGTCTAATATTGTCACATCTCAGACTGCAAAAATTAAGGCCACACTGCATGATAAATGCTAAGTTGGAAAAGGCATTTCATTTGTTAGTGGAAGACATAAGCAGAAAACCTGTGACTTTGAGGCACCAGAAAGCACTGAGCTTATGTGAAGACTTCAGCACAGGATCCCCTGAAATGAGTAACACCAAATCATTTACTGCAAGTGAGGTGAGGGATGGTTACACAGAGTTAAGAATAGGTTTGGACTGAAAAGTGTAAAAACTAATGGAGAGTATTGTTTCCTTTTTAGTTATTGCTGTTACTGTTACCATGCCTGATTTATATATGTGTAGGAAGAAAACAGTATTTATAGGGTCTGATACTATCCAGTTTCAGGTATTCAATGGGTATTTTTTTAGAACTTATCCCTTGTGGATAAAGGGGGAATACTGTATTCAACTGGGATAAGTGGAACAATGAGAATATAATTACAATAAATACCTTTAGTCAGATAAGTGAAGAAGAGGAATCTAGTCTATAGCAGTTCTGAGATGCGTTTGAGCAGATAATTGAGTGAGAATTGAGGCCTCCCTCCTGGGAAAAGCTCTTTTGTTCTCCAAAGAAACAGACTGCCCTCCTGTAGATTTTTCCCTTTTCATTTTCCACTTTTGCTTTATTGGAATGGACTTTGAGAAATACCTATTTTGGAGGTTCCGAGCAACTTTTTTTTTAACTCACAACATGCACATAAATATCTGAGGAGCAAGATTTGTTTTAGGTCTGAAATAGTTATATTTTCTTTCAGGTATTTAGAAAATATAGTCCTCTCAAAATTATAATGAGCTTTTTGTTTATTTAATTCTGGTTACCTCCAAGTGCTAAAAGCCTAATGAGACTGATGGCATAGTTAGTAATCCAGATGAGCCAGACTCATACCCAAACTGTGGGGCCCAGGGACCTGGTGTTACCGTTGAAGTGATCAGAGTTCTTGTAATACATACCTCTAAGTTCTTTTCACTGCTGAAGAAATGAATTTCAGCTCAGGGAATATGAGAAATATTTTTTTAAATTAAGAGTACATTATGAAGTAGAAGCCAGGTCAAGCCTAAAACTGGGTGGCCAAATGGAAATGGGGTTACATACCCCTAAGGAGAGGGTACAGGTTCCAGCCAATACCTAGCATCTATTAAAGGCCTATTATTTTTAAATATCAAAAATACCCAGTTAATTTTATTAAGTTTATGCAACAAGGTTCTGAGATCACAGAGTATCTCAAATTTCTTCCATTTTATCAGTTTCTCACTGTTATGAAGCCTAATGATCAATAATCTATCTTATAAGTACCATGATCACCTTAGCTACACCACCTTCTTTGATATGTATTTTACCCAATTAAAAAAAATCTAGTCAGTAGTATCGCTTTGGCTTCGTGTTTTAGTAGCACCTCATATTGTTGTATTATTTTGAAATCATGGTACAGTCAATATTCAAGATTTTGCATACCACATCTAATTCTTACTACTAATCTCTTTCAGTCTACTCTCATTTCTTTACAATTATTATTTATTATTTTGCAAGATGTTTATATTGTTATATTGTTTTTATTGTTCTGTAGCAATTAATATTTAAAGTTCTGCCTTTAAAAAATGTATTTCATCTTGATTCTGTCACTCACCAAATTGCTATCTATTGCTCTAAGGTGAGACTTGTCTGTGGATATGAACAAGACTTGCCATGTTATTGCTGATCTGACTGCCTAAAATATTAAATAAGATAGGAATTATCCCATCCCCAAACTAAGAATTACGCACTGTTGGCAGCAGCAATATCACAAATAACATTTATTGAGTGCTTTCCATATGAGAGAATTTTATTTTTTAATTTTATTCTTTCAATAAGCCTATGGGGAAGGTACTATAAATACACTGCTTTTTTTAAAAAAAAAAAAAAGAAGAAGAGAGAGAACTAACAAAATTACAGAAAGTGTTAGTTATTGACAAAATTTAGTCTGCAAATGAGATCTGACTTAAAACATTATGCTATTCCGTAAATAGAAATGAATTCGAAAACTCATTACAGGGTGCAAATTTGGCAAATAGAATGCTTCTGAATAGAATGTAATTAAATAAACTACAATCATTTGACATCAATTTTTATTAGATTACCTTTTCTTTTCTTTTTTTTGGTTGAGATTATGCTTAATTCTTGTAATCATTGTGAAAATTGTACTTAAATAAAAGCTCTTCAAGAAAATTAAATCTACATTAATAAAGTGAAAACTGGAAAAACTTATAAAGAAGCAATATAGCAATTTTTATACCAACAATAGGGTGGGAGACTGATAAAGATTTAAAAGATGTAATAAATGGTAATATGACTAGCAATGTCTAATGAATATAAAAAATAATAACTTATCAATACAAATGTTTGAAAATTAATAACATAAACCATAAAATATGTAAATACTTAAAGATGATAAATAGTGTTTTGCTGGGCGGATTAGACAGAAATTCATATTCACTTTAGATAAAATTAGAATGAGACCAAACTTTCTTTAAAAATAACATGAACATATATATACTATTCAAATATATACAATTCATATATATATATTCAAATATATTACTCAATCATTTCTACCCCCAGAAATTTAATTAAATAAAATAGTATTAATATGGTCAAAAATGTATGATTACAAATATTTATTAGATTGTTACATATATTTCCACCTAATTTAGAACAAATATTTAAAAGTGTGAAATTGAATTTAAGAAATTATATCATAGTTTTCAAATAGAATATTATATTTTCATATAATAATAGCTTTCAAAAATATATAATAAACTTAGAACATGTTTAAACTGTTATGAATAAAAGCAGAAAGAAAAGTATATAATAGTGTCAGTTTCTTTTTATAATCTTTTTTATTTTGTAATAGTTTTAGATGTACAGACAAGCTGAGCAGGCAATGCAGAGAATTCCCATATGCCACACACTAAGTTTTCCCTGTATCTCCTGATCCCTTATTCTCCTATTTAGGGGAATTCTCTGTAAATACTGCATGTGAACTCTTGCTAAAATATCCTTTTGTTAACTGAATAATATTCTATTGTAATATTTTGTTTATCCACTCACTTATTGAAGATCATTGTGCTTGCTTTCAGCTTTTGGTGATTATGTGCAGAGATGCTATAAACTTTTGTGGGCACCTTTTTTATCTGGACAAAGTAGTTGGGTATTTATCTAAAAATTTTATTACTCCATCATATGGTAAGAATAAATTTGTAAGAAATCACCAATCTGTCTTCAAAGTGGTCATGCCATGTTGCATTTTCATTATGCAAGTGGATGAATGAAATTTTTTGTTGCTCAAATCCTCTCCATCAATTTATATTACCACTTGTTTGATTTTAGCATTCTAGTATGTGGTATTCATAGTTGTTTTAGTATGCCTTTCTCGAATGACAAATGATGTTGGGCATCTTTTTATGTACTTCTTTGCCATCTGTATATATCATTTGGTGAATGTTTAGATCATTTGCCCATTTCAAACTGAGTTGCTTTCTCATTATTGTGTGTTAAGAATTTTTGGAGTCTGTTACAATCTGGATTTTGCAAATATTTTCCCTCAGACTATTGCTTGTCTTTTCATTTCACAACAAAATATTTTACAGTGCAGACACTTTTACTTTTTAAAAAAGTCTGACTTCAAATTATTTCTTTTATGGACTGTGCTGTTAGTGTTGTGTCTAAAAACTCCTCACCAAAACCAAGGTCACAAATTTTTCTCCTTTGTTTTTATTCTAGAAATTTCATAGTTTTGTATTTTGCATTTGGAGCTATAATCTATTTTCAATTAATTTCTGTGCAAACTAAAACGTTTTCTCTATGCTATTTAATTTCTTTTGCACATGTATATCCAATTTTTAAGCACCATATGTTGAAAGGCTATTTTTTTCTCTATTGAATTGTCATTGAACATTTTTCAAAAATTAGTTCACTATAGTTGTGTGGTCTATTTCTGGGTTTTCTATTATGTTTCTTTGATCTATGTTTCTTTTATTTTGCCAATGCCGTGCTGTATTGGTTATGGTAGCTTTAGGTTTAAAATCTGGCAATATGTGTCCTTCAGCATTGTGTTGACTGTCCTAGATCTCTATCTTTCCATGTACAATATTTAATCATTTTGTTATTATCTGCAAAATAGCTTGCTAAGATGTGGTCGAAATTGTGTTTAATCTAGAAATCAAGCTGGGAACAACTGGCATCTTAGCAATATTAAGTATTCCAATTTATGACTATGGGATATTTATTTGATTTTTCTTAGCATATTTTTATTGTTTTCCACATATCAACCCTATATAGGTTTTGTTATGTTTATACCTAAATACTTAATTTTTTCATGTGAATTGGGTTGTTTTTGTAATTTCAAATTCCAATTCTTCATCAATGGTATATAGGAAGGCAGTCGACTTTTACATATTAATCTTATATCTTGCATCCTTGCTATACTCACTTACTAGTGACAAGGCTTTCCTTCTAGATTCCTTGAGATTTTCCCCAAAGACAATATGGCACCTGCATAAAATATACATTTCTTCCTTTTTTGTACAACCTGTATACCTTTCATTTACTTATTTTTGTCTTATTGTATTAGGTAGAACTTTCAGTACTATATTTACTAAGAATGATGAGAAAGGACATCCATGTCTTTTTTTCTAATCTTAGTGAAAAGTGCTGTCTTTCACTATAGACTTTCACAGTCTTCTTTATTATCCCTTTAATGTTCATGAGATCACAATTAATGACTCATCTGTTATTTCTGATTTTGCAAATGCATATCTTCTCCTTCATTTTCCTTGTTAGTCTGATTAAAGGTTTATTAATTGTATTGACATTTTATAAGTATAAATTAAATAATGCTGATTATGGTCATGCTTATTTAGTGATTTTCTGCCTATCTTATATGTTAATGGTAGCAAAATGTGAAAGTACCCAACTATGGCAATATATTTGTCTATTTTTCTTATCAAGTTTGCTTTCTATGTTTTGAAGCTATGTTGTGATGCATAGATGTTTAGGGTTGCTTTGTTTTACTGCTCTATATGTTATCTATCACTCAGTATACTGGTATTATTATTGCTTTAAACAAAGAGTTATATTTTAGATAAAATGAGAATAATAAAAATAAAATATTTTAATCTTTATTTCTTTTCCATTGCTCTTTTTATTATTTCTTCAACTTTCTGACATATTTTTCTTCTGCCTGAAGAATTTCTATTAACGTTTCTTGTGGGCCAGGTCAGCTGGAGGTGAATGACCTCAGTTTTTGTCTGTTTAAGAAAGACTATTTCTCCTCACGTTGTAGAATAATTTTTGCTGGATAAAAGATTCTAGATTGATGGGTTTCTTCTTTCAACATATTAACTACTTCAGTCTGTTTTCATAGTTTCTTTTGATGAGTCTATTGTAATTCTTATCCTCATTCTTCTGTATTTAAGATGATTTACTTTTTTGTCTGGATTTTTTTATTTTTATCATTGTATTTGTTTTTCTGTTGCTGGTATATACCTAGGTATGTTTTTGTTTTTACTGTTTTGTTTTCATATTTATTCTGCTTAATATTCTCTGAGCTTCCTGCATCTGTGGTTTGATGTGTGTCATTATTTCAAATATTTCTTCTTCTTCTGGCATTCTAATTCAACATATGTTATACTTTTTCCTATTTTCTCACAGTTCTTTGATATTCTGCTCCTTTTTTATTTGTTTATCTCTTTGAATTTCAGTTTGAAAAGTTTCTGTTGACCTATTTTTAAGCTCATTGATTCTTCCTTCAGTGAGAAATTTATTTCTCTACATGAAATCTGTTGCCTATCTCAGCAAAAACATTCATTTGACAGTGTGTTTTATTTATTTATGTATTTACTTATTTATTTATTTATTTATAACATTTCTTTTTGATTCTTTCTTAGAGTACCTATTTTTATTCCCATTTGTTGTTACATGGTGTCTATGTTTCTTTTATTACAGCATTTATCAAATTAATCTTAGTTAATTTAAATTCTGTCTGGTAATTCCAAATCTCTGCCATATCTGAGTCTGGGTCTGACACCTTATTTGTTTCCTTGAACCATGTTTTTTTTGTTTGTTGGTTGGTTTGTTTTATATTTTCGCACATCATGTAATTATTTGTTGAAAACTGGGCAAAATGTATTTAGTGATAAAGAGTCTTTCCTTAAACAAACTTTAGTCAAGCTCCTCTTAATCCTTTCCCCAACTAGGCCTACACTTTTGGACTTTCATTGCCTCATTTTTGCAATAATCCTGTTAAGTTAGTTTAGCTAGAATGTTCTACCCTCAAAATTTGACTATATTCTTTATTATTTTTCTCCATCTTTCAGGTAATATATGATTACCTTGGCCTGCCTTCAGCAGGAATCCTCTTAGTAAGTTTAGCCAGAACCTTGCAGCCTCCCATACTCTTCATATTTCCTTTTAATAATTTTCCACCCACCAGCTAGAGCCCTGCTAATATATTTCCACTTTTCCTCGTTGTGTTCAGAATTGAGCTCACTTATATATTCACATCTCTTTCCCACTATCACAATAATCTTGATAAAGAATCTGTTTTTATCATTTTAACTACTGTCTAGATCTGTTTTTCTTTGACACTAATAATAGAAACTGAGTTAAATAGGCCTTTCTTGAGAAGTTTTATGATAATCTCAGTAGGAGTTGGGTTGTGTTGATTTCGCTATGCTGTAGGTACAGAGGCTTCAGGTTTCTGTAGTGTCCTTGTCTTTGACATTTCTCTTGGCTTTGTTCTTTTCTAAGTACTCCTTGGAAAGAGCCTCTGTTTTAAAGCTTTTTCAACTGTAACCCGCTGTTGCTATACTGATATCCTGTTAGTGCAGTAAAAGATATGTAGAAGGAAATCATTCTATAATTTCCTAATTAAATATCACCTTATGTGACCCAATGAATCAAAGCTGCGACTTTCACAAGTATTTCTTCAGTGACATAGTTTTGTTTTTTCTACTGACCTCTACTCTTTTCCCTGGCCTCAGGATTCCCATTCATTTCCTTGCAGCCCTGACCCTAGTTGATTCCTTTTTTTCTTTAGCTGTAACAGGAAGGCTAAAAGGGGCTGGAATTGGAAGAATCTCTTTCCCCAAATGTCATAAAGCTTTGGAAAAAATTTTTCACCTAAATTCAGGCTTTTGCTATGGAGAAAACTCTTGGTAGATTTCATAATCATTATTTTCCCTTCTACCAGCAAGAGCCAAGGTGGGAGTTTTTTTAGATTTTCACTATGAGAACCTGATGGGTTTGCTAGAGATGGAAACCGGCTATAGGAACTTGAATTCACCGTACAGTAGTATGTCAGGAATTTCTCTCCGAACTGATTCATCTACCTGCGGGATCCCGATAACACTCTTAGCAGATCAATTCGACAGAACAGAGAGTACAGAAATAGACTCATGCAAATATAGTCAACTCATTTTTGACAATGGGGCAAAGGAAATTCAGTAGAGAAAGGATAGTCTTATTAGTAAACAGTTCAGGAAAAATTAGATTTCTATATACTGAAAAATACACTTTGATCCATGCCTCATACCTCATCAAAAATTTAAATCTAACTGGATCCTAGATCTAAATTTAAAACCCAAACTATAAAACTTCTAGAAGGAAACATAGGAGAAAATCTTTTTGACCAGGATTTAGGCAAAATGTTTTGATATAGCACCAAATTCCTGATTAATAAAAGAAAAAATGCTTATATGAAATTTATCTAACTTAAAAGCTGTTATTATTCAAAAAGACATTGTGCAAAATAATGATAAAGTGTTTCATGAACTGGGAAAAATATCCTAAAATTTTATACCTGATAAAGGATTTTTATCCAAAATATATAAAGAACTTTCAATGTTTAGTAATAAGAAAACAAACAATTCAATTAAAAATGAGCAAAAAAGAAGTGTCAAAAGACTGATGCTTCAGCAAAAACAAAAGTATGGCAAATAAGAACACAGAAAGATGTTCAATATAATTATAAATTGGAACAATACAAATTAAAGTCATAATAATACCATTACATTCTAATTAGAAAATCTAAAGATTAAAAAGCTCACCATACCAAATATTGGCTAGGATTTGGAGTAATTTAACCTCTGATATACTGTACAATAGAATGTAACATTACACATTGTCTTTGGAAAGCATTTCTTTAAAATTCTGCACTAAAATACAGTGGCATCAAGATTAGTGGTCATCCCGGGGTGGGGATCATGAATGGGCAGGTGAAAATAATGAATGTTAGCAAACTTTTGTGGATGAATTGTAGGAATGGTTTAATATGCATTAAGTATCAAATTGCCAATTTTAAACGTGTGTAGTTTAATTTGTGTCAATTCAACCTTAATAAAACCATTTTTAAAAACAAAAATTATATATAAAACTATAAAATTTGATTATGACTCAGGAAAACTTGAACCAATAATGGCCTAAACAAATGAGGCTTTTAAATGATTTTTTCCCAAGGTAAGAATTTCATAATTTCATGATTTCGTTAATGTGGTAGGCTTCTGAAATTTTTCTGTTCTACTGTTATTAGTATTGAGCCTTTTTCTCACAGCCTAGGAGGTACCTCTGCCTTTAGGAATTGGGAGAATGTCTTAGGTAGTTCAAATAAGTAACGTAAATAATAAAAGAGAGAAGCCTGTGCCAGTTAACTTTATTTTAAACAGGCTTTCCCATTTTAGTACAGCTCTTTGACTAAAAGTTTGTCCTATGGCAATCTCTTTCAAAAGAAAGTCTGTGAAATATAGTTTTCATTTTCTTTGCTTAGCTTTACACATTGCCTCTCCCAACTAAATTGAAGTTTTTATAGTTTCTATTAGTAATGAAGAAGGCTCAAATGGATATTGGATTGATAAGTACCAGAACATGCCAGAGGCATCAATAGTCCTTTTCATAGGTAGGTGTGGATACAAGAAAGAGAAGTCGCAAGATCAGGAATACTAAAGTATATGCAGTATGATTCCTGGAGAATGGGAACCTGCATATTCTCCATCCCCATCTTTCTCAATCCTAACGTTATGTTCATGCACCACACAGAGGAGGGATGACTGTGTGAGTTGGGGTATAGCTTGTTATATATGAAGGATAAAAGGAGCAAACCCACCCAAGTGACTAGATAGCAAAGTATCCCACACAGTAATGACATTTCCCAATGTTATGTCCCTTAAAAAAAAAAAAAGCAAAAAAATACACACAAAGAAACATACACTACCTTTCTAGCCAGTGCCCCAAAAGACATGTTGAGAGGTCTGAAAGGAAATATCAAATTAGAAGATGGATCAAAACAAAATGTGAAATGACTGAAAAGAGACACTACCATGGTTGGGACAAGAAATTATCAAATAGTAGAAATCACAGTGGAAATGAGCTGGTTTTCTTTGCCTTCTTTTTATTTGTTGATAAAGTGGAGTATTTTCTCACTTTGAAAAAATTGTTAAATATTTACTATAAAGTCCCAAGAAACATGTTAAAATGTATAAAATATTAAATATTAAAAAGTATTTTTTGGGATGCATAAAAAATAAAATTTCAAAAAAAGATATTATAAGCCACTAGATCAATAAGATTATAACCAGCCTTAAAATATAAAATTTATAACATATAATTCTATTTAACTTATGCCAGTACACTTATATGAGCATTATAAGTGAAATGAAAAATTTTCCAAGAAATTATAAGATATCAGAATTGTACCAAGAAGCAGAAAACCTGAGTGAAGCAATGATTATAAAAACAGTTGAAAAGGTAATTTAGGATTTTACATCTGAGGTACAGATTATTTTATAAAAGCAATTTGCCAAGTATCATAAATGTATAGTTTAATATTATATAAAATGTTCCCCAATATTAAAAAAAATATATCACTGGTCCAACCAGACAAGGTAAATACTTAATGAATTTAACCACTTTTGGGTATCATTGTGATCAGAATATGATCATTTTAAGAATTAGAGAATTGTCAGACATAGTTATACTTCTCACTTTCAGAAATAGCTTGAAAAGATATTAGGCACAATCATAAGTGAAAATATTCATTCTTACATAATTGAATATGGTTTTATTGCAGTTTGTTTAAATCTAAAAGTGCAAATGGACTTAGAGACAAGTTCCATCCTATTTTGTAAGATATTATGAGCTACAAACTTATTTTCTCAAACTGAAAAAAATGGTTTGAAAAGAAAACATTTGTTTACAGATGAGTTAGCTATGAAATTTTTTATTCTTTTACTTACAGGTTGTTAAAGATTGCAACTTCTCTAATTGGTGTCACTTTCTAGCAGAGGCTAGTGGTAACTGTGAAGTTTGCTGGTATCATTTATGACAAGTAGAGTAAGTGAGTCTAAGTGAACCACAACAGATTTGCTTCATAAAACTGTGCAAATACATTTTGAAATCTGTGGTATGTCTCTTAAACCCAGTGAGGAGGAGACAGTACATGCCATCTAAGATTATAATTTGAGAGTGAATGATATACTGAATCAAAATTGAATTATGAATGCAAAGGTTTTTTTTTTTTTATTTGGGGATACATAACAAATATTTTAAAAGCTCATTAAAGTTTGCTTCTGAATGATTTATTAATGTGGGGAAAATGAAATAATCTTAAATAGCAGTGTTTGATGGGCAATCACGTAGGAAAGCATAAGAGATATAAACAGCAAATATTGTCGTCTCGAAAATAAAAAAAAACAGAAAAATAATAATTAGTAGATAACAGAGTATTGGAATGGATCTAATATGTATACTCCTGGTGCCAATGTAAGTTTTCTTTTCCTAGAAGTAGAACTGACAGCAGGTAAAAATGAGTTCAGTTTTCAATTTTATGGATATTTGAAATTATTTTCCAAGTTGCTCTAACCAGTTAACCCTATCACCAATAATAAAAGAGAGATTCCATTTTCCCATATTCTGTCCAATGTTTGGTATTTTTAGACTTTTTTCAGTGTGTGTACCTTTATTATGGTGCGAAAATAAAATCAGCATTGCTTTCACTTTCATGTCTTAGCATGCCAAGTTAGATGAGCAGTTTTATAAATATTTAATGCCCACAAATGTGGAATATTTAGTCATATAATTTGACTAATTTTCTACTAGTTTGTGGGTACTTTTAACTTAAAAATATCTTTTCTATATTTTGAATACCAATTCATTGTTGTGTTTACCAGGTCTAAATATATCATTTTCATACTGGATCTTGCATTTTAATTGTTGTCATACTTTTGGCCATGCATATTTTGAATTAGTAGAGTCTTTTATATGCTTTTTCTAATATTTTTAAGTTTTGTTCTTCATAATTAAGATTTAAGTACATCTCCAATTTATGCTGCACATGGGGTCCAATGGGGCCATTGTGAGTATAAGATATAAAATACTAATAAAGTGTCAACGCAGAAAAAGCACAACAATCTATATTGTTAACAGTATGATGCAAAGTTCTCACAGCAATAAGCATAAGAAAAGAGGGTGGGGCAGGGAAAAATTAGGAAATGAGAGATAGATTAAAGGCTGGCTGTCCATGTAACTGAAGACACGAAACGGGAGAACAGAGAGAACAGTGGTGAAGTAACACAATTTTTATTGACTTTAGAACTCACATTTGTTTTTACATTTTATCATCTCTGTGGTTAGGATGCATTTTAGCATCACTGGTATGTCTTGTTTTATTTAGCAGGGAGTCAGGGAAGGAAGAGAAAGGAGGCCATCCATGGAACTGGCATTTGTTTCACACTTGCTGAGTGTGCAAGTATATAGTTAGCTCTGTGGCAGCCCTTCCAGTGTCCAGTATACATGGGGACAGGCCCAGAACTCCCCGGGAAAGCCAAGTGGGCACCAGGTCCCTCTAGACCACCCCCTCCTGAAATTCTGGGTTCAGAGCTCCATGGCAGCCTGACACAGGGGCACAGCTCATGGTCACCCCACAAGACAGGGCTGGAGCGTCCCCTCTATTTTGCTTTGGAAAGCATCCATGATGACCTTCAGCCAGGTGGCTTGGCAAAACACATTTCCACTATAAGTGGCAGTTGTTGGTTATGAGTATGCTGAATGGACACCGAAACCTTTGCTTTCTCTGAATAATAAGCAGTTGTGCCTCTGCCCAGGAGGTGGGCCACCAGCCTGCCCAGGGCCCTTTCTTCTTCCAGTGGGGGGAGAGAAAACAGTTTCTGGGCAGTGCTAAACGTGGAAGTTCATGTGCATATAGTGGTTTGAGCCCTTTTCTGGGATCAGGGACATGGGTGGGTCCTACTGGCTGCAAAGTCCTCAGCTTCACTGGGCCTTAAGTGTCACAGCCACACCAAGCCTCTCCAACCCCCCTGTGGCCCCACCTTTCCACCAGGAACTCTCTTAATGTCTGACTGCAGACCTCATATCTCATAATGTTGTAGCAAGGTGTTAATGCTGTTTTTTTGTTTTGTTTTGTTTTTGTTTTTTTGTCTTGGTAAAATGAAAAATGGGTACCTGCACTCAAGCTAATGTTCCCACACACATTGCATCTAATTTTAGCCCAAAGTTTGATTTGACTAGACTTTCTAGTGGCCTTCTGTGGGTTTTCTGAGACTGGAAGCACAGTTTCTTCAGTTACTGATATGTAGATGAAAGCCTGTGGACTTGAGATGGGAACATCTGCCTGTCCGGTCCAGTCCCCTCTGGTCTTCGGGCATCCTAGTCCCTGGGCTGCTCATCCTTCATTACTGGGGGTGCCCTGAACTTCATCCCACCCTCAAGAGGCTCTCATTATTATCACTCATAAATAAAGCAGAATGTAATGAGAATTCTAAGTAGTTGAGAAAAAGGTTTTCTCTTTCGATTTTTATCCTTGAGTTAGCTAGTTGATTTTACATTATCTTTTTCACATATACAAATATTTGACTTCTTTTTTTTACTTCATCACCCAAACTTTTTCTAGTTCTCCAATTACTTAAGGAAAAAAATGTTTTAATTACACCTTTATTTCCCTAGTAACCCAGCAAATATTAAATCATAATCTACAATGGAAACAAAGAAATCCTTTTCAGTTAAATGAAAATTCTTAAATAAAATTAGGTATGACATCAAATAGCAATCATCAGTCTCTAAAACTC
The DNA here is from genome assembly GCA_030015415.1 of Cynopterus sphinx. NCBI lineage: Eukaryota > Metazoa > Chordata > Mammalia > Chiroptera > Pteropodidae > Cynopterus > Cynopterus sphinx. The sequence goes on from CM057390.1 coordinate 41,225,922, forward strand.
TTGAATGATCCAAGTATTTTTATGACAATTATTATATTTATTCTGACCTATTTATTATGATCTGCTTTTTCTCAAGAAAACAATATTCAAAATAAAATGTAAAATATTTTACTAATCGATGCAAACACTTCTATTTTATTAAACTACCTGTATTTTAAAATTATTAATGGTATTTTTCTTTGAATCCACTGAAGAGATAGAGTATACAGACCCTATTATACCGTATATTGATTTTATGGATTATAGTTTTATTTCAAGCATAGTTTGAGAGAAAATCTTTCTGAGCCAACCAACTTAAAAATGAGTGTATTAAATCCATGTCTGAATTGGATTTACAGATCTTTCTCTTCCTCCTTTTTTAAACATAGTTTCATTGAACCTAGAAATTCATATTAAAGCTTCAATTTTTATGTGTAATGGCAAAGAAAAATGTATTATTACACCAGAAAGAAGAGAAAGTTTCTGTCTCAAATGTGTATGTTGCTATATTAAGGATCTTACAGCCCAGTGATTAAAATAAAATGGAAATAAATTAAGGCTCACACAACTGATTTATAGCATTCGTATTAGAAAGATTAAAATAATGTAATGGCATTGCCTACGAAAGCTAAAACAGACTATAAGGAACCGTGCAATCGACTATGATTCCTCTACTTAGACATAAATATTTTGTATTATTCCTCTGCCCACACATTTTTCTGAACTACCATTGGAAAAATGGACAGTTATGCACTAACATAAATACTAGTACATGTCTGAGTAAAGGTACTAGAAGTGATTATGTAAATCACAGATGTATATAATAGAATTATAATTACTGATAATTATTTAAGTTGAAGGTAAACAAAAAAAGGTAAAATTAGTATTAGCAATTGCATGAAATCCCAAGGTGGGTTTAAAATATTTTCAGTAGGGAAGAAATTGTAAAAGCTGAATTTTCGATCATTAAAAGGTCCACTAAGTAGTAAATATGTTTACATGGGTGAATAAATAATATTGCCTTAACAATTTTTGTCAGTATAAATTATTTTTCTTTACTACTAACAACCTATTTTAAAAATAACTTTTTATCTTTAAGTATCAAGAATGTGTCTAGTTTTGCTTTAAAAAAATGGTTCTAATTTTTCAGTTTTAAGAATGGTGTTTGCTATAGGGTATTATTACTGCTCTTTCATAGGTGGAGCACATAGAAAAATTCTTATGACTCAGGAAATTATGAGGGCTTATTATTATTATTATTATTTTATTTTTTGAGATAATTAGGTTTTTATCTTTAATCAATGTGCTATATTGATAGAGTTTTCTACTTTGTAGCTGTTTTTTGGAGTTTTTACCTATGGTCATAGGTAGCTTTAAATTTAGTCCCAAGTTGTTTCTCTTGTCTCTTGGCTTACTTTCTGAGTTTTTTACGTTTTATGTGCAAATAGATGAGTGACTGAGTTGGTGGTTTCTGTCAGTCTGGGTTGAGGGCTCTTCACTTCATGGAGATTTTGTTTTGCCTCTGCTAAGCATTTAAAATAAGTTCCTACTGAAATCATTTTAAATTAATGTTCCCATTTTGGCTTTGATGGACTACACCAATAGATAACCTCAAACTCCACCAGATTGTAAGGCCTCTATTTACAAATTCTTATGTAAAAACAAAACAGAACAACAAAAAACTCCATCTAGAACCTAGGCAAAGGTATCACATTTATATGTGTGTCTCCATTTGGTAGAAATGCAGATTTTTTTTACACCCACCTATTTTTTCACTGAGGTTGTGTTTTTTTCAAAGGTCATGGCCTTATACAGGAATAGAAGGGAGTTCTCATTCCCTTTTCATCTCTAACTCCTCACTGTGCCTGAGCCCCAAAGCCTTGTCTTTTGTGCCCCATGTGATTTCTAAATCCCTTACCTCCATATTAGGGCACATACTTTGAGTGTGAGTGTGGATTCATTGCTTGATCACTCTTATGTTCCCCTGCTATCTATTTCATTTGCATAGTTGGGAATTTTTATTTTTAACTTTTGTGGTTCACCTAGTATCAGTGTTAGCATAGATGCCATATATTTTCTCATTTTTGAAATTCTGTGTACTCCTTTTTCTCAAGTGCATGGTTATCTGGCAAAATTGACACAGGTTTTTTTTTTTTATGAAAAGATCAGAGGAATATTTTCTATAAATATTTATGGTAGTATTACAGTCGTTCCTCAAGATGATCTGCCTCCTCTTCAATTATTTTGTTCTGGGTTTGTGAACTATATTACTTGTAGAAACTGGGTGAAGAATTCTTATTTTCTGTTGTGGTAGCTGACATATTGACCTTCTCACTGACTCTCAATTTTATTTTGCTTCTATTGACCAAGCAACTTTCTAGTTGGCTGCCTACTTACTATGCCTCCAGGAATATTATGAACTACTAAAGGTCACCATATTGTCCTGACAGTCCAGACACAGTGCAAACCCTCAGCCTTGCCTCATTTAGGAATTAAAACATTTTCTGCATCAAATGTTATAACCTGACGACTGCCATTCTGGAATTTTGTCATGAGAGTTAAAATTAGAAAGTACTGTTTTATGGAAACATCATCTATTGTTAACTTTAGCTAGAATAAGACAGTCATTACTAAAGTTCCACACATTTGAGAAATTTGTTAAAGGTTAGGGCAGATTGAATGGTATTTAACAGCTCTGTTTACATACAAACTTGGGGACAATAAGAGTAGAAAATTTTCCTAAAGGATGTATTAGTCTGAACAATGCAATTAATCGAGATGTGATCTACAGTTTTTAAAATATAACTTATCAGCTATAATTCTAATCTTTCTTTATCCAACCCTTATGGACATATAAGTTGTTATTAGGAGGCGAGAGGACTGTAATTAATGGCTGCAGCAGCTGTTTTCTTATAGCTCAACCAAAAATCTATAAAATTGTATAGGTCAAGCAGAAATGATTTGGGTCCCAGGAACATAAAGTAACATAAAATGGAGAGTGATCCCTCTCTCACACTTCATCTCAGACCTCCAAGAAATGCAGTTCCTTACAAAAGGAAATGTCCTCCTGCATGAGCAAAAAAAAAAAAAAAAAAAGAAAAGAAAGAAAGAAAAAGAAAAACCAAATTCAGATTAAATCAATTTTCTGTTTTGTTTTAACAATTGGTAGCAAAAACAGTCAGAAAAAAAAAAGCCTAGCTTTTTTTACTTAAGGTTTCATACTGCTATTGTCTAGGAGGTGATGGTGCTGGTGGTAAATTGGTAACTCGACAGGGTTTATAACCAAGTTCGAGTTAGGGAGTAGAAAAACATGTTCTTGAACTCATGCATAACCAGGAACACTGTCACCATTTTTGCTTCATGAGACAATTGGTGAAGATGAGAGGAATTCAAAATTGATAATTGTATTAGTAAGCTCTGTGTTAGATATTATATCTACAAATATCATTGAGTAGGAAGGTCATTAATTAAATATGAAATTTAATGAACTCATAACTTTCTAATGAGAAGAAAGGCTACTGGGGTTATATTTATTGGGTTGCAAGGACAGGAGGCTGAATAAAATATCATACACTGACATCTTCAGTTAAGTAGTCTGTCATAAGGAAAAAAATATACAAAAATGTTCTTCTTTCTTAAAAAGTACTGATGATCTAAGACATAATTTTACACTTACAAGTAGGACAGAAACAGAACATGCTACAAAAACTTTTGTCAGTGGTAGCAGTTTGCATGATAATTCAGATTCTTTAAATAGCCCACTGATTTTGTGAGTTTGTACAGAATGTCCAACATTTTGATGTATCAATAGAATATATCAATAGCTACATTCTTCTTAATCACTTGTAATTAATTAACAATGATGAGAACTGTGAAATCATAGATTCTAAGTCATTTCACATTAGAAAAATATTTGAGTTACATGGCATTCATTTTTGGTAATTCTAATTTTTTCTTTCATTTTTGACATAGTGAAGCTTATCTTTTAAAGCTGCTAAAATCAATATGCATAAAAGTCACAGTGACATCATATAGTTAATGATGTATCTTCAAAATAATGCATACTAAATATATTATTCTTTACAGGTAGAAGTACATAGAACTCATATTTATTCCTCATTTTCTTTCTACTCTTGCATGCATGCATGTGTTTATTCATTTATTATTCATTAAACACTTATTTTTTGAGTGACTATTATGCCCTAGTCATTGTTCAAATGGGTATTTAAGGTCCTGGTCCTCATAACCTCATGTTCTAGGATAAACTTGCACTCTTGTGATTGGTGCCAAGTGGAAGGTTATAGAACTAAAAGAATAATTTAGTGATTTGTGAATATTTTTACAGATGTACAAGTTTTGATACATTTTGAGCTATAAAGTATATTGCAACAAGGCAATAAGAATAAATGAATAAAAACAAACATAAAATGAAGAGATGAATTTGGCTATTATGTGAATAAATTGGTCATTTATCAGAGATAGAATTTTTGAGATTCCATCTTTATTTGCAAATGTGCATGCACTTGAAAATAGGTATTTTGAACTGCTATAATTAAGTGGTCATTTATATGCATTAATTTAGCTAGAAAAATCACAGTGTCCAATAAATTGGTACTTTGACTAGATATAGGTATTTCCAAAATGCTTTTAAATTGAGTGTTTTCATAAGAAAAAAAAATAATATGGGTTTCTCCTTTTCCTTATTCTGCTCCTCCTTCTCTTCCTCTTCCTCCTCTATCTTCCTTTCCTTCTGTCTCAGGTTCCTGCTGCTTCTTTTGATCTTACTGCATCTGCTTTATCTATTTATGCTCCTCTTCCTCTGTCTTAACCTCTTCCTTTGTTTCTTTTTTTTTCTTCATTGCTTTTCTTTCTCTTCCTTCTCTTCACTATCTTTTTATTTTCTTTCTTCCTCTCTTCTTCACCTGTATTTATTTATTTGAAAAAAAAGACTCATATTTGAATTAATGTGAAAAGCGAATCCATTTCCTTTATTGGTGTGTTTAATTATGATCTTAGGACAAGAATCGAAGGCAGCTTTTCATGTCCCCAAGGGTCTAATAGATACCCTAAGTTCAAATCTTTCATTTTACCAACTCTGGCCTAAGGCAGTAATAAATCATGTTTCGAACAGTACACTGAATAAAAGAAGGTACAAATACCCTAGGATCAATAGCCTGGGGTTTTCTTATTGTACTATAATTACTAACATAATTTAACTCTACTGCCATCTAAAATTGAGTTTAATTACCTAAAGAGAACAAAACAATGAATTATAACATATGAGCTGAAAATTACACAAGCTATTTTGGCAAATGCAGACCTATAGCAGAAAAAAGTTGCTAACTAAGTTAGACAATTAAAGAACTACTTGAGCTCCATGTTACAGTTTTAGATCTCTGTAGCTTGGAAGGGTAAGCAATAGTTTTTTCAACTATTAAATATCACTGGGATATGTTACATATAATTTAAAAAATATAACTCCTTTTTCTCTTTTATCATCTGGCTACCACTAACCATTTTTATTTTTAAAATTCCACATTTACTTTATTTAATTTTAATACACTGCTTATTCTTTTATTTGTATTAGCAAAACTTTCTTTTATTGTCCATTGAAAATCTTAACATGATACACATGTAATCTGCCTAATGTGAGAATGTATGAGAATCATAGGAGACTTTTTGGTAAAATATCAAAGTGAGATATTGAACTGAAAAAAAAGCAATGTTTTGTCAGATTGGTAGTTAAATCAGTTAAAATTAATAAACCGAATGCATCCCATATAATAAATTTAAAATTAATTTTTGTCTACTTCAAACACTTACTTAAATATGCCACAAACTATTAGAAAAAAAAACTTATTTTTAAAAACTAAACTTTATACTTGCTTTCAAATAACTTTTAAGTAGAGATTGCTATAAATGCCAAGTAGATAAATTTATTTTTATACATGAGACAGCAGATATATGTAGATGATATGGATATCATTGAATAAATAAATAATAAAGTATATAAATTCATGGAACAGAGAAAAAGTGAAATGAAAGATGGAATTAAAGGGAGGAATATAATAGACCAGAAAAAGTTTCTAATCTTGAAACAGATAAATGATGGTTATACTTTTCTCTACCTAGGGGCCTCCAGAATTAACCTACCAACATTTAAAGATAGAACAAGGCCTCTTCTAAACAAATAATTTTCCTCTTTAAGCTGGCTGGAGTTAGATTTCTGTCCTTTGCATCTGCAACAGCTAAAGTGGAAAGATACAGGCTGATAATTCATTATGATAAGGAAGTTACCAGGATGTGTGATTACTAAATGTGTATTCTTTTTTCTCGGTAGATGTGCAAACAGAACAAGAGTCTGATGTGTGTGTGTGTGTGTGTGTGTGTGTGTGTGTAGATGTCTTTGTAACTTTTCTTCTTTCAATACCACTATCCAATTCATCTGAGCGAAGAACAAAGTTTTATACTCAAAATATTTATAATCTGTTGAAAATATCTGATATTTTTAGCCCATTCATTAAAAGTGCTTTAACTCGAATATGGGAAAATCTCTGGGAAGCAAATCAACTTTAGTATAATGGATAGGCTAAATTTATTCATGATAAAGTATTTAATGATTTCATGTGTTTTCTGGCATAATTTGTAAAATAAGTTTATACAGTAAAATATATTTCAAATAGAAAGAAGAATCAGTCTTAAGAGTATACTGAAGAAAAACTGTTAGTATTAAAAATAAATTTAACAACGTTGCAAAATTTGCTTATCTTTAACAATGTACATATATATATATGTATATATATATATATATATGTGAATGTTATGAGAGTTATCTTTTAACAAACAATGATATAGATCTGTGTAACATAAAACCCTAGTGAGGTGGAACTGGTTAATACTAGATTATGATAATCAAATATTTGCATCCCTTCCTTCCCGAGTCTAAGTTCAGTGACATCAGATTGTTAGCTTTAAATTGATTATAGGGGAAATATTTACAGTATAAAAAATTGCAAACACTAGAAAATTTGGATTTTCTCTCTAGAGAGTTGGTTTACTAGCACTTACTTTTGATATAACATACTTTGTATATGATTTTGTTATAATTCTTAAACATTCCTAATTCACTTATGGAAGGAAATTTCTCAAATGAAATAATTAATCAAAGTATAGATTCATTCAACTTATATTGATTCAATATTTTAAGAATATTCTTGTATGTCAAACATCAGATGCTAAAACGTTACACAAATAAGATGTAATGACTGTCCTTTTGCTGCTTAATGTCTTATAAGAACCTTTAGATTTTATTGCTTTAATAGAGTCTTATTTATAATATGTCATTTAATTTTGTTTAGACCAGGACCAAAACATTTTTGGGAGGGAAAAGTAGATTGTTAATGTTTATACTGGGGTAATAAAATGGGAGTTAAAAAAATAAAACAGAAAGAAGAGTCCCTACACAGATACTCTATCAATAAACAGGACATACATATCAGATTTGGAAGCCGGCAACTTTAACTAAAGCTCTCAATTTAAATAGGAAATGTTCAGGTGAAAATAGTGGAAAAGCATTCCAGGTCAAACAGGAGGTTAGGAGATAGGGCACTTTTATTATAATATAAATCAATGCAATAATTCAATATTTCCTTCATTGAGAAAATTATAATATGTGAGTGCCTGTGTATGTGTGTTTGGGTGTGTATATATATCCAAATATAAAATATATATTAAATATATATATACATATAAATATGTTTACACACACAGTATCTGTATCTGCAACTATACTGAACACTTGCAAACTGCTCAAAGGAGCTATTTCCCCTTTTGTCTCTTGGTTTTTAGAGGTATTCAGCCTTTGCATGGAACAGTGCTTCTCAGAGAAGGTCTGTGAACCAGCTAGCTACCAAACCCTTTATGATGCTGTGAGGAGCTTGAGCCATTCAAAAAATTGTTTGACACATACATATATCAAAGCTCAAAAGTTTAGCATCTAAGTTTACGATACCACAGGATATTACATCACTGTAATGGAGGAGTAAAGTAGGCCTTGACTCTTCACTTCAAAGAGAGATTGGAGAAATCTGTCAGCAAAACTTAAAGAAGAAGTAACAATGAGTTCCTTAAAATGTTAGTATTTAAAATATTAGCTAATTATCTCCTAAGCCTGTTTTACGTGTTTGGCTTAGTGTTAAGCCAGAGTTTAGCTGACTTTATCACTCTCCTCACCAAGCAGTTTAATTTTAATTTAAAGAGAAACTGTGCCAAATGCTTAGATATATCAGTTATTTTATGTGAGGTTTTCCTTCTGAGTGACAAACTTTCAATTCTATAGACTCTTGAGTTATTGGAATCAGACCTACCACATCATTAGAGCAAAGACTCTGGACATCCTCTTGCCAGGCTCATTTATCAGATACACATTAACTCACAGTGCTATGCTTGGCAGATAGATGTATTGGCATCAGAGACCACCCTGTCCCTGTATCTGTTGACATATAAATCGTTTCCGTCTCTGTTGACATATAAATTGTTTCTTCTAAAACAAGTTTCTAGTTGGCTTAGTAAGAAATTTTCTCTTAAAAGACATTTGATTGAGATTGGTACCTTTGTAATTAAATCTGTGGGAAGAAATGAAAGCCTATTTGATGAAAGGAAAGGAAATTATTTTAGTACTAAGATTTGGACGTAGCTTTTAGAAAATGTCCCACAAATAGATTGGAAAGATTTTCACAACAAACCTAGTCTATTATTTAAGATAACTTAAGCAGGATATCTGGGTTAAGTGTAAGCTTTGCTCATTGTTGGTAATGTGACTGCTATAGACAGGGGTCTGTATGTGAAGTTTTAAAAGACTGATATAAACAAACAAATAATCCAGAAACAAACAATGAGACTTAAAACTGATAATGTAGTGAAATAAAATTATTTACAAAGCAAAAGAGAATATTTGGTAGTTCTGGCTTTCAGTATCAGCAGCCTCTTCAGCATTAAGTGACAGCAAAAATGAGAGAATGGCACTAGGGTTTAGGAAGCAATAAGAGGTAGTGTTCATGGTCTTAAGTCTATGACCTTGAACACAGGAAAAAGCATATTTAATAATGGAGGTAGATTTACCAAATTCAATCTCAATGGCTAGTTCTCCAATGGAGAGCTTAAAAGGGAGGAAAGTTTAAAGCAGAACACAAATCAATTCTAAATAATAAATCAAAAGTTGTTCAAAACATGTATCCCCTCACCTTGAACTCATAAAGTTGAGAACATACTTTTTAGTATGAATTAAAATTTTATCAGTTTCAGAGACAAAGGTTGCTGTAAGAAGATTACTATTTATTTAGATTTATAATTGGTGGGATATTTTAATTTTTATCTTCAAGTTGGACTGTTTGAAGAATTTGGATTATACATGGCTTGAAACAATCTTAATAGGGAGAATGATACCATGGTGTAAAAATCATGTTGCTGAAATCTGACAATTTGAGACTTTAAATAAGTCTGTGAATCTAAGATATAGAAAATTTAGTAATTAATAAAATGTACTAAATGTATAACATACATGGTTGCGTGCAGGCTAAATACCAAGGAAAAAGTAGAAAGAAAATGACTGCTTTCACTTTCAGAAACAGTAATGTGGAAATATTTGACAAGAAAGTAGAACAATTTAATAACAGTTAAAATAAAATTTTATCCAGAAAATGTAACTGTACTTGGGCTTCATAAGTCTGAATGTCTTTTTTATTAAAGAACTTTATTGTGATGCCTTGGAAGAATTTAAAATGAGTAAATATTTCTAGATGGAAAGGCCATGTCGGAACTAAAGAGAAATACAGTTGTGAGGAAAATAAGAAAAATTGTGCTGCATTATCAAATAGCTAAAGATCAATAGGAGTTGACTATTAATAAAATAAAAAGGCAAGCCATATACTGGGAGAAAATATTCTGACAGAGCCTTGGTATCCAGCATATATAATGAAAACATATAAATACATTTTAAATGTAAATATTATTTTTAACTTTAAATAACTTTTTATATTTTGTTTTGTTTGATTTAATAAATATAAATTAGTATCTGAATTCCTACCGAATCAAGCATATAGTGACACTGGTGGGAAAGATAGTCTTTTGTTCCTACAATCTCATTTTCAAATCTTTAAAATAAATTTTTATCAAGATGTAATTGACATAGAGCATTGTGTAAGTTTAAGGTCTACAACATATTGATTTGATATATTTACATATTACAATATGATTACCACCATAGTCATAGCTAGCACCTCAGTGCATACAGTGGTTTTACTCCCATTGGGCCATTCAAGAATGGACTTGGGCCTGGAACACTTCTTTACCAAGAGATCAAGAGGTCTCATAACCCATGATAATCTTATCATCTAGTGTGGGACAGTCTTTCTCTGTTTCAAACTCAGTGTGTCCTCTTTTATTCTGAAGAAAATACAGAAGATTTTCTGACCCCTTTAATACATAGCCTTACAGATTCTGTGGTATTACATGAAGAAAATGTTGGGATACAAATGAAAGTTTGGGAATGAATATAGAAGCAGACAAGCATATGTAATATAGAAGCAGACAAGCATATGTAGATAAACTTAGAAAAAGAGTGATTTATCATCTTCTTTGTATAGAATAAGCATTTTCTAGTAGACATAGAGAAGTGTTTTTCTGGGTGAATTTAGATACAAAGGCTAAAAAAGGAAATTTCAGCCAATGATATATGGCCATGTAAGATTTTTCACAATCTAATCATTCAAATAATAATGACCTTGTTTACAGATAAAATAAAACACAAATGTCAGTTTTTATTTAATTCATTTAAATATTTTATAAATTTACTTACACATTTTTATTTAAATGTGTTATTAGAGGTATATTGTTTAATTTCCAACATTTGAGGATTTTCCAAATGTGTTATTAATTTATGACTTAATTCTTTTGTAGTCAGAGAAGAAAATATGTGTATGATTGCATCGCTCTTAACTTTAGTGATACTGATTTTATGACCAAAATGCAGTCTATCTTGGTGAATGTTCCATGAACATTTTTTTAAAATGTAAAATGTATTAAGTGTAGGGTTCAAAATTGATTGATTTTAAGCATATTACCTTGTTATATGTTTTATTTGTTATTTTTCTCTCACTGCCATTATTTGAATATCTTATATTTAATCTAAATTATTGAATTGATATTTATACCATTCAGTTCATTTTTATTAATTTTTCTAGGGTTTACAACATGTAAGAACTTTATAAATTATATATTTCCATTTTTTACACCCATCATTTATTTTTAGCATATCTTAGTTCTACGTGTTTTATAAAAGTTATAAAGCATTTAAAGTGATTTTTATTTTCTAAAAGTTAACAAAAAATAGAAACTGTATTTTATTCTTACATATTTACCATTTCTCGTGCTCTTCATTTCTTTGTGTAAATATAGATTTCCAATTAGCAGTATTTTTTTAACCTGAATAACTTTGACATATCTTAAATATCCAGTTCTTCAAAATGAATTTTCTTCTATTTTATTTTTTAAGTTTTTAATTTGCCTACCAATTTGAAAGGTAATTTTTTTCTGAACTTAGAATTCTCAGATAAGGCATTTTTTCTGTCTGTTCCTTAAAAATATTATTCTATTTATATTCTGACATTTCTATTTTTCTGAAGTCCTGACATTTTTTTGTTGTTGTTAAACTGTTGTTGTTTTTTTTTCTGGCTGCTTTGAAAGTCTTCTTGCTTTCATTTTAGTTAGAAGTTGGGTTAAGATGTAATTTGATGTGACTCTCCTTGTATTTATCTTGCACTTCTAGGATCTGAAGGTTTACAATTTTTTATAATATTTGGAAAAATTTCACTGATTATTTTTTCAAATATTTTCTATCCTATTTCTTCTCAAATTCTAATTATGTATATTTAAACAACAATTTTTTATCCTTATCTTTTCATTCTATGTGCTTCAGTTTGAAGCATTTCTATATCATCAAGTCCAATAATACTTTTTTCGTCTGTATCTATTTTCTGGCATGTACTTCCAATGATATATATGTTTTTTTAATTTAGATATTGTGTTTTATTTCTACAATTTCAGTTGGTTTTTAAAAATATCTTTATTTTCTTAGAATGTTTTATTTTATATTTTTGAACATATTTATAATAGTCTTTGTCTGCTAGTGTAATGATTTATATCATTTGAGTCTATTTATATTTAGTTTTGTTCTCCAGGTTATGAGTTAAATTTTCCTGCTTTTAGAATGTCTGGCAACATTTTATTAGACATCAGTACTAATAAATAGCAAGTTGTTGAATGTTTGAGTTTGGAATTTGTCATCTTGATTGAAAAAAATGTTAAGTGTGTTTTGGCAGTCATTCAAATTATTTACAGATTAGCTTGATTCTATTCAGCCTTGTTTTTAAGATTTGTTAGTTTGGATTTAGTTTATTTTTTATTCTTATGCTAATTTAGCTCTGTTACTAAGTTGTTATTATATGGCACCTCCATCAAAAGCTCTTTGTTTCATCAAGGTTTATTCACTCTGGGAAGAATTTGAACATCTCTCTACTTTATTTCAATTCAGTGAATTGTTTGCCACATAGCTCCCTAGTTGTTGTTGGTTTTTTTTGTTTTTTGTTTTTTTTGTCTTTTTCCCCCTTACCTTTTGGAGTTTTATCTTTCACATTTACAGATAATAATTTAACCAAAGACTCAAGCATAAGCCTAGGTCCCTTCTGGACCTCTTTCTCTGTGTATCTCCTTCTACTTTGGTACTCTGATCTGACAAGCAATATCTAATTAACTCAGACTTCCTAAATTCTGAATCATGTCCCTTCAACCCAGTTCACCAATGCTTAGCTTGAGCTTTGCCTCCTCTTTTCACATCAGCTAAATATATTTAAGTAGAAAGCCAGAGAGATTATGTAGTTCCCTTTCTTTGATACCTATTCCTATTTATGAGGTAGAATGTGCTGTTCAACCTGTTGTTTAATATCTGAAAATAACTTTTCATATTTTTTCCAGTTTTCTATTTGATTAAAGTAGAATGGCCAGTCGCTTTCAAGTTACTTCCCCATGGGTGGTCCTCAGAACTATTGTTTGTTTTTGATTGATGCTAATGCAGAAGTTATAAATCTGATAAATCTAACTTCACAGTTAATTTAAAAATATCCTTTCTACATAGTCTTTATTTATTGATATTGATGAATAGTAATATCTGGTTATTCAAAACAACATTAGAAAATCATCAAATTTTCTTAATGCTTTTATTTCTTAAGACTTAAATATTCCCAGTCCAGTCTGGCATTCACTTGATTTAGCATGAGCTCAAGTGATCATGTTTAAAAGCACCTGACATATTATAAATATTTTTCATGTAAGTCTTCATTGATTAAGCAATTTTATTAGTAATGTTATCAAAAAAATATACTCGACAACGACAATACCACCAAAACAAAACAAATAATGTAATTTGTATTTTCTTATGTAGAAAGTAATTGTCTAGTCTGATAATTACTAGGACAGTTTTTCTAAGTGCTAAATTAACAAATGATTCTCTATTTTTTCTTTGTTTCTTTATTTTAAATTACAGTTTTCTCTTTATATCCACTCTGTAACAAAATTAACTTCCTCGGCTTATGTGACCTTACTGATAAACATCTCTATTTAAAATAAGACATCAAACTTCATTGAAACAGATTTGCTTCTATGCTGCCAATGCTGGCCAAGTCTCTGTTTGAGACTGAGATTGAGACTGGAAACCTATCATTCTTTCCACTACAATCTCCAGGTTCACTTACCCTACATGTGGGATTCTTTTTACTTGTTAAAATTTAGGAACCATTACTGTTCATTTAAATATAAAGAGTTGTTAATTCGGAAAACCAAACTGGGCCATTTTTCTGATTTATGGAAGGATCTGGAAGAGGAGTTATATACCACAGTGGTAGAATGAATGTTTCAGTCTATAGGAAACCACCATACAAAAATGACACAAGATGGACATTATGGAAGTGGCAGCAGGTTACACAGAGTTTCACTAGTAAATATATTGACTTCTTGCTCCAGGGCATTCTCTGATCTGGTTGTTGAAAATATATTTAACCCATTTGGAATAAATAAATCATTTTAAAATGTTTGCTTTTAAAGAGAAATTAGAGAAAAGGAAACCTCAAAAAAAAATAAATAAATAAAGGGGGTATTAATTTTCCTGTTAAATTAATCAAGAAATGAGTTGAGCCATTAATTTAAAAAATGTAAATGAAATAAAATGAAACAAATATGACCTGATGCATGCCTAGAATTGTAACGGTGATCATAGTGTTGTTCATCTTCCTTAATGTTGCAAGAGGTATAGAAACACATTTTATACTAATTCAAAATCTAAATGTTATTTTGTTAAGGCAGGCTTGGCAAATTTATTATAAATGTGTTTTGGTTTTATGTAATCACTGGCGGATGCCCTTCTTTACTGATCTCATTAGTTTTATGCACCTCCCATATTTTCCTGCACATGTTCCTTTCTGTTTTGTGATTTCCTGCCTGGGCTGTCCTGCTATTTCCACTGCTAGGAAGTTATCTTCCTTAAGCAAGCAAATATCTCTTGCACTTAAACACTCCATGCTAATTTTGTTGCTCATAAAACTGCTGCTGTAAATCGCTTTCTTAATCTAAGCACACAATTTTCCTACTCTGACCACTTTACTGCTACTTCTGGGAGCAATAGCGAAAACTACATCCTGGCTTGCTGGGTAGCTTCAGGATTCTATTTGTAACAAATAGCATTGATAAAATAAACTATTTCTGCCACAGGAGGGCCAGTGTAATAGAGGAAAGGAGAAAAGTAACATATTTCTGTTGTTTTCCAATTATTAGATTCTGACTTCTTTTTTCCTCTGAGATGGTGCCCACCCACTGCCTTGATTCCTATTTGATTTAGGCTAATATAGAGATTATTTAATTTATTTTGTTTAGTCATATTTATCTGTGGCTGTGCGGAACATTTATTCATTTCTCAAGTCCGATAGCCTTCTTTTAGCTCTCCCCAACCCTGCCTCTTGCATTTTGCTTTTATGAAACACTTCTGAACATTCCATTCTCTATACCACTTCAAAATAGTCATCCAAGATCTCCCAAAGCTAACCTTTGAATTTCATTAATAAATTAAGAAAGCATGATGCTTTCTCTGTGGTAATTTGCTTTCTACTTAGGATTCAGAAATGAACTTAAAAGAAGTTCCAAACCTGTGGAATCCAGCTCCCTTTATAAAAAGTAGATGTGGAAGGAGGCAGTTTATATAGAGACATGGATTTGTCATGGAGACATACTGTTTTGTTACATTGTGTAATAGTGAAAGTATGAAACCTATATAACTTTTTTTATATGGTGCTGAATTCATTTTGAGTTCCAGGTATGAGTTTCTAATGTTTGTGTGTTTATGCTCTTTTGTGTTATATAGACAAGGAAGGGCACAGCAATAGGGATAGAAAGGTGAATGCAGAGTAGCTTGACATATGTTAATTTTTCTCCTCCTGCTTTGTGTTTCTTTTATTTGAACAGACTTGACTATTTACATTCATTTGCAGGTTGCACAATTTATATCAGAAAACATAACACTAGAGAATATTTTCAAAGATCCCTAGAGGGAGGAAAGAGCCAACCGGTATTATTCAGATCATGTCCAAGGCAAATACAGTTAGGTATTTCATCTCTCTTTACACTGCCATCAACACTCTTGACCTGGTTTCTAATTGTGTATAAGACAGTCTTAAGAGTTATATTTAGTTATATTTCTTTATAGGAACCAAATGTGTAATTAACATGTCTCAAGGAGGTGTGAAGTGTCAGTGTGAGCCCATTAAGTGGCATCTAATCAGATTTCATGACTTAATGTTCTCAGTGAGCAGTGTTTCCTGGAGGTATATTGGCTAAGGTTGGACGTGGAGATGCAGATGAATTGAAAATCAATTTTTTGAATAGATAATGGGCTCTTAGGTAATATCCCATTGGCAGGTAAGCTTAAATGCTTTGGAAAATAAACACAAAGAAATGATAAATACACAGCATTCTTGGTGATCATTCATTATGTAATGGTCCATAATTTCACAATCCCTATGCCTATAATTATTTGAGTTTATGAAGGCAAACATATTATTTGCTTTTAAAAATTGTGCTACTAATTGCTAGGTTTCTGAAAATTTATTTTGAATTATCTATTCAATTGGTACTATTTATCATTTGTAATTTGACCCTCTAAATTCAAGACTTCTATATGCTCCTGGGAGTATTCTTTCTTTAATGAGACATTTATAGTGTAAGGGCATTAACATGAAACATTCCATTGAACAGGTCATTAAATACCTAAATTCATAAGCAAGCTTATTTATTTAAGCGTTGCTATAATGGTATTTTCATAAGTACTAGAAAAATCCTTAAAGATGGATTACTACTAGAAGTAAAACAGCAAAAATATGTTTAAAATTGTTTTTAGTTACTTTATTCAGTGAACTTGACTGTGAAGAGCTGCAAGAGAGACTGAAGTTCATTTGGTTTTGTAGTTTTCATTCCTGGCTTAGCTTTATAATATGTTAGTCCGTAGACTGACTTATTCAGTGAGAATATTTTGGAGGCCAAAATTCTATATTTCAAAACATAAAACAAACTTCAGAAAACTCTGACATAGCAAGTTGGTATAATTGCTGTTCAAAAATGCTTTCATTTTATGTATGAGAAAGTGGTATTCCCCCCCCCAAAAAAAGGCCCCAGGTTAAACATCAATTTTTAATTTTTAATTTTATCCAGTTTCTTAGATTTGAGGGCCAACGGAGTATGTTGAATACTAATTACTTCAACATGAATGGCAGAACACATTCTAATAATTTTTAGTGTGGTATATCTTTTCTTTATAAAATTTTTAGTGCTGGTTTTAGAGTTCAAAATATGGCTTATTAATTTATGAAAGGCATTTAGAGTCAATATAGCATTATTTAAACTTTACACTTCATAGTTTGACTTTTACTTACTTTTTATTCACACTTCATACTTGCTAATTTTTACTCCGACCTCCCATTTCCAACTTCTCAAATGAAATAATGTCTCAAGAATATAATTTCCTTTAACCCTCCTCATATTTATATGAAAATGTAATTCCCAGTGTTGTTGTCATCATATCTTGTATTTCTATGTACATTATAAATTACATTTTATATTTTATTAATTTTATTTTTTCCAGTTCTCTCCTAAGAATATTATGAAAAGAAAAAAATACACAGTCTTTTATACTTACCCATATATTTACTTTTCTGCCATTCTTTTCTTCTTCCAGTAGATCCACATTTCTCTTTTGTGCTATTATCCTTCAGCTTTAAAAATATCCTTTAACATTTCTTGTCATGCAGGTCTTTGGGCAACCAAATTTCTCCATTTTCATTTTTCTGAAAAGGTTTTTACTTTACCCTTGTTTTCAAGAATATTTTCACTGTATAGAACCCTGGGTGGACAGAATCAGGTTTTTTCTTTCATTTAGCCTTTAAAAATATCATTTCATTTTCTTTGGGTGTCTATTATTTCTGATGAGTAGTAGGTAGAAATTTATATTCTTTTCCTGTATGTAGTATTTCTTTTTCTTCTGAATGTTTTTTGATTATCTTTGATTTTCTAATGAATTTATTTGCTTCTGCAACCTGATTTATTTCTATCACTTTTCGGTAATTATTCTACATTATTATTTCAAAAATGACCTACCCCATTTCTACGCATTCCTCTTCCAGGAGCTATTATTGAATGTATGTTAAACTTCATTTGTCCTACAATTGCTGCCTATTCTGTGCATGTTTCTCTCAATCATATCTCTCTGTGTTTTTCATACACTGTATTTTCTGTTGATCAGTAATCATGTTCACTGACTGACTCTTCCTTTATTCCCAATCTGATGTGAAGCACAGGAAATTTTTTCACCTTATTTATTATAATTTTCAGTTTTAGGATTTTCACTTATTTAATATATTCCATTTTTTTCTGATGAAATTGCAAATATATAAATATATGATTACCTTATTTTTTTCTTTTGTTTAATTCTTTGAACTATTTATAAAATCAGTTTTACTTCTACAAACTAAATGATACCTACTTTAAGCTTACAGTCTTATAAATATGGCATCTAAGATATCACTGGTTTGATTCCTACTGACCACTTGTTTTATTTACTAGTCACATAGTCTGGTTTATTCATATATCTACTTTTAGAATTATTATTTTGTATTGAGAATAATGTATTTTTGATGATATCTTTCCATATTGGACAGAACAAAAATAGGGTGGACAGAGTGATTTTAATAGGATAAATTATCTTTTATTATAATAAGTCACTAGTTCCCATGTAATATTGATAAACCAAGAATTAGAATTATGGAAGTAACTGATAAATATTGCATATTAATTTTTAGAATAGAATATTATTAAAGAATGTCAGACAGCCCCAACATTCCTCAGTGACCCAAGGGCACTGCTAATTCACTGTCCTTAAAACATCCAAGGGCATCAAACTAATCCCTCATTGCTCCAGCCAAATATTTTCTGATGAAATTGTCTACTTTTGCCAAAGATTGAAATTCTATGTGCCGCAAGTGAAATGAAATGTCTTCCTCAGAATGGCAAGCAACCTGTATCCAGACCTAGCTAGCTTGAGGCGCTAAAACTACTTGACTCTGGAGTCATCTTGTATTTGGGACCTCTGGTGGCTGGCCATTGCACCTAAGAAATTAAGAGATTGATGTGGTTTTGGTTTACATCTTCTTCACTGTCATAAATTGGATTTGATACAGAACAAATATGGTGTGGCATTTCAGTATTCTCCTGAGGATTCCACAAGCCACTATTTCTTTGGGGGAGATTTTCTGCATCTGAAAAAGGAAGAAGGAGCACACTGTCTGAGAAGATGACTTCTGCTACCATTTGGAAGACAGTACGTTGAGTCACGCTTCAGAGTTTGGTGGTTTTGGCAATGACTGTGTTACTACACAGTGTGGTTATCTCTACACAATCCATCAGACTTGTACTATAGGTTGTAAACATACTACACAATATATAAACAGCTGTACTTAACATTCTGCTCTTTTCTGTATGTTGTGTTTTCTACATAGTTCTGAACTTTATGACTTTGCAAAATTGCTGACAACGCACATGATTCACAAAGCTGTAGCTCCCAAACTTAAGTAAAAAGGTTCATTTTTATAAGATGACTAAGCTGCTTAGCTTTGTTTCACACTTCTCCGTATTTTATGACACAATAAAATATCTAAGGATAGCACAGTTATGAATCCTTTTGTGTCTTAGAATAAATGGATGTAATTGTCAAACAAGACAGTAGAAAATACATGAAAGAATCTCCCAGAACTTCTGGGGCATATTTTGAACCCTACAAATATTTCTGTTCTGGGAAATATTATACCATGGGATAATGAGCAAAAGAATGTAGATTGTGTCATTTAATAATTGTCTCCATTAAAAAAAAACACTGAACTTTGACCTGTGTAGTTATTTAGTAGAGGAATTACTCTGATTATTAATATGTGGAATATTAATATAGGGTGCAAGCCATCCTGATGTATTCTTCTATGATATGACACATTTTACTTTGATGTTTTCCTGAGTTCATCTACAAGAGAAATACAATTAAAAATGAAGATGCAATGTATATTTTCATTATAAATCATACTTTATTGTATGCATACTTTTAGATATTTAAAAGGTATCCATCATAAATTTTTATGTTGTACATGAAGAAAAGTGGGTAATATTCTAAGTAGGTAATAATTTTACAAATTGTGAGGAAATGAATGACACAAATGTGCTGGTGCTGCTTTATTTGAGAAATACACAGCAGTAAAATTCATCACTTAGCAAGTTTCAAATGCTTAGAAATTCAGAAATCTTCCTTCATCAGAATGTTGTTTTCTGATTTCTTTGTTTGTTTTGTTATGAATATAGAAGAGAAGTAAATAACCAAACCAGTATTCAAGGGGAATTAATACTTCCTAGTGTGCTTTTGAAGTCCATGGGGAAATACTTGGATCTTCCAGGGCTGTAACATTCTCAGAACTTCTCACTCCCCCTTTTTGTCTTTTTCATGATCTCTCTGTGCATGAATGGAATTAATCATGAGACAAATAATTTATCCAGGAATAATTGAGTTGTTGAGTCCAGAGTGTGAACATTGCTGTGGGGGGATAAAATGCATGGTACAGTCATGCAAACATTTGACACCTGGCTATTCCTTTCTTCACATTTTTTACTTGTAAGTTCAAAGCTTATATCAGCTTCTTTGGCTGAAACTTGGAAGGGCTTTCTGTGCCTCTTGGACTTTATCAATGTTCTCTGAGCATAGCCTTAGTGCTTAGTAGGGCCTAGAAAACTGTTTTAAAATTGCTAAAGAAAAATCATGAACATTTAATATTTAAATGCTCAGTCTCAGTTTCATATTTTAGGTAAGGGGATAAGACTGGCTATTTCCTGAGGTTATAGTAAAAATTAAAATTAAAAGAAGGAATTTTAAATGTCCTCAACAATCCCTTAAAAGTAACAATCTCTAAATAAGTGTTTGTTCTTTTCCCCACATATTTACTGACATAGAAGACAATGTAATCACTTAAGATTCCAAAGCGAGATGTCCTCATTCACTTAAAAACTATGAGATAGATACTAAGAAGTGTGAGCTTAAATAGTCATGTAGCTTCAGTAATACACTGTAGTTATTTCTATCTTATTCGAGCAGGCTAGAGACTTTGAGAACTAAGAGGCACTTATTCATTCAATTACTTATTCATTCATTCAATCACCATGGAGAATACACTATATAGCAGGCACTGTGTGAAGTTCTGGGGATAAAGCAGTGAACATGAAAGACAAGCTTCTTATTCACAGATAATATTAAACAAATAGATTAAACATATGATTTAAAAGGCACACTTCCCATACAAAAATTACACCTCATAATTTACAATCTGATTTACAATTTTAAATTTTTATGTGATCACATCGAAAGACAGAATTGAAATAACTTCAGTTCTGCTCCTTTGTATTTATTAGCACTGTGCTCTCATTGTTTACTTCAAATTCACTGGTTAACTGCAGGAAAATGTCGCACCACAGGAGTTGGAGACAAAACTGAGTTTTAAGTGAGCCAAAGCAAATTCAAATGTTGATGAGTTTACTCTTTAAGAAATGTGTGTACTCTTAAAAGCTAGAATCTGTATGATTCAAGGACTAACTGTACAGCTGAGAATACTTCAAATTAACTTCCTTGAAGAGTGTGTATAAAATACAATGTTTATTAAAGCATGTATGTGTGTTTTAAATAACACATTTATTTCATCACTGACTTCATTTATGATTCCCAGTATATGTTGATAAGATAACATCAACCAATGTTCAGTTAGTTTTATTTTTGCTCAATAATTCTCTATAAAATGTGTTATAGACACCCTGTTGTCTGCCCCTGGGGAAGCTATGCCCCACCATCTCAGTCCTGGCATGCCACTGGAAGACACCCACTTAAGAGACCAATTATATAGAGTTCAGACGAGAGAGATGTTGAAAACTAACAAGAAAAATGCTGATTCACCATATAGAAATATTTATTGCTACTTTATTGAGGAAACGTTTCCATCATTCCTATTATCTGTTCCACTGGGAAAGGAACAGGATCAGGTAGAAAGAGAGACCAGCAATGTAAAAATACCAGAATTTAGATAGCAGAAAAAGATGGAGGGTTCCCTGATGCTTAGCTGTGCTAGGTATTAGGGTTGGTGTCTTACTCAGAGGGATATTTAAAGAAAGATTTTGCCACTCAGGACTCATGTATATATCATCATCTACTAATAACATTGTCTGTATGGCTATAGACTATAACTTTTTTACATCTAAAATGTATGGGCATACTCAAGGTTATTAATAAACAGATAGTCTTTCTAATATTAAAATTTCTAAAAAAACAATTATAAATTTAGGGAAAAAATAGATAAATTCTGCATATTAGGAAATGAAAATAAGAAGACAACTCTTGAAGGTTTAAGGATGTATACAGTAACAACCTTCATTTACCTAGTATCAATTTTAACAAGAGCCTTCTGGATATCCTTTAAAGTCTTGTCAATTTTGAAGGGCTAAGTTAAATATAGCTATCTTCAAAACAATTTACAAACTTCTGTGAGTCAAAAGAATATATTAAATGCTATGAAACAATCTAGTAACACTCTACATCAAGGCCAGAGCATCTTAACATGTTTTAATCATTATTCACAATATAAACAACATTCTGCAATTTCATTTATATGCTATATATCTGTTTATGTACTGTGATCCTTTGGAAGGCCACAAACTATTGTAGTATCTAAATGTTGGCCCCAAAGAACCAATTTTTGTCTTCTTGAAGGTGATATAGCTCCTTTTGAGAATACATGGTTTAAATAATTACTTTGACAAGGTACATATTGCATTATTTCTATAACACTGCTAATATAAAAACAAAATCTACCTTCGCCAATTAATTTTTATGTGTATTATGTAAACCTCATTACTTGCACCAATTTAAAATGCCATCTTAGTTTACTAGGGTCAGGCAGAAGGAAGGGGGAGGACAGGTTTTGAGAGAGGTGACAGAATTTCAGATCATCCTTGAGTAGGACATAATTTTGTATGTTTATTCCTAGAAATGATCATCAAAATGAGCCTATATATAATTGGCAATGACCATAATAAAAGCAGTTAAAGGGCTTGAAGAAATACTGAGAGGAATAATTAATCCCTTAAAAAGCAGCTTTGTGTATTCATTATTATCCCCATTCACATCTGTTTCATTATATATGTTTTTTTATACGATGTTGAAGAAAAACAGATAATTTTCTATTCACCCCGGAAAGTCCCACAGCATGTCAATAATTTTCTTCTGAGCTCTTAATGAGAGGTTTTAAATTTCAATAAGGAATGTTCTTCCATTTGGGAACTCATGAAGAGTTTGCAGCAATTTGTTCTTAGACAATATTGAATGGCATCATTTTGCCAAAATTTTCACTAATTTCACTCAATTCAATAAGAAAATACCTCTGTAAACAGTTTTCTTGATCCTTATAGCATTGATTACTTAACACTAGTCTTTTAAAAAAGATATTGCCACAATGTTATTGAATTCACAATGTTACTTTTAATAATTTTATTATATTAATGCTTCAGTCAGAACAAATTCACTAATGAGCCTATTAATGTCACTGAAAATTATATTGATCTACATTTATCTTTTTAACATATAAATTAACTCTTTTTTAATTATAATATTGTACCACAAAATCTGGTCTACATATGCAGGGCAGAATAGAATAATTAGAGACTAATTTTAAAAACTTTGGTAAAAATAATTCCTAAATCGATAAGATAATTCTATCAATAGTAATTTTTTGTTGTAAATTTCTAGATGATTGCCTTGGTTTTGTATTTCTTTTGTTTGAATAAAATATGCTCAAGTAACATAAGAGGATAACTATGATTTATTATCTTCTGGGTACTTTTTAAAATAATAAATATTCTGTAATATACTCAAACCCTAAGGATTTGGTAATATATTTAGTTATTAAATGTAAATACATGGAAATTCAAGTAAATGGTCATTGGATATACTGCAGGGAATGTGGACTCAGCAATCAAGTTGCTAAATTTGAACCTGAGCTCTAACGTTCCCTGTCCGAATGACTTCTGGCTATCATAACTAGCCACTATTTTCTTTATCTTGCTTTTCTTCACTGTGAAAGAGAGATAATAATAGCATCTAGATAGAATAACAACAACAACAAAAAAAACACAAAAGAGTTTCTATTGAATTACTTTATTTATATAAAATTTTAGAGCAGGCCAAACTAACCTTTGATAAAAATCAGAATAGATAACTAGTTGACAGGCATTTACTAGGACAAGAGAGTAAAAGTTGTTGTGGTGAAGGAATGATCTATATTGTGATAGGAATATGAGTTAGATGGCTACATATATTTGTCAGACATCATCAAAGTTTGCCTTTAATATCTCCTAATTTCATTATGTATAAATAATACATCAGTATTTATAAAATGACAATAATAATGATTTAAAAATATTAAATACAAATTCAGTCAATATAGAGTAGTTGTATCATAATAATCAATGATCAACTGTCTTGGAGGTCATTGGTTGTGGCCCTCTTTTGCCTCTTATGACAATGGCAATTACTAGCTTTGAGCCAGTTCTTTTTTCCTTGACTCCACAAATATTTTTGCATGCCTTTATGTCCAGTTACATCAAGGTTGAACAAGACATAACCTCTGCCTTCAAGGAATTGAAAATGAAACATTCTTAGTTTGCCTCATCTTGTAAAAGGAGAACTCGATGCTCACAAGAGCTCTTTAAGCTTAACTTAATTAGGAAAATTAATTGTTCATTAAAGCAAAGCATAGTACTAGTCTGCCTTTAGATACATGTGGATCTAGAGACTAGAATTGCAGTATTTTGGTTCATATTTTCCTCTACAACTCTGGTTTCCTTTGCACATTGTTTCTTTCAGATTCCTTCATAAGCCAGAAAAAATGTATGGCAATACACTCCCTGACACTCATAAGTATTCAGCTTAAAGAAAGATCCTTTATTTTCATACACACACACACACACACACACACACACACACACACACACACACACACAGTCAAAATATCTGTCAAAAATGAGGCAGATCCTTGCTGACTAGCCATATGTTGTGGATAGCTGATGGAACTATCTTCACATAAATCCCATGAATAGATTTCTAATACCAGGAAAATGATGATGATGACACTGATTACACCAAAACAACTGCCATATCCACCATTTCACAGTGAGGTGTGGTGTAGTATGGAAGGTGGGAACCATGAAGACTAGAAGCTGGGCATGACAGCAAGTTTTGTAATTTATTTGCTGTGCAATTTTATAAATTTACTCTCAGTGCTTTAATTTTATTATTCTCAAAATTTGGATTATAATACTATCTTATAGTTAGAAAAACAAGATAATATAAAGAATATTTAAAATGGTGTCTGTCACTACCTAAATATTTGATTAATGTAAAATATGAATTCCACAATATTATGGTTAATTAGTATTTGTGTTATTTGTGTACTCATCTTTGTACTAATAGCCAGAAACTATAGAAATATTTTGAAATTTGTAAATTCCCCAGAAAACCATGTTTCTGAGCAGCAGTCATACTAAATAGACCTTTATTCAATATGCCCTTAAACATGCCAGATTTGGAAACATTATTAAGCTATATATAGTCAAAACTGCAGTGTGCTATAACAGCTATGAAACTACAGATGTAAAATAGATAATTACTCGTGTTGTTACAGAAGAAATTTGATTTCAATCAAAATTACAGTGTTCAAATATAGTGTCTCATAAATGTCAAGTTATATTTTAGCTAAAATTTGCTAAATGCGAGTTATTATCAGGGTTTTAAAAGACTGAGGTATCAAAGGAGTCTTTTTCATTCCACAGTGGAATATGATTATATTTCTAGAGCACTTTGGAAACCTAGAGACTTCAGGAAAGACCATTCTCTTTGGTCTCTTTATAGAGTTGCATATAAATAGTTGGTCACTGTGATATTTATTTTATGTTTTAATAGCGATAGTGAGAGCTTGCATATCCCAACTGACTTCTTGGATTGCATCTTGATAAAAAGAAAGAATACTTTACTACCACACTTTATGCTATAGGTAATTTCCTTTGGAATCGAAGAGAGTCCAGCAATTTTACACTTTTGACTTGAGGGAGTCAGCTCTGGTGTTAAAACAAAACAAAAATAAAACACCAAGAAAAAAACAAAAAACATCAGTGCCTTATTTTTCAAAGTTACATCCATCCAAAGACATGCTCTGGTCAAACACAGAACAGCTGTAAAATCTAAATGAAGGGCGAGAATCAAATATTTCCTAATTGCCTGTTTTAATACCTTCTGTTCATTTGCTGCATTTGGTAATATGCCACTAAATATGTAAAAACAAATTAGTTTCACTATATTACTCTAAAAAGATGCCATGTTTTAGTAAAGAATGTGAGAATTTGTTTACTTTGGCTTCTAGAAATATGTTAACAAAGTAAAAAACATATTTATCTGTGAGTGAATTTTAAATGCACTCTATTTCCCTTCATATCCTGCTTTATTTTGGTCTGTCAACATGAATTGAAAATAAGGTGTACTTTGATGAACTGTAAAATATATGACATTACTTATAATAAAACAATAACTTCCACCACTGTTGAGCACTTACTCTTTCTTCTCCAACAGAAGCCCTTGCATTTCTTCACCCTGACTACCAGGGAGAGAAGAGTTCTCTATGTTCAGACAGTAACTATCTTATTACCAGTTAAAGATGGAAAGTAAGCCTAAACCAAGTGTTCTGTCTCCATGCAGAGGATGTAGTTGATGCTTGAATTCACTCATTTAATGCATGCATCTTTGTACACATAGCTAATGATGAAAAGAGTATTCATTCAGCCACAGAAAAATAATGTTATGTTGTTCTTTTCTCAAAATGAGAGATCAATTTTATTCCAAAAAGCACAGGAGACTTTATTCCTCCGTCCTGGATTGAAGTTAATTATAGAAAGGGGAAAGCTAGTAAAAATAATAAAAAATACTAATAAAAATGTCAGCTGCTTATCAAATATTAAGTGCAGTGCCAGACATGTTAGTGGAGGGCTTAAATCAACAGGCTTTGGAGTCAGACATCATTTAAATTTGAGCTAGTTTGTATGGTCACCTCAGGCAAATTTCTTACTTTTCTATAAAAAACATTTCCTCAAGGATAAAATAGAAATAATACCGTCACATACCTGTAGTGGATTCTTTAAGAATTTTATAATATGCAAAGTCGTAAGTGTCTAAAATGTACTCAGTAAAGTGCTTTCTATCATTACTTTATTAGTATTTGATTTAACCATCACAGAAATTCTGAGACATATATGTCATCTTATAGGAATTAAGAAAAATGAAGTCTAGAAAATTAAAATGACTTGGCCAAAGTTAAGCAGTTAGTTAAAGTAATTTAAACCTGAATCTTTAAAGCTGATTGGTTTTTTGATTGAGCTCTTGCCTACTTTCCATTTTCTGGCGTTTGTTAGGCAACAGTTGTTTTGCTCATGTCATTGTACTTAAATGTTGGAATATGATCACTTATAAAAAATAGTGCAAAGATTCCAGTCCATATGAATTTTGGATTTGCTTAACCAGACATCACAATTATATATGCTGATTTCTTGCAATAAATCCATACAAAATTGTATAGTTCAATCATAAATATTCTCAATCTATATCCCATAAATTCTTTTTAATTGGTTGAATCCTTTGCAATACACCAACCCCTTTCTTAGTCAGTTGAGATTCCCTGGTTAGGATAAGCAAATTATGAAGAAGTCTGATACCAATAGAGTCTAAATAATTTTGTTGTTGTTGTTGTTGTTGTTGTTGTTGTTGTGTGGATAAGTGTATGGGGTTCTCTGTTTGCGTTCTTAAAATTATTGAAAGATCGCATTCATGACTCAATTCATATATAAGAAAACACTCTCAGTACTTCAAATACATATAAACTATCCACATTACTGTTTTATTCCTGTTGGTTATTTTTATTTTAGTGTGTGATGAAAGGAAAATATGCATAGCCTTCAGTAGTAAGACTTTAAATAAGGGTTTTGATATTCTTCATATTATTATTCAGAAAGAGTTGATGGTGAGCATAGAATAAGAACTCTGGAACTGGCTTCAGCACTTTGATGTTCACTTTCTATCAGTTGTTAAATATTTGAATATCATATTAATTTTTCTATCAGCACACTCTTTCATTAGCCAGTCTGCAAATATAGAGACACTTTATATTTAAATGCATCATTGAAAGACTATTCTATTTACACTTCAGTTCACTCTTTCTTTTTTCTTCCTACTGGGAATGTGGATGCTTTCTCTGGGGCACCATTAATAAGTCAGAAGGAATTTGACCTGTCCATCAGAATCACTTAGATAAAACTTGGAAACTGTTGAATAGGAATAGACTTTCTGAGGAATGAAAAAGAAAACTATATAATTTATATGTACAATGGACCCTTGAACTCTCAAAAAACTTAGGTCATCCCTTGGTACCCATGGAGGATAGGTTCCAGGAACCCCTGTGGTTACCCAAATCTATGGATGCTCAAGCACCCTTTATAAAATGGTGTAGATCAATGCATACAGTTTGCCCTCCAGTATGCCTGGAAGGATATATAAGGTAGCTGGATAGGACTAAATAAAGTTTCCAGAATGATCTCTAATGTGAGATGATATCCCTGGGAGCTTGCCAATGGCTAATTCTGTGTGACAGAGATGCCGGAAAACTAGAAAACTGAAGCTAGAACAAAAAATAGTGGTAGAAATTTCATAAGGTTGGGACATGTTCGATGATGTAGCAGAATAGTTCTCAGAAGTAATGAAGGAGGACATTGGAAAGAGTGCTAACCAAGAGAGGATTACCTGCTAAAGATCACAGCTGTTAATTCTTAGGCCAGATATGGGCCTTGCAAAGTTCCTTAGACTGGATGGTGACGGCTGTTCTATTGGCTCAGTGTGAATGTGCCAAAATGGAAGTTGGAATTGATTATCTTGACCTTTGCTGATGGTTTTAAAAGAGTAATCATTGTGAACAAAAATGCTGGCAGCAAAGTCCACTAAAGAAAGGCAATCAATATCCAGATTCTCTGCCTGGAGAAAACTAGAAAACTGTGAGTTTGGGAGGGTGGAGAGTTGATGAATAGTGAACTGTCCTCTTTCTGTTTTCTTAACTGCTTTGAACTTAGGAGTCAGATGGATGGTTTCCATTGATTGGATGAAGGGCAGAAGGATGAAGAGAACTTGGGTTTCATTTCAGATGGTTCCTCAGGTATTCTCTTGTGTTGCTAGAGATCACATAGGGTAACAGAATGTTTTCTGCTGGGATGAGAGAAGGTTAATAGTCAATGAGGTACAAAACCCAGTTGCTAAAGCATGAACACTGCTGACCCCAGGAAGGGGATGGAAGGGTATAGTAGTATCATTCTCTTTCTATTCTTGATTAAATTAATTATGTCTTCTGAAAAAAAAGGAATATATGTGATCATTTCTTAAGACTAAGGCTTGACTGGAAAAAGACCAACATGATTTTCTAAAGATTAATGACCCCGACAGTTCTCTTGTGTTACTGGATAATGAATCAGCCTTTTCTAAAATTAGGCAGGAGGAAAATCTGTGAAGGGTTTCAGCTTCCTTCAGAGTTTTCCAGTGATATCAATGCAACCACTGAGCAGCTGGTACCCAAGCTCAGACTGTTATTTAATCATTTTTTAGGAATACTCAAACACTCTCTGCATAAAAAGTATAGAACACATTTTGGGAAAAATTTCTGTCCTAGAGAACAGTGTTATTTCCAGCTGGGTCTGGATGAAATATTCCTCTCCAAAGGATGCCAAGAGAGCAGGGAATCATTTTTTTTTTTTCATTCTATGGGTAATTTTTCTTCTTATAACTCTAGTTGCCAAATACGATCCTTAGTGAGTCTGAGCTCTTCCAGTGTGATATACCACCTCATGGTTTTGGCATGTACTGTGACCTTAGCTAGGTGACTCTATATATATATATAGATAGATAGATAGATAGATAGATAGATAGATAGATAGATAGATGATAGATAGATAGATAGAAACTATTTTTGTTTAGAGCAGTGAGTAAATTATGTTACTTATAAAACACCTTTGTGACTTTTAGTTGGTGAACATTCACTTATATGTGCCTTATAAATTCTCAGTCATTGAAATTTAATGCTTTAAACTAACTCATATTTAAACAATATCAAGACAATTTCCTGATCATAGTAGTATATGTATATGCCAATTCATGAAATTCATAGAACATGGTTTAATAAAAATCACTCAAGTTTCAAATAGCAATTTTCCCATTTTATTAGAAACTTTGTTATAATTTCCAGAGCAGCTCCCCAAATCCTAGAGTTTTGGTCTTGGCTAGCAGAGTCAACCAGATACTAAGTGGTCCTAAATATTGGCCTTTTCATCACCCAAAGAGAAGTCTAAATTCTTATGTGAATTTGTGTTCTTGAAATTGTGTGGGGAAAATAATCAATTTTCTATTTCTAAGAGAGATACTTTAGATTTCTGAATTATTGAAATACATAGGTTTAATCAATTAGTTGATATTACACCTAAGTTTCAAAATCTAAGATGTATGCATAAGGAAAAAAATAATGAATTTGAGGAAGAAAATATCTTAATCACTATGCTAGATTATTTCTAAAGAAGTTTGCAGAAAATAAATAATATAATTACATTCTTTACCTCTGTCTATAAAAGATGACTAAAATGTATTTCATTCAAAATTCATGTCAATGTTTTACATAATTTTCCTTTTTCTACCCAATTTTATGTATACATCTTTCCTGAAGCTTCTCATATATCTAAATCCCAGTTCAATAATCTTTATCTTCTCTCAGGAGTAGTTCTTCCTCTTTATTGCTTCCTTCCCCTTTCTTGAAACTTAAGTTGAGTGACCTAGCTCCTTAATTTAGAATATATATAGATATTTTTAAATTCAGAATACCAAGCAGTGATAAAAACAAATAGACAGATATAGTGATTTTAGAAGTGATTTTTTATGTCTATAAGAGGTACAACTGTCAATGTTCACATAAATTTTTCTTCAATTTCCACATATATTTGTTAGCTGATAAATCTCTAATATTAAGGATGGAAGTTGAGAAATAAAAGCCTAAGAAGGTAAGGATCAGGGAGAAAAACACTACAAAAATAACCTCTTAATATCAGCATTTCCCTCTTTTCACTATATATTACATGAACGTCGATGACTGTTCTTAAAGAGACATTTATTCTCCTTCCATTAATGGAACTCAGATAGTTTTATTGTGTTTATTATCTACACTACAGTTCCTCTTAAAGTTTTGCCTTGAAAAGTAAGAAACCTTTTTTCTCCTTACATATACTCCATAAAGTGAAAAATGCAAGATGTTAGATAAGTGTTTACATTTTAAAGACAATCTTTTGTTTATTAAAATAAAATGGGTTTAAGATGTTTAGTGAGAAAGCATTTCCACACTATTTGTTGAGGTTATAGGCATAGCCGCCGGGAAATGGGATTCTGTCCATTATCTGCTCTTATTTTGGATTTAATGGCATATTTTTGTCCAAGAAAGGCACAAACATGATGTCCACTGGTATCCATAAAGTGTATTGAGTTTTAAAATGTGTATTTAAATAACTATAATGCTAAGTAAATTGGTTGGGACCACTAGAATACACAGGGAAATTGGGGATTCCTTCTCAACACCATATTGGGTCTGTTTGCATTTACCTTTTGGGTGATCTTACAATCATATTTTTTTTGAAACTCTCCAGGAAATTTAGAATCCATAGTGTTAGTTGTTACTCCATTCCTTAGAAATGAGACAATCACACACATATATTTCATGTCTGCTAAAAAGGATTCTAAAAAGTTCTAAAGTGGTTACCAACACAAAAATGTAGGTACTTTATGAAACCTCAAAAAATAATCTTTTTTTACTTTATGTCATAGTCATCATTATAATTGTCAATTTGCTTTATGATTACTTTAAACTTTCATATCATTTATATAGTGTCTTTATCTTACAAAAGCAATTTGTGACAGGTAAAAGCAGAAGTGTTATTATGTGTTTTTCTTAACTCTTCCCTGTGTTTTCCTTGTCAACATTCATTGTAACCAGTTTAGAAAGATTCTTTTCATCATGGCATGCTGTCATATTTATCCATGTCACAGTCACTGATATAACTAGTGTTATATCCACTTATCATCTGAATGTAAAGTTGCCACTAACCTACCAGTCACTAAAGAGTTTGATGATCCTTTTTGTCTAAAATAACAGTATAAACATTCTAAAATCATTTAAATTTTGGCTATAAGAGGTTTTGAGATTTTTAGTAAAATATAGAAATTAAATTCTCAGATTGCAAACAATTAAAAACCTTCCTGCACCTATATATGAATCTAAGGCAGTTAAGTTAAATATTGACATTCTACAGAGGCAATGATTTTTGGCAAATGACAAATTCTCTCTTGTTGGAAGCTAATCATTATTAAGAAAGTATTTTAGCATAAACACACAGAATGGAATCTCTGAGTATACAATTATAGTTTGCCTTTTGATTAGCTGTTTGGCTACAAATAAATTTGTTTTCATAGAGAAAAGGCCTAAATACTATTATTCTTAGAATTCTCATTATTTTAATTACAGAAACCATGATACTTTTCCCCAAAGGTTAATTTGCTTTAGAATTTTGTAGCTCAATATTTATTATAGATTATTCCAATTTCCCTGGAGTGGAAGTGATACTAATCAAAGAAAGGACAGAGAAATTTATAGTTATAATTAATTAAAAACTTAAATCTACATATTGGAGCTCAATGAAAAAAATATGTAATTGTAAAACTTTTAGTTATTTGAACTAGTTTCAATGAACACCTGATTGAATCTATGTGCACAGTTTCTTAATAATAATCTTTCATGAAGTCAAATAGTTATTTAAACTTATTTTTTTCAGGCTTAGCTTCATCTCTAATTGACTTCATAGTAGCTAACTTACAGATGTTATCTTACAAGGGTTCATTTTAAATTCTCAACTTCAGCTCATTCCCACCTCACCTCCTGCCCACTAATATGTTGCTTCATAGCTAACAGAAAATCCTGAGTTTTTAACAGATTCTGATCTCGCCTCACTATAGCAATAAACACACATGGACCATTTGTAAAATTAAATTAAAATCATTCTTGTCTCTGGTTATTATCCCTTACCACCTCTGAATCATTAGTCACATGAATATGCCTTGCATTTCTAATGTGTTCAAGCTCTTGTAAAGTGTTCCTTTACAGCTTTACATACTCTCAAGATTTTAATATTTTGTAAATGAGTAATTTAGAGCATCTTTTGGGGACTAGTTAATCTCTCATTCTAACTATTTAAAATGTGGTTTACTTGGAACCTACATATACTCCTTATTTTCTTTCTCTTCCGTTTGGCTTTCAGTCTTGTACTACTGTTTGCAGCAAAGTCTTTATTTAAAGGTATCAATAGGTTCTAGGAAACCTCAACATTAGGCTAAAGGATATACAATGAAACCAATTTAAGCTAAAGGACAATAAAACCTGCTTCTCCTGCATATTTCTGGTCACAAAAACATCACTGAACTTCTAAATGGAGACCCAAAACACTTCTGATATTGAACATTGAAATAATTGTGAGGTATATATACACATTTAAGAAGGATTAATAGCAACAATTATGATAATGATTTTTTAACTTTCTATTTCAGTGCAGGGTCTCAGGTGGCTGGTAGCTGAGGGTGTGAGGGAAGTTAGTTGAAGATGTATTCTGCCACACTAAGACTATAAATCATGGGGAAAAAATGTCTTAGGATCTAGGTAACACTAGCTGTTATTATAATTCTCAAAGTGACTGCCCAACTATGGGTTGGAGAGCACAGTTTTAACATGAGAATGGAGATTGAAAGCCTGAAAATGATGATAAATGAATTCAGTAAATGAGAATGTTTGACTCAGGGAGCAGAAAATAAAATGAAGACATGATAAATATAAATAGGCCAAAAAATTGTAATATAAGCAAAAAGCATTAACATTTTTTCCCCATTAGTACTATCAGTACTATCTTCAAAACAACCTATGAGTGGCACGTGAGACAAGTTAAATATGACCATAATAGTGTGATTTTTCTGTTATTTATTTTAAGATACAGAGTCAACTTATGGAGAAAGTACAGAAAAACACTACCATGGGACATAAAAGAAAGCGTAGCTGACTAAAGATGAGATGTAAAAGTGGGACTGTAGAATGTAGGAAATTATATGTCAATAACAGCTTTGTCTTATAATGTGAAAAGGCAAGGGATGCTGCTAAATATTGACCTTAACACAAATAGAGATTTAATATGTATTTTAAAATTAGAAATGTTACCAAAAGAATAATTAAAATAATATATATAATAAAATTTCTCAAAAAATGAAATTATTAAAAATTAAAGTAAGGAATACATACATATGGGATATAGGATATTTCAATTTTATAGACCATATTATTATGTATCGATCTGATACAAAATGTGAACTTTTTAAAAGGAGATAAATATACTAGGACTAATTAAACAGATACCACCTATATTTAATTAAAAAATAACAACATAATATTTTCTACAGTAGAATATTTTTACACTCTGTTTTCTTTTGTAATAATACTTCTGTGAAGTTCCTGCAGCCATTGGAACATCTAACTTTTATGTACTTAAAACACAGTCCAATGTAAAATTTACTCTGACTTGCAGCTCTGCTCTGATCTGAAGCCTATGTACATCAATTCCTGGTGCCAGTTCAATAAGGTAGCACAAAATAAATATACTCACAACAAAAACAAGCATAAAATAATTAAGATTTTACTTAGTAACCACAGCAAGTTTTTAGATATTTAGGGATTACATCCCAGTTCTCCAAAATTGTCCACCCATTTATACTGCCACTTTCTGGTAAACTAGATATTTGTTAATTAGGGACTTTGTACTTATAAATGTATTATATAGGCTATCCATGTCTAAATTGTCCATGATTTTTCATCACTCTGAAGCACATGGATGTCATCATAAATTAAACATTCATTTATTTCAAAAGTGGTTTTAATGCACAGAGGTAATTTGGATTTGTGAAACTAAATTTCAAATGAGTTAATTTTAGTAAAGACATAAGAAAGACTTCTTTAACTTGGCTGCCCTTTTCTGGTGATTTTTTTTTTTCCCGAGTTTGGAAGCTATCTTATTTCCAAACACTTGGTTATTTTTTCACTGTGAGGATGTCTGTCACAACCTACATATAACAGTGAACATCTCAGATTCAGTCCTCACATCTTATTTTAGGCCTCATGTGTCCTCTACAAAGATCATCACACAGTTTTGGTGAAATGACGTATAGATTTCTGTTTTACTGTAGTATTTCCCCCCATTCTCATCCTCAGTGTGTCTCTAAATTTGAGAAGGACATCCTGTATTCTCACACTTTGAAAATATGATTTGATGGCAGGCCATTTCAAAATCTTTAGGGCCAGTAAAAATGACAACCATCTTGTATGCACATTTAAGAAGGTTATCTCCTTTTCTAGAAAGGTAAGATCTCATTAAATGCATTTATAATATTTAAGAAATTGAAGAGTGAGAAAGTGAAGAAAACCTTTATCATGAAAACTTCGACATCGACAAGTCAGAAAACCCTACTCCTTTTTACATACCTGTTGACCATTTGTATGTCTGTTTTGGAAAAATGTCTACTCAGGGCTGTTCACTTTTTAATTCGATTATTTATTTTATTGCCATTGAGTTGTGTTCACTTGACTACATTTTAAAACCTTAAATTTTATAGAATTTATAAAATGTATTAGCTAATTTGATATGCATTTTTACATTTAATCTGACATTTAAATTGCAGAATATTCACATAACTATTAGTTATAGATATACCACACAGCAATGACATTGCAGTCTGTTCAGTAGCTTCAGCCCTGCCTTCTTTCATTGAAGGGACATGATTCCTTTAGAATCTCAAGGTTTAAAACCCAAACCTCTGACTTTTCACAATTTAAAAAAGCCTGTAGATTTCATATGACATATATTACCATGCCACCAAAGCAACACACAACAGCAAACTATACATACATCCCTCCCCACCAAGTATTCCCAGACCCTAGAGTTAAATAAGTCAAAAATATGTTCCAAGAACTCATTCCTCAGATCTGTCAAAGACCAGTATAGAAATTTACTGGTAGCTAATTGAAAAAGGATAGCTGGAAAAATCATTCCCCAGATGCCAACCATCCTTCTTCAATTGTCCAGAATTCATAACATGTCAATCCAAGTTGACTGGGGAGACAAGAAAAGGCAAGATGAATATGATCACTCACTATACATTTACCACTCGAAGCATAATATTTAGTTATGCATTACTTCTTCATTTTCAGGTTTTATTTTATGTCATGTTTCTTTGTTTAGTGTTGTCTCTGTTAGGAAATGGAGTAAGAACTAACACCATATGAGGAGACTGAATACATTATTTTTGTGATGCATTATTCAACTTACCTTAAATGTGATCATAATTCACAAAAGAGGGGTATAATCAATTGGTGATCTCTCTGAAACCCAACATTTGATTTCTCTTCCAAGAACACTGAGAATTTAAAAATAATAGAACAATATCTTTTAGTAGGGTTGAAGTATATAGCTGTATACAGCTCCTTAGACTCTGATGAACAGGGCAACATAATCATAGTATCTGAAGCAGCTTTTGCTAGGCTCTATTATTCGTTCGAATAGTGTAGGTGACATCAGGTTGTGCAAGAGGCTTTAAGAAGTCTTCAGAACAAGCTACTGAAGAATGGCACTTCATTCTTTCTCTGATTTTTCAGGAGATCAAAGGTCAAACCCTACTCATAATTTTAAGGAAAATAAACCTCTCGCATGTCCCAATCTTTTCTAGAACTCCAGAAAGTAAAAATTAATTAAAGATTTAGCATTACTTATTAGCAAATAGAATCCCTCCTTTCCACACAATAAAATTGACAGGCAGCTAAAATTTGAATGGAGTTTCTTAACCTGATCAACAGGAGTGAGTAAGTGTTCTCTCCAGTCAGGAAAAGAGAGCCAGAGATGGGCTGAGCAGGTTCCTTCTTGTAAGATATTTAGCAGGTTTTAGCTGTGGTTTTTTTAACTTGGAAAAATTTAGAAGTAAATCGATAAGAAGCCTAATAAACGTTTTAGGGAATTTACTGCTGAAGAAACCACAAGCTTGAATTCCAAAGGCCAGTGTAGCAGACTGTGTTACATCTACTCCATGTCTGAGTTCAAGTGGTGGAAGTCAACTTCTGTTAGTGTCTCCCGAGTGTACTTTGTCTCTCTGCCAACCGGGAGCTGACTCTTCAGTGAATAGCAAAACCAAGGAATGAGAGTTGGGGGATAAAAGTCTTAAGACCCTGGGTACATCCCTCAGGGCATAAGGTCTGAATGGATGAATGCCTCTGCTGGGAACTTTATTCTGGTGGGCAATTCAGTGACATACCCCACACAGGGTCTCAGGGATTCTCTGTGGAATTGAGCCCCATTTGCTCACAGTTTCACCCTGCTCTCACTTTGCTATCTCATTTTTATCACTTGGACTCCCTGAGATCACTAGTCCTAAACACTCTGGACCTAGGTCTTCATCTTAGGGTCTACTTTTTGTTGATTCCAAAACCTGCACTAGCAGAAAATAAGCTATGAAACAGGATGACTCCCAAGGAAGAATGGTCAGAGAATTACTAATGGAGCAAAAATAGTGCTGGCCAGATGGGCTGACCAAGGAACTTACTCCTCACTCAGTCCTGTGAGTTTCTGCATTTCTAACTAGCAGGATTTTTAGGAGGCTACAGAAAATTGACTGCTGGGGGTTTTCCATTTAGGTAGATGATACTGGCTGTGTAACAAAAGTCAAACTCCTCTTCAACTATAGAAGCAAAATATATGAAACCCTAACTAAATCAATTTCCTAGCCTCTTTTTTTGTTAGGTGTTCTCAGGTGATTAAGTTATCTCTGATGAAAGCAGAAATGGTAGGTGTGATGCCTAAGACTGAGACATGTAAATTTCCACAGATTCTTCCAAGCTCTTTTTTTTACCTTTTGGCTTTCTGATATGGTTAACCTCAGATGAACCTTGCAGGGGCACCTATTAAAGATGGCAGAGCAGCACCCGAGATTGTGAGAGCATAGACCCTCTGCTATGATGCAGGTGAAGTATGCTACTCATGATGGTAAAATGTAAACTTAGCCCTTATGTATTTTGGGAACTTTTATGAAAGAAAATTAATGTCATGTGACTGCTACAGCATTTTTCTTTTTTCCAGATGGAAATTTGAGTAGATTTATTATCATTATGTATATACCTTAAACTTACACAATGTTATAAGTCCATTACATATTGATAAAGCTGAAGAGGTGGGGGAGTTTGGGGTATAGAGTCAAAAATTTTCTGGTGCTGTTTGCATACTCTAGAGGTTACCCATACCCACCACCCACCAACCACTCAGTTGAACATTACATATAAAACGAAAATTAAGCTCCTCCTTATTGTTATAACACATTCCCCTTCCTCCTTTCCAGATTTAATCTCTCTACCAAGGTTGT
This sequence comes from Cynopterus sphinx, assembly GCA_030015415.1. Lineage (NCBI taxonomy): Eukaryota > Metazoa > Chordata > Mammalia > Chiroptera > Pteropodidae > Cynopterus > Cynopterus sphinx. The sequence continues at coordinate 41,264,230 of CM057390.1, forward strand.
TTCGTATTCTCACCAGACAGTAAAAATTCTAATCAGTCAAAGCTGACAGAACAAAAAAGCAGTTCATGTGTTTCTTAAATCTCTTGAAACAGGTTTAGACTTACCTTTGAAGTTGGCATACAGAGAATTCTGTTTGCTCTATTTATTTAAACTATGTTTTATAGTTCTTAGCTTATGTGTGATTCATATTTTATATAAAATTATTTCCTGTTTCTACATGCAGCCAAATGATAAAAATAAATCTGCTAAATTTTCTATAATCTTCTAAAATATCTCAGAAAACAATTTATCTGTTTTGTATCTGTTGATCAACACAGTGGTGATGGTGTATTTTAAAAATTAATGAAATTAGAGAATATTTACTATGAACACATAATGCTAAATCTTTACTGAAAGAAAAATTGTACATAAATGAATATATTTAAGCCAGCAGCACCACATAATAAATCAGCCAGATTATAGTTTTAGAACATTTCTAAACAGGTAAAGTTAAAACATTTACATGCTTAAATAAAGAATAAGAATATGGTTTTAAAAAATAACCTATATAATCTCAGAAAATTCTTTGAAGAACCTGTAAAAAGAGTTTATAAGGCCAATTCTTTAGCTGACATAAAAACTGACTAAAAATTGTACATGACAATTAGTCTTAGTTTTCTACATTTTAACTACAGAGCTTAATGAATTTAAAAATATATATCTTATATCCCTTGAAACATTTGTGCAGAAGCCACTAGAAAGCAGTTAATAGTCATCATTGATATGACTGCAAAGAAAGCTTTAACACTCAATTATTATAACATTTCACAAAAATAATTTATTTTCCCTGACATAATAATTCTTTACAAGCAGCATATACCTGGAATGTCAGTGTCAACCACATCATCATGTGTCAGAGTAACACATGAGTAAATATTAATATATAGTTTTTCTTTCAATATTAGAGTAAAAAATTACATACAGTAAGAGAAACAAATAAAAACCATAAAAGTGGTTTAAAAATACCTGAATGTTATAGACTGTGCATTAATCATACAGTAGTGAAAGAACCAGTAGACATGACTCACATGGCTTTATTAAAGTATACATTTTCTTCATATAAAAGGAATAATAGCTCAATATCATGACTTTTTAAGTAGTCACATTCTCAAAGGTATGGAATGTTCATTTTAGTTGGACATTTTACTTTAATACTTTGTTTTTAACAGTATTCAGATAATGATTTTGTGGACTTGTCACAGAGAAAATTAAGTTTAACGTGGTTCTTTGGTTCATTTGCATTGTTACCTTGGCCACATGCTTAGCTTCTGAGAGACTCTGTTTTCTGTTTTGTTTTGATTTTTACATGTAAAAAGTAGGGGGAATGATATTTTACCTGCAGCGTTTTAAAAAATAAAACTCTTATCTGCCAGGCACTGTGCTAGATGCTAAGGTGATACAAAAATCAAAGAAGATAAGTTTTGACTTAAGAATATTATATCTCAGAAGGAAAAGGAGACCAGTATGTCAGTGACTGCAAGATTGTGTAATGAGTGCAGGGTGACAAAAGCGCACACTGTGTAACGTGTGTGCAGGAAGGCAAGAGGCTCTACCTTTAGACTGGATCCTGGTGAGTTGTCAGAGAAGTGGTTCGTGTAGCTGGATCGGAACCAGTTGGTTGAAAAAGGAGAGAAATGTGTTCCTGGTAGAAAAATAATCCTAAATAATGTTAGAGAAGCATAAAATGATATGCACATTCTTCTGGAATTAACAGAGAGAAAAGAGGAGGAGGTAAAAATTAATGATGAGATGTGAGGAATGGAGAGAAGGCACTAGCCATATTAGAAAAAGTTTTATGTTCTAAGCTAAGCATTTAAAATATACAACAATGTGCTGCTATTGAAATATTAAAACATTTATTTGAAATTTAGAGAAATAATTTTTCTAATGTGTGGAAGACGATGATTGAAAATTTGTGAAAATAAAAAAGAAGTACAGTTGGGAATCAAATCTGGATTTAAGGCAGAAATAGGAGAATAGCATTACTGGGACTATGGGAAGAAAAGAAATGCAAATTTTAATACAGTTAGAATTCACGAATTCTTGTAGAGGATCAGGCAAGTGACAAAAAAATGAGGTTTTTGTTTCTAGCTCAGTTGATTGCAGAAACAGGGCAATTTACAAATATGCAAATAACTGGGAGAGTGGACCTTTTAAGAGAAAGATTGTCTTCAGGGTCAAACATATTTATTTTAACTTTTAATGAGACATAGTGGAGAAGCCAGATGAACTTTGGCCCAAAGTACAGAATCAGACATAGATTTGGAGTTATTGAGAGTTTCGGTTGATATGTGCTAATCAAAAAGTTGTCCAGATGAGGTGATCCAGGGTGAACATGTAGAGAAAGCGGAGCTATGGGGAGCAATAATGCATACAAGACAAGCAGAAATACTACTTAGTTCTTTTTGTGATAATTAATTTAAGTAAAAACCTGATCTATCGCCTAGTAAATGTTAAAAATGTCCATAATTGGACATATGTAAAATCAATATGTATATGATTATGTAGAATAGAATATATTAATATATAACATACTTTTTATAATATATAAATTATATAGTGTATATATATACACATTTATGTGTGCATATATGTAATATATATGTATGATCATTAGATTGTTACAGGTCTTGAGTATAGGGTAATTCTAAAAGAAAGTAACTTGAATGGTCATAAAATTTTTAAAAAACATAGTAAACTTTTAAAATGTTTAACTTCATAAAGAACTGTAGAAAATATTCATTTAAAATCAAATGTAAAATGTATTTGATAAATTATTTAGACTTGCCATTTTATTTCTTTAGTTAGCTATAAGTTTATCCTATCTTTAATGACCTAACCTATAAATTATTATGGCTTATTCTCCCCTTAAATGGAATCTTTCCTTCCTCCATTTCATTTCACCTCCTTCAGACAACTTTGAAATGTATATTGACATAAAAATTCAGTTGATCAGAACAAATATTAGGCCAAGCATCATTTTATAAAAGTTAAAAGAAAGATCTGGCATAAATAGAACTTGATATTATATTCTTAGGTTGTATTTGGATTATTAAAAAATAAAAATAATTAGTGTTCCCCAAATACTATAACATACAGTGGGAATTTTCATTACTTCTGCAGAATGAATAGAATAAGAGAAAATATTATATAAGTGCTAACATGTACTAAATGAAGATTTCTTGCATGATAAACACCAGACGATTGCTTTTTGTGTGTGTTATGATCTGACAGCCATAGACATGTGAATGCCCAGCTTCAATAACTGTGAAAAGGCAGGCAGCCTGAACTCTTTAATTAAGGGGAAAAAAACACAGCTCCTTCAGGTCATTTCTGGGAGAATAGAAAACTGCATTGCAATTAGAGTTTCCACTGGGAGAAATAGCTCAATCTAATCCCATTTATAAATAACAAAAGGCACAATGATAGCAATTTATCATCAGTCAATGCCTAGGAATACACTGAAGGTGACTAGAGAGATTAAAGACATTAGTGGTGCCTGTGCTTGGTGCTTGGATGCCTAAACCAAAACTAAGTTCAGCAAGCTCTGGGGACACTGCAGTCAGTGCTTATACTTAGATTGTTTCTCACACACACACACACAAAAAATTGAGAATGCTTTAGTGACAATGTGTCTAAAAAGTATAAAAAATATTTTAAAAATATTTCTTAATTCCTTTGAGTTAGCAGACATTAGATATTACAGATAGTGTGACTATCATTATTTGTCTCATACAAGTGATATATTTTGGTCTATTAAGTATTTTTATCATCACATTTCTTCTTCACTATTGGCTTATTATTTATACAATGAAAATAAAATTTAGTTGTTTACTTAGGATATGAAATATATATATCTTTAATTAATCACAGTCCACTTTAAAATAATATTATACATCTTTACATATAGTATAAGAAGACTACAATAGCAAACTCACACTTCTGCCTACCAACCTTTTTGGTATTACTGATACACATTTCACTTTTACATAATCTGTAAACACTACTCCATCACTACTGTTTTTGGTTTTGCTGTCAATTAATTTTTAGAGAGATTAAAAACTAAAAATATACCTGTATTGCTGCTTTGATTTTTCACCATTCATACTGCTTTTCATTGCTTGTGTAGTTGAGGTTTCTATCATATTATATTAATGATATAAGTTTATAATACTCTTTTTGCCTGAAGAAATTTCATTAATTTTCTTATAATTCAGTGCAGGTCTGCTCGTAATGAATCCTCCTTATTTTACTTTATCTGAAAAAGGCTGTTTTTCTCCTTTCATTTTGAAAGATAAAAAGAAAATGAAAGGTGAATATTTAAATTAAAAAATCTAGATTAGTAGATTTTATTTTTTTCTTTCAGCACTTAATGTTTCAGTCCACTCTCTTCACTTACATACTTTTTAACAAGAAGACTGCTGTAATCTTATCTGTCTCTCCATATGTAATGGGTCTTTTTCCCTCTGGCTACCTTCAAGGTAGTTTCAATCTCTATTTTATTATTTTTTTTTCTGGTGTTGAAAATGATGTGTCTAACAGATTTTAATTTTTTTTCTCACTTTTCTTTGAATAGCTTGTTTTTCTCTGAGCTTCTCGAACACGTCTAGCTACAATTTTTGTAGGAACCTTAACTATTATTTCTTCTGATATTTTTCTGCCTTATTTTTCTATTTCTTCTGAAATTTCAGTTGCATGTATGTTAGACCATTTAATATTGCCTGGCAATAATATGTATTATTATTTCATTTCCCACTTTATTTATTTAGCTTGGATAATGTCTATTAGCATTTCTTTAATGTCACTTATTTTTTAAACTTCATCAAACTTCTCCCAGTTCATTGGTATAAGTATTGCTTTCCCCAGCTTTTTGTTTCTTTGTTTCCATTTTCATGAAACATCTTTTCCATCCCTTTATTGTGTATCTTTCAGTCTGAAGTGAGTCTCTTGTAGGAAGCATTTGTAAAGATCTTGTTTTCCTATCCATTCAGCCAACTTATGTCTTTTGATTGCTTACCTCCATTTTGTTTACTTCTTTTTTCTGGAGTTTTGTTCTGATCTTTCATTTGTAACATGTTTCTATGTCTCCTCATTTGGCTGTCTCCCTGTTTACTTTTATGTATGAGATAGGGCTGCTATGTCTACTGGTCTTTGTAGACTATACTTAGTAGTAGGTGTCCTGTGGGGTCCAGTGGTTCAGTGTCCTTGGTCATTTGAACCGGGTACTCAGGTATGTCCCTTGTGAAGGTGTGTGTGTGCCCCCTGTTGTAGCTGAGCCTTAATTCCTATTGACTTTTCAGTAGAAGGGGTTGACCTGTAGTCCAATTGGTCATGAGGACTGGCCTGGACTACAGTAGAGGAGCTATTTGTTGTTCAGGGGGGGATCCTATGGAACAGGATTGCTTAGTGGGGCTCTGTGAAGTCTGGCCATTAGATGTGTCGCTTGTGAAAGTGGTTGACTAGGGCTCTGGTGTCGTCTGAAGCTGGCTACAGGGTATGTGTGTTCTGGGACCCTTTGGTAGGGGTAGGGGGTGCCTCTGGTGTAGGCTACAGTCAGCTACTGCCTGTGTCCTGCCTAGGGCCACTTGGTATGAGCTACAAAGAGGTCTGCAGGTGGTTGCCATTTGTGTGCTAGGCTTAGAGGTGTTTGGAGGGCTAAACTGCAAACTTATGCTGGCTGCTGCAAGTGCTAGGTTGGGGACTGCTTAGCAAGAGGCACAGGGTACACTGAGGCCAGATGATGCTTGTTTGGGGTTTGTGAACCCTTGAGAAATTTTAGGAAAGTTCACAGTGTGAGCCAAGATAGGATTTTTGTATGGAAAAGTCTCGAGAAGTGGCTTGAGTAGCCAACAACTTAGAACCATTTCTTATTTTTCCTTTTGTGTTGGGAAAGGTGGTTTATTGACCAGAGATCTAAGAAGACAGTCATTCAATGTACACTATACCACTGCTGCCAAATTATTAAGGACATCTATTGCACTAAAATATTCTTTGTCTGGCTGTGTTTCTTCAGTCATTAATGTTTTAGAGGCTGAGGCAGTACTGAAAATATTAGACTCCAAGAATTTACTGAAATCTGGGGTATGTTGTTGACACTTCTACTATCCATGGGCTAGGTGGTAATCTGAGCAAATTACACTTACAGCTGCACATTGCAAATAACTGACATGTGGGTCACAGGCTTGTTTTAGTTTAAAGGTGACAGACATTTTTCTTATCTTCAGAAAATAGTCTAATAAATTAATACTTTCATTTTATTTTTTTAATTTAAATTCTAAACACATTAAATGTATGTACCTATTTATTTTTTGCATGTTCCTCTAAGAGCATTAGCAACTTTATGAAACTCTGTATTATGTTGAAATCAGAAAATTAAAGTATACTCAGTGGAGAATAGAACAAGAAAAATACAGAATCTGTTTAAACCAGGAAAACTTTGATTGTGAGATGTGATAAAAACAAACAAACAAGATGTTTAATGTACCTTATGTTAATCGATTTTATTTGCAGTCAACATATTGCATATTTACTAAAATCTATAAAATAAGTTAGAATATTAAAATAAATGTAGTTGATTTATTTCATATACACAGAATATTGAGTTTCATCATGATGCATATGTATTCAAAAATTTATAATGTCACAACTTTGCATTTATCAAAAGGCTCTTTTCATATCCTGTGGATTTTTTATTTCTTCTCTTTTTCCAAGAGAGTTAATAAAAAGCAAGAGAAAATTCAGAGCCAGATATATCATAGTAGCTGAGGCAAAGCAAACAGCTGGAACATAAACAGGATTGTAGATTCATTAGAACATGAATATATATTCAGACTTATCTGCCATTCCAAGGTGAGAAAACTTTTAGTTATTATCAATGCCATAGTGTTGCAGTAGCACACAGGACCCAAAACTGCTTGAAATTATTATAAACAAGACATCTAAGGAATCCTTAAGAGGAAAAAGGAAACAACTGTAGTTGAAGCCAAAGAGAAAATAAAGCTAACCATATGGCTCTATGACACCAGTGCCAAAAATAAATTCCACTAAAATAAAATTATCTTTATTATAGGGGTAGATTATTATTCTGAGTACTTGTAAAATAATTCTCCTTTTTCTGATAATAGCTCAGGAGAATACTACTCTTTCTCTGCCTCAGTATTAAGCCTACACCTATAGGCCTGTGTAGTACATGTGCTAACATTTGAATAGGAAAATAAATTTATTTGAACTGGCAACAACAAGAATGAATAAATATTCACTTAAAAGCCTACATTTTTTGAAAGAGTAGAGAGAAATGATCCTTTACTATATTATGTACACATTTTTTATGCTAAAAATAAAACATTCTGTTAAATCAGTAATTAAATCAGGGTACATAGTGCACACAGAAATTAATAGAATTGTGTTGAATGAAAACATGAATCAGTGGCATTGGCAAATAATGGTTTCTCTATAGTTGCCCCATAGAGCAATTTCTGTTATAGGATAAATTTTTTAGAAAATTATTTTATTTGACTTTCCACTATTTAAGAATGAATAAATCACAAAAATGTATGCAGACATATTTTAATTTTTTTTTCAATACTTAAGAGGTTCCATATCTTTTTCTAAACATCTGCATAATAAAAAATACATTATAACACTATGAAAAAATATATAAAACACTACGTAATATTGTTGGATGAAACTAGACTCTGTCTATAAGTTTAATAAAGTTGGTTTCAATTCACCCATATCTGAAACAGTTTCATCTTTACTTATATGTTTCAATATCCTTTTTTGGTTTTATTTTATCCTTTATGACATGTAAAATTGATTCACCACAATTCTTATTTACTTTCATTCTAAAATTGACTCCTAAAAACTCATACTAACTAGCTTAAAAGAAATTTAATTCAGTTTTCTTCCTACTTTGACACCTTTAAAATAGATGTTGGTACTCTAGAAACAAAAATTCAGATGATCAAAACTAGTAGATTTTTTGTTGACTTGTAGGCAGCACTGAATATAGAATATTTGTCTCTGTTTGTCAGGTTCATTTGTTGCTTTTAGGTTTATAGCCCACATATAAGTGACATAATGATATTTTCAACTTTGTCTGGTTTATTTCAATTAGCATGATTATCTAGAGGTCCATCCATGTTGTAGCAAATGGCAGTATCTCATCTCTTCTTATGGCTGAGTAATACTCTGTTGTATACATGTACATCTTTACATCTTTAGCCAATCATCTATTGAAGGACACTTTGTTTGTTTCTATGTCCTGGCCACTGTGAATAATGCTGCTATGAACATCGGTGTGCAAATATATTTTCAGATATGAATTTTCAAGTGTTTGGGGTAAATACCCAGTAGAGAGATTGCTGGATCATATGGCAGATCAATCCTTAGTCTTTTGAGGACCCTCCATGCTGTTTCTTATAGTGGCTGTACCAATTTGCAGTCCCGCCAGCAGTGTATGGGGGTTCCTTGTTCTCCGCATCCTCTCCAGCACTTGTTATTACTTGTCCTGTTGATTATAGCTATTCTAACAGATGTGAGATGGGATCTCATTGTGGTTTTGATTTGTATTTCCCCAATAGCTAGCGATGCTGAGCATCTTTTCATATATATATATATATATATTTTTTTTTTTTTGGCCGTTTGTATGTCCTCTAGGGAGAAGTGTCTGTTCAGGTCTTTTTGGATCATTTTTATTGTTGTTGTTATTAAGTCATGTGAGATTTTTGTATATTTTGGGTTTTAGGCTCTTATTGGAGGCATTGCTTGCAAATATGTTTTTCTGTTCAGATGGTTGTCTCTTTACCTTGTCGATGGTTTCTTTTGCTGTGCGGAAGCTTTTTTGTTTGATGTTGTCCCATTTCTTTATTTTTGCTTCTACTTCCCTTTCCTTTGAGGTCAAATTCATAAAATCTGCTTTAAGTCTAGGGTCCATGAATTTAGTTCCTATGTTTTCTTCTATGCAATTTATTGTTTCAGGTCTTACATTCAGGTCCTTAATTCCTTAATCCATTTGAATTAATTTTGGCATGTGGTGATTGATAACATTCTAGTTTCATTCTTTTGCAGGTGGTTTTTCAGTTTTCCCAGCACCATTTATTGAAGAGGCTTTCCTTTCTCCACTCTATGTTAGACTAGTGGTTACCAGAGGGTAATGGAGAGGGGGAAGGAGGGAGGTAAACAAGGTAAAAGGGGGTCAAATATGTGGTGCCAGAAAGAAATCTAACTATGGGAGGTGAACACCCAATGTAAATATATATATATATATATATATATATATATATATATATATATATATATATATATTTATACGCCTTATTGTTAGTTAACAGCTGAAATTTATTGGATTTCATTAACCAATGTCACCATAAAAAAATAAATTAAAAAAAAAGGAAAATACATTTAATAAAAATTCACCCTAAAAAAATGAATATTGAATGTTACAAAATCTGCTGTTTTTATGTTTAGCGGACTTTGCTATTTTGTTTCCTCAAAATGTTTATATATATATACACACACCAACATTTTTTAAAATAATGCAAATATTTTATAATATTGGGAGAAAACAGCTTTTTTGCAGCTAAATTCATTAAATCGAGAACTTTTTGTGGGTTCATTAAGATTTTCTACACAATCATGTAATCCATAGAAAGACAGTTTTATTTTTGCCTTTTTATTATCTGTGTCTTTTATTATTTTTCTTCTCTTATTGCGTTAGCTAGAACTTTCAGTATAATGTTGAATAGCAATGGGAAAGAGGATATCCTTTCCCTGTTTCTGCTTTTAGGGGAAAGCACCTAGTTTCTCAACATTAAGGATAATGTTAGTTGTGTTAGTTGTAGATTTTTAAAGATAGTCTTTATCAAGTCTATTTCTAGTTTGCTGAGAGTTACTTTCATGAATGGATATTGGCAGAGTCAATGTTTAAAAACATCAGAAGACTGGAAATAATGAGTACGACAATGGACTAAAATTTAATTATCTAAAATGTAATTAAACTACCAGAGAAGGAAGAAGTCTTCATAACTAATTTGCTCATCAGCAGACATTTTCTACCATGTGGGAATTTGTCAGCTCTCTGTGTGGTATGATAATTAAATTTGCCTAGTAGGACAATCTCTACTGAGGGTTTGGGGTGGAGCAGAAACACAAATCTACAAAGTTACCTGGGACTAACTTGACAGTTTAGAATTAAAAACAAAAAGAAAGGTTAAATTTACTCCTGCACATTTTATGAATTTTAGCGTGGCACACGAGGGCAACAAGGCAAAGCAAAATCACCCATCATGTGATTTCAGAAGGCAGGGGACTCAGAAAGTGCTGGCCACACAAGCACAACAAGTCTCTCAAGACATGATCAGATTGTGAAAATGTGCAGGATGAGGCTGAAAAGCTAAACTCAAAACCTGTGAGGGATAGAATGAAATTTTCTATAATCTGTTAGATCTGAGGAATCAAAAAACCCGATGTGCTCTTAATAAAAAGGCTGGGAAGAATCAACACTTAGACTTTGGCCTAGTAAGCTCCTACACGAACAACACTTTACAGATAACAAATAAACTCTCGATGAAATACTGAAAACTACCCGAAGATGCTGGAGAGTGAACAAAAGCACTCTGGTTGGCACTGGACAAAGGGAATGTCTCTGAGTGAGTTTCCAGTTTTGATGACTTTTAGCCTGAGGCAGGCTGTGGGCAGTGCTACATGAATGGCTAAATCTTCAAAAGAAAATGTGAAGTCTTTATGCAGTGAAGAGTACAGAGTTTGGGACAACTATAGGCTGAATGTGCTGAACAGTGAGAAAAAAATCTTAGGAAAGAGGGAGCCAATGGCAAGCCACAAAATCTGTGCATCAACACTATCTAAATGTCTGGTTTATCCTATGCTCACACATATATGGGGATACCATAAGCAGCTAAGGATTAAATAACAACTTCAGTCTGAACTTCTTCACAGGACAGTTTTTCCATTTGAATTGAATCAAGTTAATTGCCTACTAAAACATAACACAATCAATAAATGTTTGATCTTTGGGTGCTTTTGGCAGCCTTTCTTTTAACATTTTGGCTTTACCTAAGATACTTTCTTTAGGTTATATTTTAAATATTATAGGATAAATTATTGTGAAAAATATTTAAATAATATTAAATAATAATAATATTAAATAAAAATAATATTAAAAATATTATTTTGAAATTAACGAATGCATAAGATTAGTTCAAAGCATTTTACAATTTTCCACTATGTATTAAGCTACAAAAATGCACATTCAAATTAATATTATTAACACCGATGTATTTATTTATATGTATAGGAGTTTTATCATATAGTATTTGTTTCTTCAGGACATTTTCAAACAGCACAGGTAATTTTACATGCCATTTCTTTTATTACTGGCAAATTTTGTCAGAAAAACACATGGAACATGCTAAAATACAATCTGATACATTGAGATATGTATACTGTGTGAATTTACATTCAGGCACATTCATTATTTGAAGTATTGAAAGTAGCTTATGCCATACAAACCCATAAATTTTGATGAATTCCATTTAATGCAATTTCTCAACCACCCCCAAGCTAGCTAGCTAGCTAGCTAGTTATCTATCTATCTATCTATCATCTATCTATCTATCTATCTATATCTATCTATCTATCTATCATCTATCTATCTATCTATCTATCTATCTATCTATCTATCTATCTATCTATTCTATCATCTATCTATCATCTGTCTATTCTCTATCAGCAATTATGCATCTTGTACAATGGTAAAAATTGAATTACAAATATAGTCAGACAGGACAGAACATTAATTCTAAGGATTAGTGGGATAAATTAGTATACTTAAAATTTACATAGCTCATATTGGAACAACTTCATACAAAATTGTTGACTGGTACTATTGACTGACTGCCTGGTGGATTTCTTTGGTCCTGTATCGCAATGCTGGATGAGTCAACACAGTGAACCGCAATTCCTAACATGTAAATGGCCAGTCACACATTGCAAATTCCAGAATTATATCCTACTAAAACAAAAGTAAAATATACCCCAACTCAACGTTCCCTCAGTGAGACCCCAAAAGTGACCATGCATAGTCCAATATGAGAGAAAAGATGGCAAATGGTAAGATAAATCATTTTGGTGCTGGTCTTTAGCAATTCCATTTAAAATATTTTTATGGTAAACTTTGCAAAAATTACTGTATGTACAAATATTCAGAGCCCTTCTTGGGTCTTTGAGTGATGTTCATGCAAGTGAAAAGCCCAACGTTTGAATTTTATTAGCTTTACTGAAAATCCACCATTATGTACCCTTTGCTAATTACTTATTTAAAATTCCTAAAGAAAACAACAACAGAGTAAAACCTTATGACTTTTTATATATATCTTCAAGTAGTAACTTAGCAAAAGGGTTGAAACATATTTTTTTATGATCTGTAATAAACAGAACAAATTATAATTCCTAAAATTACACCTGTCTGAAATTTATTATTCTGTGAATAGTAAACCATACACTTCAGGTATTTTCAGGTCTATTTTATTTTCAAATGTTTTCAAAAGAAAACAAATATTTTGAAAACAAAATTGTTCTAAGAAAAACTTAATTATTCATCTCATTAGTTAAAATTCTATTTGTATTATCTTTGTATTTTTATATCATTTCTTTACATTCATTGGCTTAGGAAAAAGGACAAAATGACTTTGCCTAATATTTTAAGGTTCTACTATTTTAACTTCTATTCAACTAATGCCTTTTGTATGTTCTAAACTTTAGCCAAATTTATGTACCTTCTTTTCACATGTGCACTGTGTGTTTTCTCATCATTCATGCTCTTTCTTCTTTCTGGAGTATATTCAACCTTCCCTTCTTTTAGTAATTCTTACACTCAAAAACAAACTCTTTAATAAAGCATTCCTCCATCCTCAAATTCATCTAACACAAAATATCGTTTTTTTAATGATAAGAAATTTATGTTTTTCACGAAAATTAGGTCATCTCTCCTACCATAAAAAGACCATATGTTTTCACTTTTATATTCTCTATTTTATCTTGCTAGTGCCATGCAAAGTATCTAGATAAAATTATTTGTTCTATAAACAACCAAAAATTATACTGTGCATATTAATACAAATAACACAGTTACATATAACTTGGACCCACTTGGCATTGTCTCTGGGCCGCCTCTGGCTACAACTCAGGGAGTCTTCTCCTCCCTCTCCTATTTCTCTAATTAGGTATCTCTAGTTACATATTTGAAAATGATTTTGCTATATAAAAAAAACCCTATATAATAAACAATACTTTCCGCTCTGTGCACAGACATTTATTTTTCCTTTATTTTTATTTAGCCTCAATGCACTGACCTAGTTTTGTTTGACTCAGTACAAAATAACAACAAAAAACCTTATTTATAGTAGTTACATTGTAGAGTGTAAATGGAATGTCCCCTTGTCTCATAAATCGTCAGATACCACAAGGAATGTGAGTGATATACAAAATCCATCTTTAATAGAACAAGATGAAAGAGAGTTGCAAGCAGGCTAGAGAGAACTCCTACAGCTTCCTATTTCAGAGATGCCTGGCAGAAAATTATCTAAAGGAGACAGCATACCTGGGAAGAAAAATATCCATTCGTTGTTTAGAGAAATGGGAGCATAGTTCAAGGGCTAAAGGGGACTTTGCTTTCCTAGACAGCTCTACCATGAAGAAGGAGCTGGAAAAGTTAGGATGAATGGGAAATCTCTTTGACATGGCATATTTGTAAAAAGCTGTGTGTTGTTGAGTGAGTGTGATAAAAAAAAAATGAAATGAGTAGGCCTATATCTGAAAGCAAAGAATAATAAAGCTAACACAAATTCACAAATATGTCTGTGTCATAAATAACTTCACTATTAGCTAAAGAAAATTTTTCTAATTCTTGGAAACTTTATTAAATAAATTTTTGTATCATGAAATTATATAAAGTTAAAGTAAATGGCCTGTTATAAATGGTCTGTATCAGGCAGTTTTTACCTTTGTGTGTTTGTTTTTCAGCAGTTAGTGGAATGGCCATTCTTTATTTCAGCAAATTATTAAGGTGTCCTGACATTTTAACACCATTGCTCTACTCCTATTATTTTTACAAAAAGTAAATGAAATAATTATTGGAAATACTTAGTATTCTTTCTAATAAATGCTTACTACCACTATTATTGTTATTACATCAACATAGATCTAGTTAATATTGTAAACACTAAGTTTAGTCAATAAATATTATTTCTAAATTAAAAAGTCACATGCATTTAAAATAAACCACAGATTTGTATGTGGCAGGAATTAGGAAAAATACATGTCTTAGACTATAATGGAATTATTAAAAAGCAATTACTAGGTGAACTGAAAAATTATTCACATGACCAAATTAAAATGTTTAACTTGATTTCAATCTGTTTTAGATTGCTAGATAATTTTTATTTCCCACTTGCCCTGTTTCAAAACAAAATGTAATAATTTATAGATTACTCATTTGTTTGAGTATATTTTTATTAACAGAGGTAACATATAGTTTAGATTTAAGGAGTGTTTTAATGCTCAATGGAGAATATTTAGATTTTGTTGGTTCAAACATTTAATTCTAAGCATGTTAACTTTAGAGACATATTCTCATTTGGAAAAATATCACTGAATATGTGATAATGTTGGACGTATGTAATACTATGACAGTAGCAACGATATTTGTGAGCTGGTAACACTTTCAGGATATGACATGACACACAAGGCAATGCTTTCTTCACATCTTTCTAAGAGCAACATTATTTTGACCCATTGTTTGGAATAATGGAAGTGGAAATATTGCCTTTACATTCACCATAGACTCTTGTTTGCCCAAGAAATAATATCACTGCAGAGCCTATTATAAATGCAAAGTGAAAAAAGCATTATGACAAAAAGCAAAATTCAGTTATGGTTGAAATGTTCAAAATGCAGTCACTACAATGAGAGCATATATTAATAGGTGTGCATTGATGACTAAAAGATTAATAGATTCTCCCACATAAAGAACAAAACACAGTAAAGGAGCATTTTTCCAGTCAAAATGTTAGTGTAAAACATATGTAGACTCTGTAGGTTTATGTAGTGTGTGTGTGTGAGTGTGTTTGTATGTATTTAATGCTTTCTAACCTAAAGCTGTGAAAATTTTAATCAGTACACAGAGGATAGCATAAGAGAACCTATAACTTAAAATAAAGGTTTCCTTCTAATGCAATTTGGAAAAAATGACAGAGTGAATGAGGTTAGCCCTCTAGTAAAGTAACTCAAACTAAACGATAATCTATAAATTGCTGACTAAAATGGATTTTGAACAGCCTTATTCTGAGGAAGTTCTGCTTTACATGATCACTTCTGTAGGTATAACTAAGTCAAATATGTTTTGTCTGCATGGGCTGTATATTTCCTCTGCCTCACTAAATCCACTCACTCTACTCTGTGACAAGAGACTGATTTTTATGGAATATAGCAAAGGAACGCCTTGCTCTTGGCATCCAATTGCACTAACAAAAGGTACCAGCAAGAAATCAGCAGGTGGGAGTGAAGTTAGCCCTGAAATGTTTTCCCTGAATCCATCCCTGCAAGGTAGCTGCAGATTGGCTAAGGGTTTTTTATTTGTGTTTATGGGTTTCTGTTTGTTTGTTCATTTGTTTTAATTTTTAAATGAAAGCTACAACTAATATGTCCAAGCTCTGATAACTTCAGGCATAGGGACATAATTCCTTACTACAAGCCTAGGCTCCTTTGTTGTTTGTTATTGGTTCCTCTTCTTCCCCATCTGCATCATTTAAAAAGATTTCTTTAATAACTCTCTTCAGATTGCAAAATCAGTGTTGTTTCTTTCCTGAGGAACATACTTTTATAAAGAAAAACTTTCATTTGCCAAGAATGAGAAAGTATTTATAGGTCCAAAAGGTTGAATTTCTGAGAAAGGATAGCCTGTCAATATATGTCTAGAACTCTTTGGGTGACAGAATGCCATGGTCAGTTGCTTGAGACATTCCAGTCATTTGTTTGGAGGGAGAGCCTTATCAATCTATCATTACTGACATTTGTTAATGTGATTTAATTTTTTGCTTGTGTCTATGCTTATCAAGTAAACTTTATTATAATATAAATTCTTATGTAGATTTTTATTGTAGAGGAATAACTCATGGAATAATACTTAAAAGTCTTTAAATTTCTTATAATCCTATTCTATATATAATTTCCTAAGTGTTTTCTTGGTGTTACTTGACAGTTCTGTGTCTGATAAATTCTCAGTGCATAGTCCAGAGAGAATGACTAGACTTAAAAAGTTAATACTCAAACTTTACAATATAACTCAAATTATGTCAATGTGCAAAAGACCAATTAAACAGAAAAGTCCGACCAGTACCATCTCTTTTGAACTCTTATCACTCTTGAACAATTTTTTTGACATTCATTATTTCCAACTTTTTCCTGTAAATATAGCAACCTGACTATCCATAACAGAGGTACCTTACTGTTGGTACCTTACTGTTTTAATCAAGCCAGTCAGCTTCTATAATTGTGCTGATTTAAAATAAAGAAATGATGTGTTTTTTAATAAAGAGAATAATTTATGTTTAATAACAAATATTAATTTTAGTAAATACCCATTTAAAAGTATGCATTATTAAAAGAATCCAGTGTAAAAGAGCCAGAGCTCACTCTATGATTATTATTTTTTTCCCTCAATATTGGTTAATCAGAATCTATGAGTAATATGAGGTTGACCCTGAATAATAGGCATCTCCATGGAGTAATAAGGAAGATAAGAAACATATGTCTATTATTCATTAATTTATCAATACTGATTAAGAACTTCCTGTGTTCAAAGCATAAACGTGTTTGAAATGTATTGAAAGTACAAAAGACAAATAAAACATTTTATTTTTGCTCAAGGTGGAAAAAGTCTACTCCCCAACCATCACTATAAAAGAAGACAGCCTTAGGGGTATCTTTTTTTTTTTTTCATTTCTAATGACTGTACTCAATATCTTTTTTAATGGAATAATCCATGTGTGATGATATGACTACATATACTTGATATAAGATTTCTTCCAAATACTCTATATAAATATGATGGATGCTTTGAAGGAAGCAGTAGAAAAGAAAGGTTCACAACATCATGGAACTTGTATTCCTGAGGTTGTAACAGAATATAAGAAGATAGTTATGTATTTAATATTTAATTTAATGTTAATAAATCCTACAGATAAATAAAGTTTGCTTAAAAGTATATAAATGGGAATTAAAATCACAGAAAACTAGACTGGAAGAGGGAATAAAAACAGATTGGAAAGATAAAAAATAACAAATATGTGAAGATGGTGGTAACAATGAGAAACATTATATGCAATAAAAATGAGATGTTCGACACTAGGAGAGAGCATAAATTGCCAGGAGGCTCAGAGTTCCATAAAACACTCAAAATAATGGCCTTAACCAATAAACCTTTTTCTATCCTAATGGTTTCTAATTTCTTCTTTAATCTTTATTTAAGTTATCTATAGTTTTTACTGAGAGAGAAAATTTTTTAAGATGTTAATTATCTTCACAGAATTGTGACTTTCTGAAGACATACCTTGAGAAGGAAGATCATTTGTTTTCACAACTGCTATAGTAATAAAAAAATATTCAAATGTCAAAATTTTTCCTGTACTTTAAAAGTTCTCTCTTAGGCACTTGAGCTTATTTGCAAATGAATCTTTTATAGTGGTCTCCAAGGACTCTTACTTACTGCAGCTTTTTGTCTTTCACAGATGAGAAACTTCAAGTGCCTACCATAATTTTATTTGAGCCTTTACTATCCTTTTAAAGCAGGTGCAAAAACCTAGAGAGCCATGATATTCATCACTCAGCAAGATTTTTATGTATGTAACATTGAAAGAAAGCTGCAAATATGATTTGAGATTACTTTACAAAATCCTAGGAGAACTGAGTTACTACTCAGCACCTTGCCTCACTCAAATAGGCTATTTTATTCTCAATTATGTTGATTATCCTTTGTTGACTCCAAGAAATATCATGTAAAATTATGTCATGTGCATATTCTCAAAAATATTCTTACTCATTGATAAATAAAGAAGATAATGGTTAATGAAAACTATTTTTATACTGAGAAGGGGTAAGTGATTAAATGTGATACTAAAAACTACACATCACTTTGTAGAATTCTATTTGAATATTATAACTTTTCAAAGTGATATACTATAGCAATTTGTGTCATGAAAATGACAATGCTCAAGTATTAGTATTGTGTTCATATATTTTTGCCATCATGTTATACTAAAAAAATAAACCAAGAACCATTGAGTCTAATTCCATGTTTCACCTATAGTACCTAATCACCTCTTAAGTGTTTTTCCCTGAAAATTTATTAAACATCAATAATCATTTTAGTAAGGTAATTTTGTTTAATTCTAACAGTTGGAGAGCAATATGTAAATGAGTGTTTTATTTCTTGTTTATAAGCATTTTATTTCTTGTTTATAAGCATGTTTTGTTAATTTTGAGTTGTGTGGACCACTTTCATATATCTGCTTCTGGACTAAAGTATCCTGGAAACACTATCTCTTAGTCAGTTCATTGTTTTGAAGTCTTAGACTAGAAATCTTCTGTGAATGGTATAGTGGTTAAGAGAATATACTTAATCATAAGAAATACATGTTGAGAAAATTGTAGTAGAATATTATGATGTCCCAATTTACTTTCAAGTGATCCAGAAACAGTAAAATACATCTCATGAATTTATGCATGAAATGAAGCCAATATATCAAAATATGTATTATAATTAAATATAGGTAAAACTAAGTAAATGGTTTAGTGGTGTTAATTCTACTGTTCCTCAAATTTTTGTATTTATTAAAATTTTTATAACAAAAATATATATAATACAAATTACTTCAAAACAAAATGTATAGTAATTTTTCAAAAAAAAGAAACAACTCAGGAATGAATTTTGCTGAGTAAAAAGGCACAAGGAACATTTATCCATATTTATGTTGTATTACACTAAAACATTTCTATGTACATTATGAAAAAAAAGTTGTTGGCTTAGGTTATAGCCTCTCTCTGTGACAATTGCATCCAGCTAGTAATGGAATGTATTAGTCATTAGTCATTTAAGAAGAAAATATTAAAGAGAAAAATGAGTTTATCTGCTTCTTATAAAACAGTTGATTCTATCACATAAGATATGAACTGGTTTAATCTGGTGTTAGAACTTGAGGATTCTGAAATCTATTTGTATAAAATGATTTTATCTTACCTGATATTTATTAAATGCTCCAGTTTCTGATTCATACACAGTGAGTCTATATAGTACCAGACTTGAATTCTACAAATACAAAACAAAACATAAAAACTTAAATTGTTTTCATTTATAGCTTAACTTTGAAAAAATAAAAAATGTTGTTTTTCATCATATATTAAGATTCAGATATTTGGTACTTCAGGTTCATTTGACACGAATATATTCTTGGAATTATCTACTACCTAACCACCCACTAGAGTGTTAATTTTATTTATTAATTTATATTTAGAAAAATTGTGTCTAATGTCTCTTAAATTTTCCAATAACATAGAATTAAAATACATATATGTCACATAGATATTTGTATTACACACAGTTAATCTTATTATAAAAATAGTACATAAATTATAATCAGTAAAAATTATTTTTTAGCTCCCTCATTTCTATTTACCAACAGTGAAATAAAAACAGTTTGGAGTTTACCCTTCCAAATATTGTATATGTATACATGTGTGTGTTTATATATAATATTTATGCATACAAAATAGTATATTTGTCTATTATGTAATATATTTAATAAAACAACACTATTCAATATTAGATTTTCACTTAGCACTATTTCTTATGATTCATTCTACATGCCTGGGTGAAAATAGAGCTTATTCTTTAAAACAAACTTTATAGTATTAATGCCTTGGAGAAGGACATGATTTCTATGCAATATTTGTTATAGAATTATGGATCAACTGGTTATTCACCTTGAAACAGCATTGCCACATACTTTTAGAGTCTGTGTTTGGTGACAAGCAGTCCTACTTTAACTTAAAAGGTTGAAAGAGAAATGATTGGTGAAAATTTGACAAAAAATTAATGTTTCCATGTCAAGTGAAGTCTCAGCGATGTTATTATGGTGTAAAAATGAAGCTTCTACAATAGTCCAAAAACTTTTTAAAGGACAGGAGAATTTATGCATCACATGTCACTCATAAATCCAGATATGACAAACTGGACAAAAATACTGTCCTGTAGATATCAATATATAGTCAAGCTTTTATTGGAAATTTTGTTCCAGCACATCATTCATAACTTTAAATTAATTAACTATTTGAAATTTAATTATTTCTGTGAGTTTTATTAATATTTAATTTGTAAATATGTTTTGACTTTATAATTACCTAGAGACCTATAGCATGAGTTTATAAAGTATTATTACATTTAATATTTTAATAATCAATTTAAGATGAGGAAGTTGTAACAATTTGATTACTTTCTTTAAAACAGGTCATATCTTATTTAAGAGACATTGATGTAGAAAACAGCCTCAGCAAGGATTTCATGATATCTAGTTGCCATGCACTGAGCATTTAGTTTCCAAGGAGATATATATGTGTATATATATATATATATATATATATATATATATATATATATATATATCTTAAACTTCTTTAATATCAAAAGTGAAAACGAAAGCATTTGTACCTTTCTATAAAATGAAAAAAAGTTAAACAGAAAGTTTTACAATCCACTTTAAACTATAAACTATAAAAATCCATTAGGGCAATGACAATATAGTTTACTCCCTATGTTTTTGCCCATTTCTAGGATATTTTGATTGCTCAAAAAATATCTTCTTAAATATATATACACACACATACATATAGAAGTAACATTATTTCATATTGCAGATAATTGTATTATTTTCCCTTTATAAAAAAAAAATACTTTTTGATGAAGAGCTATTTGAATGGAGACCTGAGGAATTAGTCTTAGAATTAAGGCATTCATTTTCTTGGGAAAAAAAAAAACACATCTGTTTAAATTTTAAGATGGAGAGAATGCCTTAAAGCATTTAAATGCATACTTTCAACAAACGTAAATTAATAAGACTACATGCATCTGTAAAAGATTCAGGAGGAAGTTAGGACTTCTGGAATGGCAGAGAATGTTCCTCCAAAATTCTACATCTCCATAAAATGTATGACAAAATTGGCAAAAAGTGTCAAAATCAGCTTTCTGGAATTCTGGATTTAACCAGACTTTCAACAATCTAGAGTGGTATATGATAATAATAGTTAAATTTTTGTAAGAACAGCCAGTTTTTTGACATATTAACTTTCTCTATTCACATTGCCCTCCTCTCACATCTACTGTAGCCTTTGAAATGACAGCCTCAACATGAAAACTGTGAAAATGAGCAACCTAGTAACCCGGGTTTAGTGTGCAGCTAATGTAGAAGCACTAGCCCCAGAGAACTGCCACTATTGACAAAACCTGGGAAGAAAGGGAATCTGGTATCCATATTTGCAATTATATTATGTAGGACACCCAGTTTTTAACAACAATAACAACAAAATTATTTCAGGAAATGCTAAAAAGAAATCTGAATATTAGCAGATTGAAAAAAAAAGTTATCCAATTCTATGTGTATGCACTGGAACATACTTTAGGTGAAAAGACCAACTCTATATTAAAGGCATGGAAAGTTAAAGAATAGAAAAAGATATATCATGCAAACAATAATCCAAAGAGATATGAAGTGACTCTATTATCAGACAAAATATAATGTAAGAAAGAATTGTTATTAGAATCAAAAAAAGACATTTTAAATTATAAAAGTGTTCAAAATATTGGGGAGCTATAGCAGTTATAGGCATGTATGCACCTAATAAAGTTCTAAAATGCACTTTGTTATATAAAACAAAAACTGAGAGAATTGAAGGAAAAGATAAAAAATCTAACAATAAATGATTGGATATTTCAATATCCCACTTTTAACAAAGCATAGAACAAATAGCTAGAAGAGCAAGATAAATAAATAAATAAAGGACTTGACTAAAACTGTAAATCAAATATCCCAAGACACGTCTACAGAGCATTTTACCCAACAATAGCAGAATACAAATTCTTCTTAAGCGTACATGGAAAATTCTTTAGGATACACATATGCTAAACCACAAGACAATAAATCTCAAAAGATTGGCGTTAAAGCATGTATTCTTACCACATGGATTTAAGTTGCAAATCAAGACCAAAAAAAATTGGGGAAATCTATTGATATATGGAAACATAAAAACTGACCTAAACAACTAAGGGGTCAGTGAATAAATCACAAGGAAAACTCAGAAATACTTTTATATGAAAAAATATTAAAACATACATACGAAAATTATAGAATGTAGCCAAAGTGTTCCTTACGGTGAAATTTATAGCTTTAAACACCTACATTAAAAAGAAATAAAGATAACAAAAAATAATCTAACCTTTTATTTGAACAAATTAAAAATAAGGGGTTAACAAAAAAGCAAATAGAAAAAATGATATAAAATTGATTATTCATTAGAAATAAATGAAAGGGGAAATAGTAAAACAATAATGAAAATCAATAAAACCAAAAACTTAGATCTTTGGAAAGATTAACAAAATTGACAAACTTTTAGTTTGACTGACCAAGGAAAAAGAGACTTAAATTACTAACATGGAGGTTGAAGGGACATTTCTGCTGATCTTACAAAAAATATTATAAGAAAATCCTATGAACAACCATTTGCCAAGTAAATCTATATGTATTTGATTACACACACACACACACACACACACACACACACACACACACACACATATTTGAGATATATATCATATTAAATGGAATAAATTCTTAGAAAGATACAAACTACCATAACTGAGTCAAAAAGAAATAGAAAATCTGAATAGTTGCATAAAATGTAAAGAGATTGAATTAATAATTTTGAAAATTCCCACAATGAAAATTCCAGGCCAACATGACTCCAATGGTAAACTCTACCAAAATTCCACAATATATTTAATATCAATTCTTTACAAAGTTTTCCAAAAATATAAGAGCAGTAAATATTTTTTCCCCACAAATTCTATGGAGCCAGTATTACCCTGATATCAAAACAAGACAAAGATATCAAAAGAAAACTACCGAGCAACATGCTTTAAAAATATAGACAGAAAATTCTCAACAAAGTTCTAGCAGGCACATCCATCAACATGTCAAAAGAGCAAATGTCTTGACTAAGTGGGATTTACCGTCAAACTGAAAGGTTGACATCCTAAAATCAATCACTGTAATATATTGTATTATAAAATGGATAAAATCCTCATGATCTTAATAGATGCAGAAAAAAATTGACAAAATACAGTACCTTTTACTAATAAATACTCAGCAAACTAGGAATAGAAAGAGACTCCCCTAACTTAACAAAGGTCATCTATAGCTAATATATTAATGGTTAGAGAATGAATGTTTTCCCTGTAAGTAGCAAGACAAAAAGATCACTCCGCCTTTTCCTTTCAACTTTGTAGTGGAAATACTATGTGGGGAAATTAGGCAGGAAAAAATTTCAAAGATATCAACTAGGAAGGAGGATATAAAACTATCTCCCTATAACGTGATGCATATGATCTTGCACATAGAAAACCCTAAGGAAATCCCTAAAACACTGTTAGGACTAATAAGTCAGTGAGTGTACAGAATACAAGTTCAATATATAAATATCACTTATCCAAAAAAAAAAAAACCAATCCTGCTTACTATAATATCAAAAATATTATAATACTTGGGAATAAATTTAGCAAAAGAAGTGAAAATATTATCTATAGAAAATTACCAAATATTCTTAATTGAAAACCTTAAATTCCTAATTATTTTTAAAAATTATTTTTAAAATATGAAAATACCAGATGCTGTAGGTGTAAAAAATAAAAAGATAAAAGATTGTTAGATGACAAGTTTCTTGCAATCTGTAAGGTCAACCAAGGGTTGCCTTGCCTAAAAAAAATAAATAATAAAATAACATTAAAATAATGGAAAACTATCATATGTTTATGAATTAGAAGACTAAATATTGTTATTATGGCAAAATTCCTGAAATTAATCTACAGACTCAATGCAAGCTTTATTAAATAATAATAATATAATAATTAAGTTCAGGATGAAATCATATTCTGGGAGATTTGGATACTGATCTTTTATCCTAATAAGTGAATTTTAGAATCTCCTATTTGTTAATGTTAAAATGTCACCATATCTTTGCACATAACCTTGTAACTGCATTTCAGTGATCAGATTTGGTCTATAGAAACAGAAGTGAAGTTCAATTTCCTATTTCCTCACCCTGATTTTACTACTATAACCTTGATTCTATAGCAGAAGAAATAAGATATTCAGAATCATCATAAAACCATTCATTTACATGCAGCAGATTTGGTTTGCCTCTGTGATGAAAACAATTTAAAATCACTGCTTAAAAAGTCCCTTTATTTTTCTGTTTTAAAATGTTGCTCGAAATGTAATGATCCATGATAAAAGCTACAAATTCTTGCCAATCAGTTGGTGCTAAAGACAGATTTCCATAGCTACAGCACTTTTATAAACCATATCTATCATTTAAAAAAATCTTAACAAAAAAGAAATGAAAATTAAAGAGTATTTCATTTCTTTCTCACAAAGATATTCATGTAACCTTCCAATTGGTGAAATTTGGTCCTGAGTATATCATATACTGAAATCTAAAGATGTTGTTTATGAGACTAATTTTTTCTCTTATTTTGTAAGAAGACAAGTGATTCAGTAATAATAACACCTGGAGCTTCTACTGATTCAAAGGTTGAAAGGAAAATTAAGTCTGTTTCTTTAATTAGCCCTAATAGGCTCTAATAGAAGTAAGATCTGCACACAGAGTTGGTAGGAGGGGAGCCTAGAAGCAATTTACATCTGCGTCAGACACAAATTATGCCTAAAGGCTTTGCATTCTGATAACTCAAGCTAAGGCAGAAAGAGCTAGTATAATTAAGCTTGTGTATAAAACCAGATTCAGGTTAAAAAGAACATTTTCTAACATCAAAGAATATAAAAAGCTCATATTTGAGAGTGGTTACTTTCAAAAATATAAGTGAATTTTATTTTAATCCCAGTACCAAATGCTTTCTTTTAATAATACATAAAACAGAGTAAGTATATATAAAAATAATGTTATATATATATTACATTAGAGATGCAAGAATATCAGTTCAACCTGGAGACATTGCTTGACACACACACACACACACACACACACACACACACACACACACACACCTGGTGATTTGTTCTTGACTTTGATGATCTTAGATAATAAACTTTTAGTAAGTTGGTCTTATAAGTAGAAATTTGGGCCCTGATTTTCAAATGCTGTCTTTTAAATGGAATTTGCATTTGCTTCTCCTGAAAGTCAAAGGTCACTCCTAAACTGGAACCATACTGTCCCCTTTCCAAGTGCTCTGGTTTAGTTTGATGGTGTTGGATTCTGATTGCCTGCCTTATCCACTGTCATCTCACTACTGAAATACTGATATCAACTTTTTTTTTCATAGTGACCCTTTTTAGTATTTGCTTACTCCTGTCTTCTCAGTTGCCATGACTTCCTTCTTAGATTCCATTTTTTACCTTAAGTCCGTCTCTGTCTCCTTTTCTCCTTATAGTTCCTTTATAACTGTTAGCTCTGAAAAACAATGAAAGTTGTGTTTCAGCAAGTATTCCTTTGTAGTGCAAATGACCATTAAGAGTATCTATTTTTTAAATATTATTTGTTACTATTTCTAAGAAAGTAAAATGAATGGGGGACAGGAAAAAAAAGGAATGAAATTGCAGCTCTGCCCATTAACTCAATATACAGAAAAAGGGAGGTGTTGAGCATTCTATAGCAGTAGCCATGACATCATCACTTTTTTGCTTATTAACTATAAAATTAATTGGATAATTTTCTTCTCTAAATTTCAGGCCTTAGTTTCAGGACTCTGAAATGAAAAAAATAATATGCAATTAAGGTTGCTTCATGTGTATTCTTAGTTGTGTTACACCTAGTAACTTTTTAATTTATGGCAGCTATTATCACTGTCTTAAATAATTGTTGATAATGCAGAGACAGAAAAAGGGAGAAGACAGGGAAAATATAAGACTCATAAGAAAGGTAATCAGAGACAAAAATGCAGTTGTATATTGATTTAGATACAAAGAGAACCAGAAATTGAGAGAAATAGATGAAAAGATAATTAGGCATAGAGACTCTTAGAATAAGATGAAGAGATATCTAGGTTCAGAAAAAGTAAGGCATATAAACAGAATTATGGAGAAATAAATTCAGAGAAAAATAAGGAAGTAATGAGGGGTTTTGTGGATGATGAGCTGAATTATATTTGTAGAAATTTGTACTTGAGTCCCTGAGTTGTAAAAAAATGATATCACTGATTATAAAATTTCTCTCATTAAAATTATTTCTAGAGTATTTCCAATTATTGTGAATGCTACTACAGCTTTTCTTCATTCATTTTTACACTTCTAAAACTTAAGATTATATAAAATAATATTTAATATGTAAAATATCAGAGGAAATACAAAAATACATATTTTTAAGTTGGTCACATGGCATTTAACTGCTTAATTTTTATTCAGTTTTATTCATTTATTTACACAGCCTGTTCTACAATTGCCTCAAGTTATACAAAAAGCTCTGTTTATATTCTATTATCAGCAGTGGAAAGAAAGAAAGAAAGAAAAAAAAACTCCAGAGGGTCCCTATGTAGTCTGATTCATTACCAAAAACATATAATAAGAATCAAAACCCAGAATTTAGTTTCTAGGAAGACAGAAGCTGTGTTTTTTGTGTTAGTGTTCATAAAATCTGTAGAAATGTCTGACATTCATAAATGAAAAACCATATGAATGAATCACTGAACATATAAGAAGGAAATTGACATTTATGGAATGTCTGCCAGGATGTATTAAACATTCTACCTTTGTATTTCATTTAATACTAAGAACTACCATGCTTATTTTTGTATTAAACTCAAGTTTAGAGACTCCTAGGAACTCACCCAAGGTCATACTAATATTCGGTAGTATCATCAGGCCTCCTGTTATAGTTTGCCTGACTTTAAACATATTACCTTTCCACTACATTGTGTTCCATTCCAATTATAAAAATATCATTTTCAGAATTAAATGATTAGGTACTTTATCTTCAGAAAATCTGCCTTTATTGAAGCAGCTTCAGCAACTCACTAATATGAAAGATTATTCTCTAGGTTGCAATTTACCTGTTCTTGTTTACATTAAACTGAGTTTAATGCATAGAATATTGCACAAGCAGTCCTGAAAACAACTAGCAATGTGACTTTTGGGCAGGTTAATGAACTTTTTTAGAAGTAATTCTTATCAAATAAGATTTGGATCAAAATATTCTTAATACTGTAAATCATTAGGACAAATTAAAGCTTTCATCAACATTTTCATCTTGTATATCCCACTATAAATCATAGCACCTTATAAGTTAAACAACTTTTCTGTATTTCTGCATCTGAGCATCATATCTTCTTTTCTATTTCCAGTGTATTTCACATGGTATATCCACCACTCAGTATGTTTTTCCAGATTGAATCCCACCTCTTTTATGAGGTCTAACTGCCTTTATGGTGGACATAACCCTTGTTTTAGGTGACATCTGTGCAGAGTCACTAGCTAAAATTTTTTCTAGTCACTGTCTAAAGTCATTAAGACTTGTAATTATGCTTTTTTTTCATTTGTACCATAGTGCTTACAAAGTATTAGCATACAAATTGAAAAATGAGTTGGTAGCCAGAGGTTTTGACTGGCAGTAATTCACATTAATTCCAAGAACAACAACTACACACACATACACATATGATATATGTCCGGGAAGTGTATGTGTGTGTGTACATTACACACACACATATATCTTGATATAAATATATATATATATATATATATATATATATATTCATTTTATTTTAGTAGAATCATTCATGAGATCCTTTTTCTGATGTTATGTGAAAAGACTTATTATAAATATTCAATCTTGACAGAAATGCTCTTTTCTTGAAGAGCAAAATATTGACTATTACTTTATAATCAAATCTTATTTTAACTATGAATAATGTCGGGAGCCATTTGTTTGATGGCCACCCTCTGGGTAAACAAGGGATTGTTTGCTCAGCAGGTGTTTGCAGTTACCTTGCTACTTTGGTGGCGACTGAGAAGTACCTGTTGCTCCAGAGAGCAAGCTGATTGTTAAGGAGGAGGATGGGAGCCTTGAGAGGGCAAAAGGCTCCCTGTGCAGGTGAAAGCGGTTGTTTCTTCTTGTGCAGGTGCAAGCAGTTGTTGGTCTCACACACAATCGTGATGCATAAATAGGGTGTACTGAATAAACTCAAGGCTGCAGTATTGACTGTGAGCCCTCCCGAATCTTTCTCTTGTTTCTGTCTTTTCTTTCATCCTCACTCCCCCTCTCAGGGACTGTTTGACTTTCGCCAGCGGGTTCTGGCAGAATAATATATAAAATATCTAATATAAAAACATTGTGACTAAAATTGTATAAAGTATTTTATAATATTTAAACTTTTTAGTGCAATCAAAAAATTTGGAATGTCAAGAACTATTTTAGTGATGCTATACTTTTAATTCTAAAGGAGAATTAGTTATCTTCATGAATCATGAAGAAGGGAACATTGTCATATAATTACCATCAGTATTACTTAAGTTCAATATTGTCTAAAAACAAACTCCATATCTTTATTGAGTATGGAATGACAAATAGATAAAAAACAATTACTGAGATGTATTTAGTATTTTAAAAAACAATAATCCCCCCAAATTAATGTTATATAGAGGCCAAATGTTACTTTTAAGAAATAAAGTAAAAGAATACCATACTTGGGAATTATTAGGAAGTGTTATTAGTTATAAACTATAAATATATATTTTCACCAAATTTAATATGTAGAATCTTATCTGAAAAATAATTTAATATTTTCGCTTATATAAACTTTTTTTATTTTCTCTTTCATTATCAACACATTACATTTCAATGACTGATAAATATAATGAAGAATAGAAACAGAAGGAAAGTAATAAAATAACTCCATAATTAATAAGTTTTATTGTTTTAACACACTTGTAGCAAGAACCTTTAAAAATTAATGCATATTTAATTTAAAAAGTCAAGAATCTTTATTGCATAAAATAATAAAATAAACTTATAAAAAGAAAACTAAAAGTAATTTAATCTTACAACCTAGATACAAATTCTATTATTATTTTTGTTTCTTCCTAGGCTTAATTCTAAACTCTATCTTTTAGAGCTTTATTCTAAACTCTATCTTTCACATATTATATATTTATCTTGCATGTTGATATTTTTACATAATACTAAAAGTACATGTGTTCAATGTTATTTAAAATTATTTACTGTATATATCATAAGTGTGATTTCAGCCTATGGTTATACTATAATATTATCAAGCATTCCAAAAATGAAGGATATTATATGTCTCCAATTTAAATATATATATATATATATCAATGATATTTTAAATATACAATACTTGGTGAAGTAAAAACCCAGGTGGTTGATACATGGCAATCATTTACATACTGTTGTTGTCACCTGAGAGCTGTTCTTATTCTTTATCTCCAAAGAAGAGAAATTAAATGATTAAAAGTACTAGTGAGGATCAGTCCTATTTATATGTAAAGTATAACATATTTTCTAACAATGCAAAAGGGAAACAAAATATACCATACTTTGAAAAATTGGGAGACCACAAATTTTAGATCTGGAGGGTTGATTAGAGGTAAATGTATCGAGAAAGTGATAATGGAAGTGTGAACTGAGAAGAGTTCATTTGAGGCATCTTCTGGAACCTTTAACACTATTTTTTCCCCTATATTCTACTGGCTCATAAAGGAAATATCTTTAGTTTAAAATAAATATTTTAAGGCAAAATATAATTTATCAGTATATTTAATGTAAGGATTACATTTTCTTTTAAACTTTATTTTATTTAACAATGAATTCAAAGATAGTTTGGGATATTTTAGTAAACAATGCATGTTTATACATTTTAGGTTTATGTATCTTTGCAACTAGAAATTAAACCATTTTGGTTTGATGCATCTAACTGAAATAACAATGACCTCCCTCCAAAGACTTCTTGTAGAGTGTGAAAAAATAGTAGCTTCCCCAACAACATTCATTCACTATCACGCATCTATGATCAATCTATTCTTTTCTTGTTACAGAAGGAAAAGCATACAGTACAGTGACCTCAGAGGGAGATAAGCACTACTGCAGTTCATATACCTGACTCCTCTTCTTGCCTAGAGATAAATCTCTGCCAAGGTAAAGTAGGAAGGAAATAGGAAAGGAAGAAAAAGCCAGGAGAGACTCATTTTTCTTATCAATTCCATTAACAAAATACAAAGATTCAGAATCTCAAGTCAGTAGACAGTAAATCACTTCCTAGCAAACTTCATGCTCACAGAAGCCCTATGAAAGATTAACATATAAAAATTCATTTTACTGCATGAACGTGGAATAGAGATAAGGGCAAGATTTCTTCTAACCCCTTGCTGAAAAATTAATGAGCATTCTGATAATAAGTCCATTTTTTTTTCCCTGAGCCAAATCAGAAACTTATTGTCTTTCACAGTCAAACTGGAACCAAATATTTAAACTATAGGTAGATAATTTCAACTCCGTAAGTGTTCCAATATTTTTTTTTCCTCAGAATGGAAATACCTTATTCATCCAAAGCTTTGAAAGAACTAGTAAACAACAGACTTCAATTCTAACTAAGAATTCACATTTTCAGTCTATTCGAAATATGATGATTATTACAGGAAGATCAGTGATGCTTAGCATTGGAGAGTTAATAGGTATAGATTTCTTAGGAAACAAAATAAATGAGATTTATTTTGTTTGTTTGTTTTTCATATTGCCTGACATTTAAATAATTTTAAGAAAATTTGAAAATCATCTGATAAGGTTGTCTCCAAAGCAATTTTCCAAGGGAGTAGAAAAATTCATTATTTTTAAGTGGATTTTTAATTTAGCAGAGGGAAGGGGAACAGGGGGCAGGTAGATAGGGTAAAGGAGGTCAAATATTTGGTGATGGAAGGAAGTCTAACTTTTGGGTGGTAAACACACAATGTGATAAAAATCTGATGTGTTATTGAATTGTAAACTTGAAACCTATTTGATTTTATTAACCAATGTGACCCCAATAAGTTTAATTAAAAAATAAAATAAAATGATTCAGAGGGGGAAAAAATGCAACACATTTTCAAACCTTAACTCTGATCTGTGTAAGTAGGACTCAGAAACCACTTGATATCCTAACTGTAAATCATATTTGTATTATATTATAATCTTGATTACTCTTTCTGTAATTCCTTATTGTCTATGTTCTCCTTGAAACATTCCTAGTTTAAGTATTTTAAATACTATGCTGCTCATGAATATGGAAATATTTATATTTAATCTTTGTAAAATACAAAGTGTTTTAAAAGAAATTATGTTCTAATTTGTTGTTAAGTCCAATTCTAAATTCTTTAACAGAAATGTTATTTGGGTGAGCTGATATTCCCCCTGCACCAGAGGTAGGCACTTCATCCAGAATGGACCTTTCTGTACTCCTGATAGGAATGAGATTAAGTCAAAGCACAAAATAATTATTTTTTCATTAATTTTATAAAGAGGCTTTTTTTTTTTTGATAAAAATTTGAACAGAAAAAGGTATCTAGACCCAAGACAATATATTGACCAAAATTCAGCTGTACTTGAAGCCAGAAGACTCTGGGGACTTTTCAATTTACCTGAGTCACCATGAACTCTGTGTAAGCAAGATCGATTTGGGTTATTGTCTCTTATAAATGCAAATTATTGTCTAATATAAGAGGGATTTAATTTAAGTGGAGAATTCCAGGAACATCAGCTGGCAAATAAGAAAAGATAGCTTTCCTGATTAGTGTATATTTCAAAATTGCTTCTCACCACCCAGACCTTCTTAGTTAAATTAGCTCTAGGTCGGGTAAAGATTTTTAAACCTTTGGTTCCCCAATTATTATTTCTGTTAGGCATCATCTATATTTCCAAATGGAGACTGCCATTATATCTCATATATTTTAGTAAGAAAACCTTTTGTTTAGGAGATTTTTGTTTTGTTCATTTGTTTTATTGAAGTGTATATTCATGCAACATTATTACATTAGCTTTAGATGTACAGCATAATTATTCAACATTTGTATACATTGCAAAATTATCACTATAAATCTAGTTACCATCCCTCCCCCTACAAAGTTACAAAATTTTTTCCCATGTTGAGAATTTTTAAGATTTACCCTTTTAGCAACTTTCAAATTGGCATTATTATTATTATTGATTATAGTCACCACATGGTACGTTAAATCCCCATGACTTATTTATTTTATATCTAAAAGTTTGTACCTCTTGATCCCCTTTATGCTTTTACCCACCTCACCAACTCATCTATCCTCTGGCAACCATCAATCAGTTCTTTGTATCTATATCTTGTGTTATTTTATTTTGTTTGTTCATTTTTTGTTTTGTTTAGAATCCATTTGTAAGTGAAATCATGCAGTTTTGGTCTGTCTTTGTCTGACTTATTTTACTTACCTCAGTTCTTCCAGATTCATCCGTGTTGTCACAAATGGCAAGATTTCATTCTTTTTTGGCTGAGTAACATTACTTTGTGTGTCTTCACCACATCTTCTTTATCTGTTCATCTATAGATGGACCTTAAACTGTTTCTATAGCTTGACTATGGTAAACAATGCTGCAACAAACATGGGGGGTACATATATCTTTTCAAATTAGTGTTTTTTTTTTTCAGGTAAATACATAAAAGTAATATTATTGGGTCATATGGTAGTTCTACTTTTAATTTTTTGAGGAAACTCCATAGTATTTTTTGGAGGAAACTCCACATGTTTTCCACAGTGGTTGCAACAATTTATATTCCCTCCAACAGTGTACAAAGATTTCCCTTTTTTTCACATCCTGGCCAATACTTGTTATTTCTTGTTTTTCAGATAATAGACATTCTGACTGGTGTCAAAGGAACAGCTTCACTGTGTTCATCCATTCTTTTGAGTTCAGCGAGCATTTTTATGACCATTACTTTGAACTCTTTATCAGGCAAATTATTTATTTCAGTTTCATTAAGGTTATTTTTTTCTGTAAATTTATCTTGCTTTTCATTTGGAACATATTCTTTTTTGTTTATTTGTTTGTTTTTCATATTGCCTGGCATCTGCATTTCTTTCTATGTATGGATGAAATGGCCATTTCTCCCAGTATTGAAAAAGTGGCCCATCTCAATGTTGTCCTTTTATTTTTGTTGTGGAACAGCTGTTCAGCTAGTCCTCAGGTTCTTGTCAGAAGGAGTTGCTCCATACCTAGCTGAAAATCTGTTGTATCCCTGGAAGGAGGTGAGTTGAGGGTCTTCTTTTGCCTCCATATGGCATCACTTCCTAAAAACAGCTTCTTACTTAGGGAGAAAAGCAAGAAGTTTGGCCCCAAAAGATGATCACTATTCTTGAACATGTTGGCCTTTGTGAAAATGCACTCTTTTATAAAAGTGGCATATAAAAGATAAGTTATACGCCTTTCTGATCTTTTTTGATCAAGAATCTTCCAAACTACTTTGTCTCAGGTGGAGATAAAGGTAGATGGTGAACACATATCTTCTTTAATGTTCTGTCACTGGCTTTGCCAAGGCACACGAAGTAAGACAGGTTTACAGTGTATCAATAAATGAGTGTAAGCAACCATCAGACATTTCGTGTTTATGGTGATTAGAGTGGTTTGTTATAAGAATGTAACACAGTCCCTTGATTGGTTGTTTAATATTCAGTATGAGCTTGGCTAATGCTTTATTACTAAACTTAAAGATATCTATGTTATACTTGAACACAACATATCCTATTTATACTGTTTCTACTCCCTTGGAAAAGAGTATAATATCTGGATTAAATGTATTCTTCCAATATTTATTGTTAATTTCAGCTTGTTAATGGAGCACATAGCACCTTAATATTATTACAATAAAGTTAAAATAAACATATGGATAATAATCTCTTATTGTACACTTAAGCATGTCTGTGCAGAAAATCTTTAGCAGTATATATGAAAAGACTTAAGTGTTTTTGTTGAGCATAAATAAACTGTCAGCGGTAATGAGAAGTCAAGCTACATATATTAAGAAGAAAAATAAAATGTGGAAGGAGATTTGACTTTGACTTTGGGTGATGAACACACAATGCAGTATACAGGTGATATATTATTGAATTGTAAACTTGAAAACTATATAATTTTATTAACCAATGTCACCCCAACAAATTTTATTTTTTAAAAAAGTATGTACCGAAATAAGAAAGATTACTACATATCAGTCAATTGGGTTCTAGGTTCTTCTGTATGTAGTTATTGTTTCTTATTCTTCAAAGTATGGCAAGTGTTTCAACTCTGCAATTTAAATAAAGGAAACAAATAGGGAAAACGTTTTTAAAATGATTCAGTTATTTGTGAATAACTGATCTATTTGTTTTGTTTTTCACTGTAATGTTTCCTTTATGCTTAATATTAAGGACTGACTCATTTGATAGTGTTGATGGGCTTATTTCATTCAGAATATGAAATCCATACTTGCCTTACTCCCTGACATTTCTCAGTTCAAATTAATAATTTTTATTTAACTTTTATTAATAATTTTTAACTAAGGGTTCTGTCTGTTCATATCCTGAGCAATATAGTCGATACCTGGACACTCTCATACACAGCAGCTGATAGTCTCTGCAATTAGTCTTACGAAAGCCCTGGCATTTAGGAAAGCCCTGGTTGCATATAAGTCCACTGTTTTTTTCTTTTTCTTCTCTCTTTCCATGCTGCCCCTCTCACTGCCATGTCAATACATTAGTATAACTGGATTTCATCCTGCCTTGATAGCTTTCCTTGTGTGCACTAAAACCCTGGCACTTATAACAAACAAAAGCAAGCTGGTCAGAACTTTGACACTCAATCTTCCTTTTGCCAGTCTCCCCAGAATTGTGCTCCTTCATCACTTGTGCTCTTCTAATCATGCTGGGCCACTGTTTCCTGGATAAGGCTAAGCATTGCTTGTCACCTATTTTCTCACTGAATCGTATCTCACCCATCTTAATGGGCCTCCTCAGTTCTCCAGGCCAGCCTGAACCAAGACAGACTTAAGCATGACTTCTTAGAAACAGTAAAACTCTGAAGTGCCTTATTTTTTTTATTTTTATTTTTTGCCAAAAGTAGCCTCCTTAGTCAAGTTACCTTCATTAGTCCTTTTGCTACTTAATCTCAGTGCCTTTTTTCTCCTGTTAATATTGCAATCTGAAAGCCAGTCTTTTCTTTGCTGGACCTGATGAAAGCATTTCAAGTTTCTATTTCTATCACACTTTCTAGATCTCATAAATCTTACATTTTCTGAGAGCAAGATAAGACGTTTTCAAGCATATAAAAACTAATTTAGGCATATTTTTCTAGATAGGTAGCTTTTTTTTATTCTGAACAACTAGACGTTTATACAAAGCTAAATAATTATCAGTAGTATCAGACAATTTTACATGCGAGGGGTAAAAGAAATATTGATTAAAAGGATTTTCAATCTGTTCTACAACACACATTCTTTAGAGCTGTCAATTTTTCAACGTATCCTCTTGAGCTGCTATTTCGGTGAAAAAAATAGCCTTTCCTGAAGTTTTGCATAGATCAGAAACATGGGCAAAGGAAGTATTAGATGTCTTCTTGTCTGTAATACCTCCTGGCTCCACAAAGTTTTCTTTTGAAAGTAAAATCACCTTATGCTATAATAACTACTATCAACCATATAAAAAACTTTTTATGATTAAAATATATTTTACATGCTAGGAATTAATTTTGCTGACATATAAATATAAATAAAATTTTTAAACAAGAAAACATTTAAAAATATATATACAAGAAATGAATGCTTATTAGATATATATGAATGTTCATTATCAAATAAATATTGACATAATTTAAAAATAATCCTGTGTAAATTCTACTTTCTTGATCTTCCTTTCATATTTTCAAAATTCAATAAATTAGATAAATAGTTTGTATGTCTGTATAAATTCATGAAATTCTATATAGTTCCATGATTCAGCAATAAGCCCAGAACTCATACACTTAGTTCAGTATGTCTCAAAGACAGTGCCTTGTGAAATGCTAAATTGCTCTCTTTATTTCATTCTATTGTAAAACTGTTTTACCTTAAAAATCAGCATAATACAAAACCTTAAATATTTTTAAACCAAATAAAACATATAATTATCTTTAAAGGAATTAAAACTGCTTTAGGTTAATATCCTTTCAAAAGGCTGAGGACACTATGAATGTATTTTTTAATGGAAGTTTTCCAAAAAATAATTGATCTGTATAGTGGTATGGAATGAAAAATAGATACTCTTAAATGTAAGTCTTTAAATTTAAATTCTATTTAGTTAAACTTGAAGTTAAAATTCAGAAACCGTATTTATTCCCTAATATATTATTTATTATCAGTATAACTAGGTCATCCATATATTTTATTACTCTTTATTAATATCTAAATGTCAAATAAGAGAATTCATTATTAATATAATATAATTATCTGTAACTTGAACTTTAAAGCAATCTAAAAATAAGTTTTAGGCAAACTAATAAGTGGGACTACATCAAACTAAAAAGCTTCTGCGCAGAGAACCATCAACTAAGTAAAAAGCCAACCTACCAAATAGGAGAAGATATTTGTAAACCATATAGCCAATAAGGGGTTAATATCCAAAATATATAAATAACTCAATGAGCCCAATAATGGAAAAGTAAACAACAACAAAATAACCTGTAAAAAGTGGATCTGGATAGATATCTTTCCAAAGAAGTCATAAAGATGACCAATGGGCATATAAAAAGATGCTCCAAATTACTGATCATCAGGGAAAGGCAAGCTAAAACCACAATGAGATATCACTTTACACTTGTCAGAATGTATTATCAAAAAAAAAAAAAAAAGAAAGAAATAACAAGTGTTGGGAAGTGTGAAAAGGGAACTCTTGTACACTGTCGATAGGAACATAAATCGGTGCAGCTACAATGTAAAACAAGATAAAGATTCCTCAAAAAAATTGAAAATAGAACTACTGTGTAGTCCAACAATCCACTTCTGTGTATTTATGCAAAGAAAACAAAAGCACTAAATTCAAAAAGACATATGCACCCCCATATTCATTACAGCATCATTTACAATAGCCAAAATATGGAAATAATCGATCTATCCATCTTAGGATGAATGGATGTATGTGTGTGTGTGTGAGTGTGTGTGTGTGTGTACTGTTAAACAGCCCACAACAGAAGAGTAGTGATTCTGGCAATTTGGATATGCCAAGGAGTATGTAAAGAGTGCTTTCTTTAAGTGAAAAGGCTTAAGGTCTCAAAAAAAAAAAATGTATGTCAAGGTTTCTAAAATCTATGGTAAAAGTGAGCCTTCTGTCCATGAAATCATGGAGGAAAAAAAAATGCTAGGTTTGCTGTCGCTTCTCAAATTGCAAGTGTTATGGCCATAATGCAGGATAAGTATTTAGCTAAGATGGGAAAAAAAATTACATTTTGAAGTGGAAGGCATGAATAGGAAATGTGTTGTGCCAGAAAGTAAGGGATCTCCTGAAATGAGTGACACAAAGCCATTTACTGCAAGTAAGAGAGGTTTACACAAATTTAAGAATAGGTTTGGACTGAAAATTGTAAAAATTACTGGAGAAAGAGACAGGGACCACATTTACCTAAGTTTATTATATGTAACGTTATGATTATTTTATAATATTATTTTTGTTAATCTCTTACTGTGCCTAATTTATAAATTAAATTTTATCAGCAGTATGTATGTATAGAAAAAAAAAAACAATATATATAAAGATCATTACTATTTGCCATCTCAAGTATCAAGTGGGTGTCCTGGAAAGTATTTTCTATGAATGAAGGAGGCTAATGTAAAAGAAGTATGCTGTACTGTTTGTACACCTTACCATAAGCATTTATTTATGATACAACATGTTAAGTGTAAAGTAACAAACAGTTTTAGAGAAAAATGAAGGCAATTATTTACAATAAAATTATTTAAAAAAAAATAAATTCAGCTAACGAGGGGCCAGTTGTGGTTGGAGAAATATGAGATTTGAAATAAACAGCCAAACAGTCTGGTTTGGGTACAATCCCCTAATTGTTTTCATGAAGTCAATTATTCTTTTAAGAAGGGTGGCCTCAAATCTTCTGAAATATGAGTGAGCTAGCCTGAAAAATCTGCCTAGTTCCTTACAACTCTGAAATCCTATTTTTCCATGAGTCTAAATCTTACTGACTCACTCATAGGCATTGCTTTCTAAACCCAAAACCAGGGCATGCGATCTCATGATGAAATTCTGCATTCTTTTTATCTGTGCGAGGCAATTTAGGAGATATGGTCTAGATGCCAAAATGACATATGAGAGAAAGGGAGAAGCACAGTGCCTGGAGCATCATGAGCACTCAGCATATATTAGCTTCCCTTATTTTTACACTCTATCTGTATACATATGGCTGGAATGATTTTCTAACAGTAAATTTTGATGGAGAGGGCCATGCCAGGGTAATTCTAGAGGGGAGAAGATGTTGTAAGAGACATGAATACGTTGTAAGTTTTGCCTATTTGTTTTCCATGCCTGCTTTTTTTTTTTTAATTGTATAAATATATTTGCTGCTCAAGTACACCTTGCACTGAGGATGGGATAGCATTGCTTCACAGTCAGGCATCCTAAGTAACATTTCATTTGATTTGGCTTACAGGATAGACAGCTATATCACCTTAGCAAAATATATTCATGAAACCTCTGGTGCTCAACCCTGAAAAGCAGTCCTCAACAAAATCATTTTCTATTTAGGTGCATATCATAATAACCTGTGGGGCTTTTATCAAATTATGAGTACCCTTCTTAACCTACCTGGTAAGTGTATATGACACATTGAAGTCTTCCAACTTCTCCCTTTTGATAATTATTGCTGTTGCAGTATGGTGGGAGGATGATGTAACCAACCATCCAGTGAGGATAAATGAGAGTACAAATGGTTGAAAATGTAATGTGCTGCTCCATTTCTTCCAAAGAACCTGCTAGTCTTATGTAACTCTTCCCATTTTCACAATATATCACCTTTTCAAAAATATATCTGTCATAAAAGTAGATGCTATGTAAAGCAGGTCCTCAAAAAACATCATTTCAGTTCAATGATACTTTACAGATATATCTATACATTGAAAGAAAATTTTCAATAATATGGATGACAATTTAAAATATATTTTAAAAGAATGAGTAAAGGTGGAAATGTTAATAGTGTAGGGGAGAGAGGGAGCAACCTTCGTTAGTAATCAAAAGAAATTTGTTTCAGAATTCAAGGGCCACACAACCAGTTAGCATTAACAGGTCTCATTTGTTGTCAGAATTAACCAGATAAATCACTTACTAAACAGCATAAATTTTCACTTGCTGAATATTTGTGTAATGGATGAATAAAATATACACATAATAAAACTACTATGATTAATACCTTAGTCTCTAAAGCACATGGGCCAAAAATATAAGGAAATTAATGCTTCTAAGGGGAGATGCTATAGATGACAGATTAGTCAAATTTGTTCAGCAGATAAACCAAAAATTCTACTACAGAGGAAATATATTTGTCATATTCCTGCACTTAGTCATGACTGATTAATAATTTACTAACAAAAAAATTCTAAATTATAATCCTCAAAATTTCTAACCTCAAAGGATTTTCTTTCTATGAAAGGAACCAGAGTGAGTTCTAAAGTAAACAGCATTCTGTTTTCTCATAGGTCTAATATTTGGAAAGAATTGATTATTATACAGGATATTTTAATCAAGCAGTTATTAAAATAAGAGATTCTCTTGGTCATTTTGGCTAAATGAATGTCAATTGTGTTCGTATTTTCAAAGAAAACTTTTGATTTCATTCATTCTCTCTATGGTTTTCATATTTTTATTTCATGAATTTTTGCCCTGATCTTTATTATTGTCTTCTTTCTGCTTGTTTAAGGTTCAGTTTGTTCTTTTTTCCAGTGTCTTAAGGTAGAAGGTTAGATTATTAATTTGAGATCATTCTTCTTTCTAACATAGTGACATTTAAAAATATAATTTACCTCTATTGTAATTCGGCTGATATTTTCTTATGTTCAGTCTGTGCTTATAATTTCTGGGAGGAGAACACAGAGCAAAGATGCTATTTTTGTTATGGCATATCATAGGTACATACTATCAACCTGATTTATCACTGTTGGTATTGACCTTGATTACCTGGCTAGGAAAATGTTCTTTAGGATTTTCTACTGTAAAGTTACTATTTTCTCCCCAGTTTTATGCTATACTCTATGGAAGGATATCACTCGGCACAATCCACACTTAGGGAGTGGAGGTTTATGCTTCACCTCCCTGAGAGCATTGTATCAACATAATTTATTTAGAATTATTTTACAAGGAAGATTTGTTTCCCCCGTATTTTAATTTTTCAACCATTCGGTATAGATTCATGGATATTTATTACACTTTGAGATATAATTAAAAACTAATTTATTCATTTTGTTGCTCAGATTGTTCTAGCTTTGGCCTTTAGGAGCTATTTCAGTTGGGGTTTTGTTTTATTTCCTTATTTCCTGACACTACAAGATGCTTTCAGGCTCATCTTGTATATTTGCTGACCCCATTCTCGAATCAACATTTCTTTAAGGAGCTGTGGTCATTTACCTGAAAAATGGTATTAGAAACCAGGATCTGGGTGCCAGTTGTGCTCACTGCTCTTAATTCTCAATTTATTTGAAAACAACTCATGCACCACTTCTAGAAAACAGTTTTCATTATTTGAAAAGCCTTATCTACCTTCATCTTATAATCATACCAATCACACTGTTCTAGGGAGTAGAAAGTACCTACATTTAGGAACCAGTCCCAGTTGTGAAAGCCTCTTTTAGGATTTACCAGCTAACCATTTAACCTCA
The DNA here is from genome assembly GCA_030015415.1 of Cynopterus sphinx. Classification (NCBI taxonomy): domain Eukaryota; kingdom Metazoa; phylum Chordata; class Mammalia; order Chiroptera; family Pteropodidae; genus Cynopterus; species Cynopterus sphinx. The sequence goes on from CM057390.1 coordinate 41,305,514, forward strand.
ATGGTCTTCAACTTCCTAACCTTTCAAATGGTCATGATATTACTTTCCAAGATGAATTATTATAAAAATGAGGTATGATAAGCTAGGTAAGGTTATTAGCAAAGCAATAAATGTATGATAGTTGCTCAATAAATATCACTTACTCTCTTTGTTATCTGTTTATGTTTTTCTCTACACCACCGGTTTAATCCCTAACTTACATGGCAAATAAATTTTGCCCAAGTCAAAATTTACTATATTTCTAGACTGACTTTTATCTTCAGGCCGGTAAACCACACCAGTACTTTTTAATGAAAAAAAGCATCACCAAAATTAAACTATTTATATAGCTATCCCATTAAAGAAGTCAACATCTATCCACCCCCAACAAAAACACTACTACCTTGAGTTGAGAAAAAAATAATCATGGCACTTCACAAGATAGCCCTTTTCCAAATTCTCTTTATTCTATAACTCATACCACAGGCTCCAATTTTTTTCAATATTTATTATTTTTATATTATTTTACTTGAATTTCTTCTTAGATGCTGCTTTATTTCAACAGAAATACTCTTTTCTATTTCAATCTAATCACTTATTCTCATTTCAAAAGCAGGTTTATTAATTTAGAATTTTATGTTGTAATTCCTTTTCATTAAACTATTAGTGAAAATGAGACACTGCCAAATTCTATTTTATGCATTTTAGATAAAGTGTTCCCATAAAATGATAATTTTTCTTGAAATAAACATGACTTTTTTTTTTGTCAGTTAGATCATCTTTAATTTTTTTTCCTTTGCGAGAACTTGACCCTTTATAACATTTCTTTACCTGGTTTGACTATCTGTATTCATTTGAACTGAGATTTCTTGGGTCAACTAAATATATGATTTTGCAAAGCCCTCACAGATGTGTAAATTACAAACTGTGTATTATAGGACATTGATGATATTAAAATAGCACATTAATATGGAGGTAAGGTCAATGCACATTAATTGAACAAACATCGAGGTTTCAGTTTGAATTGAGTTTTGACTGAATTGAAGGTTACTATAATATAACATGCATCTTCACTCCATGTTGAATGTAAATGAAATTGAAGGGGATGAACAGAGAAGGAAAATTGAAGTGCAAATATCACATGAAGTAATATACTACATTTTAGTTCAGTATGTACGCTGTAATATTTTCAGTGTCACATTGTCACAATTTCAAAAGCTAAAATATTTATGTTTATATCCATAGAGAGATATGAAAAAACTCCATGCAAAATGAATTCAAATGACTATCAAAGCTAGATTCTAATGTTGTAAAGCATGCATGTGATTCATGTTTCTGTGGAAACTTTTAAATCTAAAAATTTCAAGTAACACATTTTTAACTAAAATAGGTAAAAATTTTAAGTCATTTCTAAAAATATTTAGGAATAATCTCTCTAGAAGTTTATAAATCACATTGTTTCTAAGTCCTATAAAAACCTCATACTTTGTATTTCCTTGAGTTAATCTATCTCATCTCTACATACATATATATATGTATGTATGTATATATGCATGTGTCTCTGTAATAATTCTTATTATAATTATTTTATATTAATTTATTTCAGTTATGGGTGAAAGATCTCTGGATCCTTGAAACTTTCTCAGATCATTAGCATGACTGAAACCTAAAGAATCAAGTAGTAAGCAGATAAATAAAATGTATTAGCAGGTACTATTAGAAATGCTGTCAATAGGAATCATATTCTGGAAACAAAGGCTTTTTGATTCATTCACTTATAAGACTTTGTTATTTTATTCCACATTAAAGATCTCAAACTGAGCACATATCTCTAAATACAAGTTTGCAACTTGTTTTCTGTCAGCTACTGACCAAGTATTCACACTGCCTTGAACTTATCCACTGAACTTTGGCTTGACCAAACTTTAGTTCAGCTTTTCAGCTCTCCACAGACCTCAAACGTGGGCCTATCTCTAAGTCTGAGCAAGCACTCAAGCCCTAGGTGCTGATTATCTATCCTCAGCAACTCTTACTGAGAATCAGCAAACCACACAGACAAACATTTCTTGTCGATGCATCCTATTGCCACCTTCATAGTCAACACTGCTTGCTCTCTTCTCTCACAAAGTCCCTGCTTGTCCTATTTGTGCATCCATGTAAATAGAAAAGCTTCTTTTTTTTTCCAGTTCATTTGAGTTTGAGATGTTTGCAAATTACTAATATCAGAGCCTGTTCTGTTCTGTAATAGACTTTTAAAATAAAGTCTCTACTTATCTAGGCCCAGATTTATTTTATTTGACAATACATTCATTCACCTTCTCTCTCACCAAGGTGCTAGCTAATCACTAATAAATTATGTCCTTTACAGGCAACTTTATACCTTATCCCAAAGTAGTTAGAACATTATTAGTTCTTTTTTTAAGAAAAAATATAAACAATTTTTAGGGCAATGCAAGCATTCTGTATCATTCTGTCTGATACTATAAAGGTGGAGACATATAATTATACAATTGTCCAAATGAACAGAAAATACAACTCCAAGAGTGAACCCTTATGTCAATGATGGTCTCTGAGTGATTATGATGACAATGTAGGTTCATCAGCTACATCAATGTACCTACCACTCCGATGTAGGATAGTGATGATGGGGAAGTAGTTTATGCATGTGTGGGTGCAGGCAGTGCATGGAAAACCTTTGTACCCTCCTCTCAATGTTGACGTGAACCTGAGATTGCTCTAAAGAAATAAAGTCTGTTTTTTTATAGTATTTTGTTTTTGTTTTTTTAGAATATGTTCTCTCTGCTTTTCAGTTTTGGAAGCCTAACTGATGATATATCTGAAAGCTCAGAAGTTCTTTACCTCGGCTGTGTTCAGTCTACTCTTAAGCCCATCAAAGGCATCCTCACTTCTGTTGCAGTGGTTTTTATCTCCTGCATTTTTTTAAAGTTTTTTCTTAGGATTTCCCTTTTTTTTTTTTTTAATTTTATGCTGCTTTATTGATTAGAGCGCTTGGCATATTGATCATAGTTGTTTTAAATCCCCAGTCTGATAATTCCAACATCCCTGCCACGTCTGGTTCTTAAGATCACTCTGTCTCTTTAAATTGTGTTTGCTTTTTATACACATTGTTGTTTTTTTTGTTTGTTTTGTTTTGCTTTGTTTTTCAATAGCTGGACATTATATACTGGGTAAAAGCAACTGTTAGAATTAGGTCTTTAGTACTGTGCTAGTGAGGGTCTTTGTCTTTCAATGGGCCTATGCCTCTGGGCTTTGCACTTCACAGAGCTTTTAATTCCTCCTCCCACCCACTAGGTGAGACAGGATTGCTGGGGTGCATTGGAGTCAGGCTCTGATAAAACTCCTGCAGGTTAGGCTCTGGTAACTCTTTTTTTCCTGAGGGCACACCCTTTTAAGAAGAACTCAATGCTCTAGAATATTTCAAAGTGGTTCCCCTTTTCCTCCCACTATTGGAAATATGAGAATATCCCCCCCTCTTTCCACCCTCCCAATATTTATCATGAGAACTTGGTCAACTTTTGCAAGCAAAATTCACAAAAGGTATAGGGCCGCGCTATAACTGGGTCCTGCTGGAGGTTTTAATGCTCACACTTGCCCTCTCTCAATCTCTAATAATTCATCAATTATTGTTCAGATTTTCCTATCCCAGCACTGGTTCTGCAGTTTTCTACTTGTGAACCTCTGCTCTTGATAGCTGAGACTGCCTACATTCTCATTGCTTTACAATTTTAGAATCTAACTTTGAAAGTCATTTGAATTCATTTTGGGGGCCTGGAAGGAGAAGGAGGATTTCTTTGGAACTGAAGCAATGAAGAATTTGATTACAATGGTAATACTGCATTTAATATTAGTGGTGACTAGGTATTTATTTTATTATTAAGTCTTGAAATATGGGCATTTTTACATCTTTTAAATATATACTCATGAAAACAGAACAAGAGAGGGAGAAAAAGAAAAGAAAAATAAGGAGCCAAACTTTGGAGCCAATGATCTAGATTCAACTTCTGCTTTTGTAACTTATAATGGTCACCCTGGGCAAATTACTAAGTTCTTCTGGGTAATTTTTTTTTATGTATTAAATGAGTGACAACAGCTATCTCAAAGAGTTGTCATGAGAAAGAAATAAATTAAAATATTATACCATTTTAGAACAGTGGCTAGCAGATAGTATGTAAGCTCTTATTTTTAATTATGAAAGAAAATCTCACCTATATATTTTATATTATTTATGTAGACAAACAGTAACTTGAACATAGTAGAAACACTAAAAGTAATAAATTTATTTTTAAAAATACTATTACAAGGAAAAAATCCACACACACACACACACACACACACACACACACACACACACACACTCCAAAAATGCTTCGGCTGCCACTTAGGTTTCTAAACTCTTCAAAATTGAGCATGACTCTTCCTGTTGGTTCTTCAGAAACAATTTCTTTGCCGCGTTATGTGCTATTTCATCTATACAGAATTCTCTTCACTTAGCTCTTTACATCTTTTGTTCACCCTAATGGGTTAATTCTGGATTAAATGTCCCTTCCTAAGGTGGACCTGCACAGCATCTCTTACCAACATGGCAATCTGTATGAATTTGATGATATTCTTTTCATAGTACTTTTTACAAAAAGTCATAGGATTACTTATTCATTGTCTCCTTCCTCCAAACACAGTTTTCTGAGTTTTATGGAGTCAGGAGCTATTCACTTTTGTTCACCATTGTAACCTCAGCACATCTAGTACAGAGTATGTGCTCAGTATGTATTCATTAAATAAATGAATGAATATATGAAAGAACAAGAAAATAAATTAAAAACTCTGCCCTTAAATATTGTTATTTAACTGTTTTATAATTTAATTAAATTTCTTGATTATTTTTTTTAATTATCTAACTTTGTGTAAGTCATGATTTTTTTTTGAAGAGTAAAGAATTCATATTTGACAAATACATTGCCAAATACGACTGATTTTAACAGAAGATTTCAGTAGAATAGACCTAAAAGTCCATATTGGTCTGCTCTATAAAGCATTAAAATATTATGTTTCAGCTGAAATGTGGAATCATTTTTTCTTTAGTCTATGAAGAATTGTTCAGGCAAATAAGAATAATTAACACAGGATAGTTTGAGGAGTGGTGCCCTCCACCATTTAATAAAAATTGTTTATGTGGGAAGGTCACTTGATATAAGCAATACTAAAACTTTTTGCTAAAGTCAAATTAAAGACATCTATGAAGAGAAAACTAGCAGAGTAAACCTTTTGAGAAACAGTTATTAAACACTAAATTTACACTTCTAAACTACTTTTATATGATAATCTAACATGGTTAGTGATTTCGAAACAGTTAATGTACTTAAAAGAAAGCTGTAGCTATTTGTTCTTATTTTTAAATTGGAAGTTTAAAGCCACTTAAAGAAGTCAGAATTGCCTTGATGGTGTGAAATTAGAGTGGGGAGTGAGAAGTACTTATAAGTTGATGCCAATTTACTATTACTTACAGATTCTGTTTTCTCTATTTTCCTGTCTTCCCCTCATTTCAGGGAAGCTATAACTGTATTTTCACCCATCAACAAAAATACAGTTTCACCCAATCTAAACAATTTGAATTGCAAGAGTATGAAGCATCTTCAATTATTTATATCTTACACAAAATGTAAACACTATTTAATAAGAAAAATGTAAATAGATGAAGTATATAAATAAAAATTAACTTAAAATTGCCATACCAGAGAGTCAGTAAATAAATAAGACTACTTTTAAATTAAAGAATCCAGTGCAAGTAAGTGTACTTTATGATCATTTCAGTCTGTTGCCAGTTTTATTATTTTTTCAGACACATTTCATGGATTCTAAATAAAAGTCCAGAAAACTAGTGTTTAAAGAACAAAAACAATGTGATGAATCAAATTCCTGAGAGTTTAACGGCCAGTGTAAGAAATCTCCACACAGTGATTTTGTAGTTAGGTCAGCTCTTTCACATGGTCTTCTTCAAGAGACTTTGATAGCAGGATTCTCAGTGGTGAGCCACATCAATCACCGACAAATCATTCTTGCTCATCTAGTGATGAGAACTAGTAAAATCATAGTTTCAACTAATTTAAACTTGCTACAACCAATTTCAGAGACTTCTACTTTTTAATTGCTGCATATCAATTAGAAGTACTCTGAATTATCTAAAATAAATAATGATATCATTGGATTTCTAATTTTCACTGATTTTTTTTTTTACAATCATTACTTTTAACATAAAAAAAAGTCTTTGCTTGTAGATGACAGCACTGTCGGGTGCTTATCTTTTGATCAATGTCACATTTATAAGCAATAGTATGTGAGTTTTTCACTTTTAATTAAAGAGTAGGCATGTTACAGCGAATTCATTTAACGGCTATATTGTGATATCAAATAAGTTGTAAATATTTTAACTCATGAATTTTTTTATAAAAAATGCACTGAGTTTGAGAATTTAAGGAGAAATTTAAAAATAACTATAGATCTGAAAAACAGATTTTAGTTATTCATAAAACAATAAAGTTTGTGGACTTAACAACTCTGGGATTATTAATGAAATCTAATAATGAAATCTAATAATATTTGATTGATTCATTGATTTTAGTTATTGAGCCAGCCACCCTGAGAATGAAAAATAAACAGTTGTTTCTTGCCTTAACACATGTTTTATAAAGGAGAACTGTTGGTCTCTGCTTATTTTAAACATTTCAAGCGATATTGACAAAAATTTGAACATGAATATAACTTATTGGAAATGCTAGTTTGGGTTCTCTTTTAATTATTGGTGACAGCCTGTAGTGGGTGATATTTTAAAAGCACAGGCAACCTTAGAGTGAGAAGAACTGCAACACTAGTATAGTAAACTATGGCCTTTTGACCAAGTAATCTTATTTAACCTCACTGTGCCTCCATTTTCTGTGGTTAAAAAGAAAAGAAAAAAAGAAAGAACTTATGTTAGGGTCTGCCTCTTTATATATTACACAACATACTTAGAACTTAGAGTGGCACCACTATAGAATATATATATAAAATTTATATATAAATATGTAGTATATGTATATATTTTCCAGATTATTTTGGACTTTTGTAATTTTGATCTTATTTAGGGGAACTTTATCTTATTAATCAACAATATAATAGTCTACATATTATTGCCATAATTATAACTATTAGATTTTCTAGGATTTTCTCCATTTAAAATAATATTTTCTATTGTCCCTAATGTTGTCACCATCATGTTCATTCCTGCGAGATGCACAGCAACTTCGTTATTACAAACATCAGTGCTATGATGGAATGAAAATCAAAATTATACTGGAAAGATAATGTGTGCATAAAATCAATCCGAACACACCTTAGCATTACATGTTCTTACTACAATTTATAATTGGTATCATTTCTTTTTCACAAAACATAGAAGCAGCCAACACAAGGTATATCTAAGAGCTTTCATATAAAACAAAAGGAGCTCTACCTATCACAGTTTTAGTGTCTAAAACAGGATTACTGGCATGAAATGAAGTCAAGCAGTTTGCTCCATTGAGTATTTAAGGATGTCTATCATAACACTCATAAGAGTTAAGTATGAGAAAGGAAAGAAAATCTCACAGGTAGTATTTAGAATAAACAAGAAGTACAGCTCTCAAGCTGTCATGCTTAGCATTTTCCTAAGGGGCCTTTATTTTTGCTCAGGGCCTAACTGTCTGAAACACTTTTTTTCTGTATATATGATAAGTCAAATTTAATATAACTCTTCCTATGAGAAACAAACCGAAAGAGAGAGTTAAATAAAATTGCTTAATTTGAAATATGACAACAAAAAGAATATCCCAATGCTTTTCTGGGTCTTCTAAGTCTGCATGCTTGGCAGGCCATCATATATAAATATAAACGAATATTGAAATCAAATCACACATTATGAACATTCAGTTAATTTAGTTGCTGTCATATTTGTCTCTGAAAAACATGAGGAAAGTATTTATTCTCTGTAATTAAATAAAATTAATTATTATAATGTATTTTCATGGAAATATATTGTTCTAATTATGTATTAGACATTGTTTTAAAGGTATATGCTAAAAATTATTTGAGCTTCCACTTGAATTTTTATTTCTAATTAAAAATTACATCTTTCTATATCTGCTTCTTAGTTATCTGTAGTTTGAAAGACATTTTTCTACTTCTAGTTAGTGTCATACTTGAACACTATAATAAAACAGACATTCAGAGTTGGAAAAATAGGTTCCTGTGAGGATTAACAATTTAATAAAAAAGGAGAAAAACTTATTAAATAAATAAATACATATTAAACAAAGCTGGGACATTAAATAAAATAAAAAATGTATTTAATGCTACCACCTTATTTGATTACTTAAGTTTTAAAAAATATTTTATTCTATATATTTTATTATAAAATTATAAAGTCAATTAATTTAGACATTTTAAGTATTAAAACAAAATTAGAAATAAAAAAATAAGAATAAATTCTGTTTATACATAACCTAAAAACATTCACTATACATTTCCACGTACATACTTTTATTCTTTCATTTTTTCCATGAATAGAAATGGCATATAAGAAAAAGGTAAGTTTTAAATGGTTAAGCTAAAATTTGGTTGTTAGTGTCAGTAAAGTTCTCTCCAAAAATAATTTGCTATGTCAGACGTTTGTTTTTCAAAACAGCACTTACAATGTAAGTTAAAAAAAACAAACATAAAAAGATGGAAATATGCAAAGCTCAGTAAATAAATATATTTACTGATATGAATGTAAATAAATATATGAATGTAAATTAATATATTTTTTGAATATGAGAATATGAATGTAAATAAATATATTTTTAACACCTCTTTATTTTCATTTAGGAGACCAGAGAGAGACATAAACATATGGAGTACTTTTTTTTTGTCCCACTGAAACTATATAATGAAAAAATTATTCAACTCTCCGTGATTGCTGTGAGTCTAACTGAATCAAATGCATTTGAGCTGTTATGGTCCTTTAATACTTGACTGAGGACAGCCTCAAAATCGGTATTTTTAAAGTATTTATCTTAAAATCTTCCCTTTACAGGTAAGACAAAATCTTGTAAAGAACACTACACTATAGAGAAAAACAGCAAGGTAAAATGCCAGGTGGAAATGCAGAGTTGATGTGAGAGGGTTTAAGGCAGATTCGATCATTGTTCCCAATCTTTCACTGATTCTCTGTTATTAATTATACCTTCACCTAATTTTGTCATTGGCCTTTGCAATAAGCATCAGTAGAGTAGGTAGAGGATCTATTACCACTCCATTGACCAAGTGACTTCCTTGGACAATAAAATGTTAGCGGATGTAGTGTAGACAGAGGTTTTAAAATGGACTTATGTCATTTGGCTTAGTGGTTTGGGCTTCTATATCTGCCATGCAAAGAACATGCCCTGCCTGGGTAGTTGCTGGTCCCCAGGATACAGACAACAAATGAAGAAGTCTCAAGTCTACCTAAGCTCAGCTAAGACCAAATAAATCTAGTTGAAATTAACCAAACTGCCACCAAGATCCAAAGGTAGAAAAATGAATATTTTTGCTACAAGGCATTAAGCTTTGAGAAGTGTTCCAGATACAACATTATCCCAGCAATAGCTGAGTAACAGTTTGTAAGGCTTTGGTGAGTCAGTCAGGCTCTGGAGCCTGAAAGCCTGTGTTTTAATTCTAACTACACCGTTATTTTAGTTAAATGACATTGGTTAAGTTGCTGACATTTTACTGTAGGATCCTCTTTTAAGAAAGGAGAATATAAATAAATTTAGATTATTGTGAGAATTACTAGTTGAGACATATAATGTGTTTAGAATAATATCTGGACTATATATTGTAAGTATTCATTACATGTAAATAAGTTACAATTATTAATAAAGTCTAAAATTTCACAAAGCTTCACCTAGAATGGTGATCTTTATGTGAAAATATTAACCCTCAGTATCTAAACATGAATAGAAAAACTAAAATTGTATAGATTATAAATGCATATGTGTGTTTCTGAATCTCAGATGTGTTAATTAATTGAATTACTTCCAAGGGGTAACTCAACCTTTTAATATTTTTCTGACATTATAATATTATAGAGAGAATAAATTTGGATGACCGCAAATATGTGGATAGACTAGGATTTTGACAATTCTGAATGAAAAGACATTTAAATCTGTATTAATTTTCTATTGTTGCTGTAATAAATTACTACAAACTTAGTGGCTTAAACAATACAAATTTATCTTACAATTGATAGGTCAGAAGCCCAAAATGGGCCTTGCTAGACTAAAGTTAAGATTCCCTCAGAGTTGGATTACTTGTGGAAACATTTGGGCAGAGTTTAATTCTTGCCACTGCATCTTTAGAGGCTGCCTGTATTCCTTGGCTCATGGCCCATCCTTCTACCTTGAAGCTAGCACTGTGGCCATCTCTCATATTCTTTCTTCCCATTCCCTTTCTACTGTAAGGAACCCCATGATTATACTGAGATAGTGCAGATATGCAGAGTAACTTTTCAATAGTAAGGTCAATTGATTAGCAAACTTAATACCATCTGTACCTTACTTTCCCTTTGCCATGTAATCTAATATTCACAGGTTCTGGAGATTGGATGTAGATCTCCTTAGAGGAATTGCTATTCTGCCTAACACAAATACTCAAGTTAATTTCTAAGGATAAAATAATACTTCCAATTCTACCTTATATAGTGAAAAACAGGTATACATTGCCACAGTGTTCATATTGTCACAATATAGTTTTTCTGACTATTGCTCAGTATTGAAGTCCTCATTAGGTAACTTTGAATATCTTCATATGAGTTATTTTTCATTTGTGTGCAAGTGCATGTTTGTCTGGAGAGATTATTTCAGAGTAAAAATATGCACATCTTATTTTCAACAATAAAATCTTTCAAGAAATAGCATTATATATGTTTTTATATACATTTATCTGTTTTTCTTGTTTAGAAAACTTCCTCACAAGAGATGTGTTTTTAAATTGGCTGACTTGGGATGAAAAAAAAAGTCAGCTCACATCTATTCTTTTTTATGCCTTTAACATTGCAAAAGCTTTATTTTTAATTAATTATTTTTTTACCTACTTACTCTAATGCTAGCTATGCTACAGTACTGTAATAGAAGATTTTTTGATGAAACTAAGTCAAATTCATTGGTTAATTTTTATCTAATTATGGCATCTAGAATAATTCATATGAAAATCAATGGAAACATAAAATTTATCAAGACATTATAATTTATTCTTTTAATTTTATTATTATCAAAGTTTGTGTTTTTCATATTGTTTTTGTTTCTCACTTGAATGTTAGATATAACTCATTTTGCAGAGGAGGAGGTAAAATACTGTATAATTTTTTAGTATATAGATAAATATAAAAGCATTACATAATTATTTTTTAAAGATCTGATCTGTAGTTCATCAACTTGTAAAGAATTAAAAAACAATTTAGGACATAAATTATATTTCTTTCAATCTCTCAATTATCTTTTTGAAAATATATTATGGGAAAGAAGAAGTTGTTGGAAATTGGAGGGAACCATTACTATTATAGTCATTATTAAACTGTTGAGTTCCAGGAATCACTAGACAGTGAAATTGTATAGTTTAAAATCTTCCTTTTCCACATTCATTCAGATATTTTGTAACATTTTTTACACACTATTAGATATAATATTGCATCTACAGTTTTATTTAATTCTTAAAGCTGAAAACACAGTTGACTAAAATTTATTTATTGGCATGACCATTCTAAACAATTCAAGGACAAATCCTGCTGCCAGAGGGACACTGCTAAAAAAATTAACAATGTCACCATGTAACCTTCCAATATGAGAGACAAAGACACATTCCTGTGGATTCTAAAGAATGACACAAAACACCAGTTATAGTGAGCTTTTAAAGGCCTTTAGGCCTGCAGATAGCAAAAACTACAAGTTTTAAAAAGAATGCTGAAATCAGTAAAGGGTAGAATAGAGCATGTTTGAAGTCAATAGGATTTTAGTGCCTAGGCTGGCAAAAATGGGACCATTATTTTAACCTAATCTAACCTAAGGTTATTCTACTTATTTTTTTTTAAAGACAAAGAATAAATTTTAAGGAAAATGGCTGCCGAGCAAAATTCAAATATAAAATTATTTGTCTGCAGGTTTCAAAATGACAAACCCGTTTTAAAATATCATAGTTCCTCAAATTGTTTTGGAAAAAAAAGAACAAAATGCTATAATCCTATTGGTGACATTGAACACAGCATCTTTATCTTGTTTATGCATTTGTTTTCTTTAATTTCAAGACCCTCTAAGGGAGACTTTCCTTCCTCTGTTCTGAGTTAGTTCTGATCTATCATGCTATTTTCAAGTATCCTCAACTCTATAGAGCTTACATTTATGGCTTTAATTTTCAGTGTCATGTGCTTTCCAAATGCCAGTAAAAACTAACTTTAAAAAACACAAAAGCATGACACAGTTGACTATGTTATTTTAATTGGCCTATCTGAAATAAAAATAAAGAGGTTACCAGTAATTGCTCATGTTCGGACCATGAAAATAAGAAAGAGAAACATTATGGCAAGATATTTATTCTACCTTCTAATTAAATCCAAAATATATCTTAATTTCAAATGTATCTGAAGGAAATCTAAACTTTAGAAACAATGGCTGCATACTAATCATATTTGTTCTAATGGAAGTACCGAGATAAAACAGAATTTCAAATACGGTGTACATGAAAAGAAACATTCACAACGCACACTAATTTTCTCTTACTCCCTTAGGCAACCTGAAGTTAATTATGGTCAAAATAACTCTCCTTTATATATTATTTTGAGAATCAGAAAACACAATTACTTACTACTACATTTTTTAATTTAAAATCTTTGCTAGATAAAATGATTGGAAAAAAATAATGAGTAATAATAACAGTAAATGAAAAGCCCCAGAGCTTAAAAATATTTCTATAAATTTTAAATGTGCATAGTCATGACATTACCCAGATGTACAGTTGTAGGAAGGATATATTTTGATAAGAGAAATTTAATTAAATGTTTTTGCCTGGAAAATATTCTGCAAATAATATTCCCTATGCTATTCCACTTTGCATTTGGGGGAAATACATGATGAATAAAATTTAAAGTTTTGCATGATTTATGTCATAGTATCCACAAACTCTTTGCATCACTCACTCATTTTAGTTCAAGCCCAGAACCACTCATTCATTCCATCTTTAATTAAACAAAACATGTGCATGCATAATGCAGTGGTAAATATAAACAGCACTGAGCTCATTTTATCTGAAAATGTCTCTTATTTTCCAAGTTAATGCTTTAAATTTTTTCTGAAATAAAAAATTTTGATTAATTGACCTATTTTAATGTAAAATCATACACATCTGGAAGGATTTTTATTTATGTTTTCTCTAAATATCCATTTTCATTTTTCAAAGAAGTACATTGATTCTCCTGACACACTCTCTAATTTATATGTTCTTAAAAGGTATAATTTATATGTCCATCAGTACTTTCTCAAATTTTCCCAATTACCAGTTTTCTCCTCAGGATCCAGCTGTATATGATGGCATCAATTCTTCCATGGCCTAAAAACATACTTCCAAACTTTCAGGTTATACCTCCACCAAATGGTATGTTAGAAAAGCAGAAATTCCTCTCTGAAGGAAATTGGAACTATATTATCAAATCATACACTGATATGAAAATGGATACAAAACTGTTTATTCTTCCTGCATGCACAGCTAAATTAAATTTTAGGCATGGGCATGCACTATGACTGAATAACAGAATCTTAGTGGAAGTATTAGGCGACTATTTCTAGGCTTGAGCCATGAAACTTCCTGTACACAATTCTCCTTCCCTTTTTCTTTCTTTAGACGTGATCCAATATGCATGATGCCCAAGGATCAAAAAATGCAGAGACTCAAGATAAGAAAATAACAAAACAAACAAACAAGAAAACCCACTGATTTTAAATCACACTAGGAAGAAAGACACAGGCCATTCTTGAACAATAGTTTTGGAATTTACCTGAATGAAAAATAAACTTCACTGACATTTGAGTCTTTGTGCATTTATTTATTAAAACAGCTAGCATTATATGAGCTTATGCCAAAATTGGTAACTAGAAATGGCTTACTGCCTTTACAGGCACCTGAAGTGGGTGAAATTGGCTTAGTGGTTGGATGATGGTGATAAGAGAATAAATATTACAATTTGTAAAGCTTAATATCTATGTTATATAATGCAAAATGTTCCCTAACACTATTTCCCACAAAACTACTGGAAATTCTGAAAACAGACTATGTGTCTACTTATACTAATTTCAGAAAAATGTAGTTAAATAAATATACTGTGTATTAGCTATGATTGGCAATTTCAGTAAGGCATTATAAGATAGGAGATCTCACAAGAATTGGCTGGTTTTTAAGCATACATGTGAATAGAGAAAAGGTAAAAATAAAAAAAAAATTGTGGGTTTGGAAAAGGGTTAGCAATAAGTGTTCAATAAGATTTCTCAGTTGGCCACATGGCTTAGTCCTGAGATAAAGATAATTCAAGATAATACTGGCCCATCTGTATCTTTCTCTTCAGTTTACCTCAAATTAACCAAAATTAAGTGGGAAGAGGAACATAAAATTAATAGAGAAAATAAATCAGGCAGACCTGAGAATTATGAACCAATAAAACTTTGTATGAATCTACTGGCACGTTTGAAATGCCTACAAGCATAGAGATCAGAAATGTACTCTATTTTGAGGAAATGGGTCAAAGAAATGAAATCCAGAATAAAAAAAAAACCCTTTGACTTTTTTACTGCTAATCAATTCTTGATGTTCAGTGTTGCGCAAATAAGAACACTTTAAAAACTCTACACTATCAACTAGGTAATTTGCTCCAAATTATACCCACTTCAGTGTAGCTTTGGAAAGTAACAAACAAGGAAGAATCTGTCAGAAAGAAGGTAAAAAAATAAAGAGATCCAATAATCTTGAAGAACAATGTACAAAGAGGAAAATTAGGATCTCATTAAGGTGATTCTCTAGCAGTCAAAACAGAAGTTCTTAACAATGCTCATACTGTAGTATTTCATTATTGCTCCAGAAAGTGGTTTCAATGTGTCTGTCATTCTCTACTTTTCCAGATGAGGATTTCTATTACATTTACCCAGTCCACCTCCTCACTTACATAAACTAAGTTATACAGTAAAAATCAGATAAGAATTATTTGTTTTATGGGTTGTCAGACATTTAGAAACTCACCAAGGCCAAATAGATAACATAGAGATCTTGAATTTTGAGTTGGGTACAATAATTGGATGTTTTTGTTTCTCTTCTAGACAATAATGTTGAAAACCACATGTTGAAGATGGTGGACCTAAAAATTAGAATTTCCTCGATCCTTTAATTATCACTTTGAGAAACATCCATTTAAAAAATTATCTACATGAGTAAAAGTAAATAATAAAAAATAAAGTAAAAATACAAATACAAATAAAATATGAATATAATATAAATATAAATACATAATTAAATAAAATAAATGAATCTAAATAATAAAATATAGTTCTGAGTTCTTACTTGTATGTTCTGTCTTATATAGGTTTAGTCTTCTTGCTTTACCTTACCTCGTTCATATTGGTCACTGCTAGACATATGAAACATTAAAATATATAACTTGTAGTTATGTCAGAACTGCCTCCTGATAAATGTATAGATTCAATCTAGGTTTTTATTCCATAGATCATCTTAAATTAACACATGCAATAAAACAAATGATTCTGAATAGCTATTTATGTCTAAGATGGGCTAATACTGGAAATAATGCAATGAATAAGACAGAAATCTTGTCTTGAAGAGGTTTAGAGCCCCATTGAATTCAGGTAAATAAAACATAACAAGAGAATGTGGAAAACACTACTGTGAAGTGAGTAGAAAGGGCATCTGAAAAAGTGCTAAATGGTAGAACTTCAAAGGGTAAACCTAAACATTAAGAATGAGCAGGAGTGATCCAAGCAAGGTTAATTTGGAGTAGAAAGAAGACAGTGGATACAAACATCTGTAAATGTAACAGAAAATTAGATCATGACATATGTCATATTAAAGAGTTGTGATGTTTTCTAAAGACAGAAAGATACCATTTATAGGTTAAAATCAGAAGAGTGACAGTATTGAATTAGTACCTTAGAAAGAT
Organism: Cynopterus sphinx; assembly: GCA_030015415.1. Taxonomy (NCBI): domain Eukaryota; kingdom Metazoa; phylum Chordata; class Mammalia; order Chiroptera; family Pteropodidae; genus Cynopterus; species Cynopterus sphinx. The sequence goes on from CM057390.1 coordinate 41,321,748, forward strand.
CACTTATGACTGAAATCTTTGAAAATATTTTACAGAAGAGGTTACTTTTCAGTTGCAACTTATTGATAGATTGACTTCTGCCACACAGGATTCTTTGGGACAGTATTTTAATAAAATATAATAACTGTGTTCAACAATCAGTTGGTCTTGCGGTGCCAAAAACATCACGACAAACCTGATAAGGGCAAAGTCTCTAATGACTTTATATATTAGTTATTAGAGACTAATTTGATAATATTTTTGCTAATTTCAAAATATCAATAAGTATGAGGATGTTTATTAAGATCTGACTAGCTACACGTACATGAACAAAGTTGCCACAAGTTTCTATGTGGATAAATAAAATGAATTTACCTGGCAAAGGTAGTTTTGAAAATGGAAGTATTAATTGTTAGAATTGTAAGGAACCAGAGAAATCACCTAGTTTAAAACCCTATTTCTTAATAAGGATATCTCCAAGCCCTTGACACTTCATTTTGTTATTTGTACTCTTCTCACCTTTAATATTTTTTTCAGTAAACCCAACTGGTTTGAGGTCACCATGCAATGTTCTGAAAATTTCATGCTGCTTTCGGACTCCAATTCTCTAACAAACTAACTCTTTAGAATATAAAAGCAACATGGAGGCAGAGGCTCTCTAGGAGAAATCATGAAATTTTACTCATGATAGATTAAACCTCATACCCATAAATATCGCCCAATTGACTAAATTTGTCAGAGAGCATGTGACTCCCTAACTGCCTCTTAGTTATTCTTCTCACCCATCAAGGCCTACCTTTATAAAGTGGGATTAGATTTCTTTTGCTGATAAATAAAGATAGAGAACTTGATGTCATTTATTTTTTTCCAGGAACCATCCTTCTCCTTCCCAGAGATTTACTTTCCAGCATGAAGGTGAGGCCTCTTTATCTTACATGAGAACAGATGGGTCACCAACATACCCTAGGTAAGATCAGCATTGCCTAATGTCTGATTTTTCTGTAATGCACTCCATGACATGTGCAGATATTGTCCATCCCTCACTGTGTTTTTGTTTGAAAATCAGGGCTTAAGAAACCACTTAAAAACCTCCCATATGAATTCTACATGTTTTTTTCTCTTAATTATATATTACTCTGGCTGCTACTTTTTTTACAAGTTATAAATGGTCTTTGTCTCTGTCACAGGGATCTCATATTTTCTCAGTATAGTTGACCCTGAATAGCACAAATTTAAATTGTGCAGGTCCTCTTATATGCATATTTTTAGTAAATATATTGGAAACATTTTTGGAGATTTTCTTACTATCGTGAAGTAATCTTATCAATTACATTAGGTGACCATAAAGCAATCATATTGCTGCTGCTTCATTATCAGTACATAAATTTTTATAAAGTGTAAATAAATATGAATTTCTTTTTAACAATTATATTTTCATTTTTGATGTCTAATGTTAATAATACTCATAAAATCTACAGTGTTTTGTATCATATAAGACAATATTGATGTAGGTACTGACAGATGATTCATCTTATAAACAGATTATGTAAATTTACGCTATCAATAAATACAGGGCAGTACTATAGCTATGTTTTCTCTTTTTTATGAATTTTTAGTAGCATTTTATTTATTGTAAGAATACAGTGTAGAATACATATAATATACAAAATATGTTAATTGACTGTTTATGTTATCCATAAAGATTCCACTTAACAGTAGGCTACTAATAGTTAAGTTTTGGGGGAGTCAAAAGTTATACATGGATTTTTGACTATATGGAGGTCAACATATACATATGTAGGCTCATATGTTAACTTGCAAATAAGACAAAATCGCAGACCCTTCACAGTTTTTGATTTAATAACTACCTTCAGAATGCATTCCAGATCCTTCCAGATGTGATCTTTTAAGCCTCTGGGATTTTCTTTCTTAATTATCTAATCTATTTTGTTGTTGTTGTTTTTATGGCTGTTATATACTCACATTGACTCTTTCCCAATAGTAAGCTACCGAAAGGCAGAATTTTATTAATGGTGAGAAATGCTTCCTTTCTTTTGGCCCTAAGGAAACATTCAATAAATACTGAGTTTTATTAATATAAATTGAACTAGACTTCTAAATGTTTTGGAAAAGTCTGAAATTTTCTCCTACTTTGTTTTGCCTCCTTTTCTCTTTTGAATTTTAATCATCCCAATGTCATATTTCTTTATATACAATACTTGTTCCCCAATGGCAAAGTTGAGGTTTTGTGACCTATTTTGTTGAATCTCTGTCTCTCTATCACACTGAAAGATCATAAGAACACTTGTTCTGAACTAAACATTTAGTTCTTTGATACTCAGAGAAGTCTCAGGTGGGCAAGATCAGCACAGAAGATGAGAAATGAAAGCCCTCTTTAGTGTGAATTGCTTGGATCCTTCCTACCTACAGGTAAAGAGAGGTAGTGCAACAGACTTGAAATGTGTTCACCACATCTACCAGTAATGGGCCCCATGCTTTCCACTATTCCAAACTCAGCTCCTTATAACACTTAAAAATTCTGATTATGACCAATTTTTCATCATATATCCACATGTGAATCTAATAAAATCGATGGACTCGTCCTAGGAAAGGACAAAAATATACAGGTACCATCCACTTTTCTAAAGTTTGCTGTACACTACCACTGCACTTTTACAAGAGACCCACATTAATACCTGTTTTTGTTAACCTAAAGATAACTGGAAAGGATTTTCTCTTTTACAAAAAAAAAAAAAAGTAAAAAATGAAGATAGTTTCTTTGCTTTATGCCAGTTGGCTTATGAGAGATTTCGTAAGAACACTCTAACTTGGATAGCTGGGAAGAAACTGTCCTTCTAATGTAGACATTAATGGAAAGATGCTAGGGCAAGGGTCAGGGTCAGGAAACCTAGTTTAGCCTTGGTTCAAGAAATATATTGAGGCATTTAGCTTTATTAATTCAATTCTATTACTGATAAGGGAGAAAGAAACCAAGATAAATGTGAATGAAATATCTAAACATATTTTCAAAAGTAAAAAGTGGTTTGCATGTATAAAATTTGAGTGTCAGAGAAATCTAAGAAAAAAAACAGACCAATAGTATATATATGTTGGGGGTAGGAGCTGAAGGCAGGGGACAGTGCTCAATTTCCTACCAAAGAACTAGAAAAAGACTCTTTACAGGATTGAGAACATTTCCCTAAATGAAACAAACGATATAGCAGCCTTACTTAACCTGCAGTTGTTTGGTACAAGCAATATAAAAAATGCACATGCCATTGGCAATTGCCTTCACATTTCTTCCAAGAACATATGGTGAGAGTGAAATGAACGGTAGGAAAGTGTCAAAAGTATTTCTTCTGTTCTTTTTACCTGAGTGACTCTCTTCTTCAGAGGTGTGAAATAGTAATGCACAGGCTATTTTTACCCAATTAATAAATCAAGTATCAGGGAGAAATTATCTGATAAGTTTGTACTTTCCATATGGTTGAGCAAACTATTTCTAGATTGTGGAAATTTCCTACATATATGTTTTAGAATACACTATTTTTTTCCAGTCCATTTATCTCCAGGCTATGTCAGTCTAGGATACAGTAGGAATAATAGCCATAAAACTACTTGACATTCATTTAACAATTGCCATGTGATGATGACATTCTCAGCATTGTATATTTATTAACTCACTGAACTCATAATACTTGAGTTAGATATTTTTTAAATTTCTATTATAGAGCTGTGGAAACTGGGGCTGGGGGGCAGATGGAATCTGAGTAATTTATTCAAAATACCAGAACTAGTAAATGGCAAAGCCAATTCTGTGCAGTGTGGTTAAGTTGGATGGTTCAATTGGACTGGTTAAAATTAAAAGATTACTAGACATGTTGAATGACCATTGCTCTCCCAACCAACACACACACACACACACTCTCTCTCTCTCTCTCTCTCTCTCTCTCTCTATGTATATAATATGCTTATTAATGTCTAATTTTCTTTTAAATCTTGGATATGTGTTCAAATTTTTAAAAATTGTGATAAAGTGGAAGGGGAGGTTGCCATTTAGGGCAATTTAGACATCAGCGTGACTGTGATTTTGATTGACAAAGAGTTGAAATATATGGGCAGGTTCTGGGCACACATAATGTTGGTTCAGAAACTGGGAGACCAAACACCACACAGATATGGTATAAGGGCATTTAGCCACCTAATTCTAGCTAGTGTGCTTTCAGCACTGTCAGCTCTCAGAGGCGTCATGAGCAGATAATAGTCTTACTTAGTTGAACATTTTTCTCATCCGGGATGTGAGAAAAAGTTGCATTTGTTTATTTATACACATAGTTATTCAAAAATATTATAAAATGTACAATTTCATCTTTACCCCACGTGGGACCTAAATTAAGAGATCTAACATTCAAAGAAATGACCAAAAAGAATCTATCATTCTGGGACTTGGCAGGAGCAACAGTAACCAAACTAGATGTTTGAAATGAGAGAACTGAAGCAGGGAGTTGGTTATACAACTGCTGAATAAGCTGAATGAATAAAAATGAGATAGATACGATAGATAGGATAAGATAGATAAGATAATATATGATAAGATAAGATGAGATAGGATAAGATAGGATAGGATGAGATAGGGTAAGGTAAGGTAAGGTAAAATAAAATAAAATAAATGAAATAAATAATAAAAATAAAATAAAGTAATTAAATTGAAAAATAAAATGAAATAAAATAATAAAATAAAACCTAAAAAACACTGAGGTAAGCCAGAAAAAAAATTCAAGACTCTACCACTCTTATATTTGGAGAAATACAGAGAAAAGTATGGGATTATCTTAATATAGACTGTCAAAAGAGTAGCCCTGGATAAAAGGAAGTCAGACTTCTAAGGAAGGGGTGTAAGCCATTGCTGCTGGTACCAAGAAAGGTTTCAATGATGTTAGCTCTGAGAGAGAAAAGGGACTTGGGGCCTGGAACCAACTGCCGCTACTGGGCAGGGGGTGGGCAATGCCATTGTTGAGGTGATGGTGACAAGGACAGCAAGCACACAGGAAAAAGACACACCTTCCCTTTGTTTACTTTTCAACTTCCTTCCTGTACTGCCCCCTATTGCCAGAATGTAACAAGAAGGCATTATTAATGAGAAGTGTAGTGTGTACACCTTCAAACTCAGCTTTATAAAGTAAGAATTAGCAAGGTAGATCTGATGTAATGAGATAATAGCTTAATATCTAGGAAAATGGGCTACTAGATATTTAACCATTCTCTGATTCAGTTTTCTCATTTATGAATTTTGTCACATAGAAGTAGCTGCCTCAAAGTGATCTTATAAATATTAAGCATATCATGGTATATAGTCTGTGCTCAATAAATATTAGCTATTAAAATAATTTTCACTTATGGAGTTCTCTAAAATTCATAAAAATATGAGAAATAAACAAGAACAAGAACAAAACACATACTACAGAGAATGACTAGATCAATATTAAAATTCTAAGCAAACTTACAAAGTAACTTTGAACTGACAATGTCTTTATTGTGGTAATCACCCATCTTCCTTATGTGTGAGGAGTAAGCTAAGCCAGCAAACAAATCAAATATATGAAATCTGTTGAGCAGATATTACTCATTTCCAAACATTCTGTTAAATTCAAGGGAGAATGCTCACTTAACATTCCTATTTAAGCAACCATTTACTGATTTAGGCCTCTGAATATTCTTTTTTACAGCAGTTTAAATGTGGGAAATGATGTTATGTTAAGAAAAAAATAGCATGGATAAAAATCTTATACTTAATATCAACATTGTTTTCATATGTCTCTCTTTGTCTTGCTTAAGTTCTGGACCAACTGAAATATAGAAGCAGAGACATGTGCACATGGGAAGCCAGCCCAAGAAGAATTTCTAATCAGAAATATATTCTCTTGAATGAATGTATATGTATTTTTATGGTGATTGAATGGGATTCCCTGGTATTGTATTGAGTGTATTCTTGTTAGGACATATTTTTTTCTGACAAGTGAAAAATGCCTACATTAGAAAAGAAGAAAAGTCTCCATGACCTCACTTTGTAAACTAAACAACTAGAAAACAAAGAAATAAAAAATGAGCAATAAAGCAAATTATATATATATATAATCAGAGAGAGATGGAGTAATTAGACAATAAAAATAATCCAAGAAATCAATGGAACCAAAAATTAGCCTGCTGAATAAAAAAAAAATCAATAAAACTGATTAACCTGAAGCCTGATTAATCAGGAGACAAAGACAGAAGACACAAATGACCAATATTTACAACATGAGAGAAAACGTCATCACAGATTGCATAGATATTTTAAAAAATGAGATTATTGTGAACTACTTTATGCCAATAAATTTAAAACTTAAATGGACATATTTCTTGAAACACAAACTACTAAAGCTCACAGAAAAAACAATAGTTTACATCTACTAAAGAATGTGAAATTACAGTAAAAAATTTTCTACAAAGAAAATACACCCTGACAGCTTCACTGATAAATTGTAGAAAACATTTAAAGGAAAAAAAAAAAAAAACCCACAATCCTACAAAAATTCTTGCAGAAAACTAAAGAGACATAAATAATGTCAAATTCATTCTTTGGGGCCAACATTCATTGACTTCAAAATTAGACAAACACATAAAATAAAAATACAGATCAAATTGCAAAGGAGGCTTATACCAAAAATGCAGTTAGTTTAATATCTGAAAATCAATCAATGTGATTCACCATCTTAAAAAAAAAACAAAAAACAAACAAACTAGAAAAGATAAAGTCTGGTCATATTGATAGCTGAAGGAAAAATTGCTGACACCGTAAGGGAACTTTCTCAACCTGATAAAGCGTAGCATCTAAAAATCTTCGGCAGCACGTATATTAAAAACGACAGCTATTATTCTACTTAATTATGAAAGACTGAATATTTTCTCTTGAGATCAGGAACAAAGCAAGTGTTTGCTGTCACCATTTTTATTTAACAATATACTAGGGAATCCAGCCAGCCCAGTAAGAAATGACAAAGAAATAAATGTTATCCAATTGGAAAGGGGAAAAGTAAAATGTTCTTCATGTGCATCAACATGATCAACTATGTAGAAAATTTTACAGAATCTATAAAAATGCTACTCATCTAATAAGTGAATTTAGCAAGATTACAGGATACAAGATTAATTAAGAAAATCAATTGCATTTCTTATTTCATGACAGTAAGAAATAAAAATAAAGAACCAATACCATTTACATAGCTTCAAAATATGAAATAAAAATAAATTTGCAAAACATATACAAGCTCTGTACTAAAAACTACTCAACACTGCTGAAATCAAAGACCAAATAGATGAATAAACATACCGTGTGTGATATTGTGATTTATGAGTATCTCTTTGGTCTTTGTTCCTGTTTCTGAGTCACAGCCCCTGAAACCTTTGGAATTTTGATAAAGGTGTCTTTTGTTACTCATAGCAAGCCTCTTCCAATCACATCTGAGTTTATATTAATGAGGTAATATTTAGAAAGCCAGAAGAGTGGGGGCTGGTTGCCAGGGGAACACACCATGTGATCAGAGGGTTGGAGCCCCCACACCCTAGGGAAGTGAGAGGGGATGGAGGTTGATGACTAATCGTATAATCAATCACACCTACGTAATGAAGCCTCCATAAACCTCAAAAAGAGGGGGTTCAGGGAACACTCCAGGTTGGTGAACACGTGTAGGTGGTTGAATGGTAGTACAACCTAAAGGGGTTACCCCTTCACACAGAGCCTGTTGTAACATCTCTTCCTCTAGCTGTTTCTGAATTGTATCCTTACATAATAAAATGGTAATCTAGTAAGTAAATCCTTTTCTTGAGTTCTGCGACCCATTCTAACAAGTTCATGAACCAGAATAGGGGGTCACAGGGACCTCTGATTTAGTTGGTCAGTCAGAAGCACAGGTGACAACCTGGACTTGCTATTGGTATTTTCAGTGAGGGCAGTTTTTCAGAACTGAATTTTTAATCTGTGGATCTGATGCTAAATCCAAAGATAGTATCAAAATTGGATCAAATTGAGAGAGACAGGAACCTTGAGCAGAGAAAGGGCTTGAATTAGGGGTTTGGAAGCCTCTTAGGTTGCAGGATGACTGCTGGGCAAAGGGAACACATGCTGAGTGTAGAAACTCCCTAATGGGTCACAGCAATGTAGTCCAAACCGATGGCAGTCCAGTAGAAAAATTAAATTAAAAGAGATTGAAACCTGTATATTACCATCAAACTAAAACCAAGAAGAGCAGTATAGAGGATAACAGAGAGATAAGACAATATGTTTCATACCAAAAGCATTTTAGTAAATTATTATTATAGTAATTTGAATCACATTAGGTTGTGTATGATTTTATTCTCACCCAAATTTAATAATTCATATCTGATTGTTATTTTAAAAATTGATTAAAGCTCCTGGGATGTTAATGATAAGTTTTTAGTTTGAGTTTTTAAAGTGAGTTATTTCTCTTTCTGGGAATGAAGCAGTAAACATCTGTGTTGGGGTGAATTTAATCAGTAAAGGAAATATTTGTGCTAGAAAACACAGGAGACAATTATACAACACAGCAAGAGCCTAAGGAGTTAAGAAAAAGGCATGCTTTTACTAGGTCATGGGGTACAACCAACCAATAAAGAGTTGATATTGCTTGAATTTCTTTAGTAAATGACACGATTTCCTTGAACTAGCAAAAATAAATATTTTTTACATTCTACGAAGAATTTTCTGGTGACTTATTCCTAAAGTAAAATGCATTTCTTCTCTACAAACCAAATGACAACAACAAACATTAGATAAAATTTAGACCTTGCTAGTTACAAAGATAAAATACACATATACACATACATCCCCCTCACATTCACATACACACTCTAACAAACCATGACTCACAAACACACACTTAATAGTCAAATACACATAGACACAAATGCCTGTGCTTTTTGATTATCTTGTGTGGAAATCTTACAAAGAAGCAGAGCTGAAATATTATGAAAAAGTAGATTATTATTGAAAATATGTGTATTTACAGAATACTTATACTCATTTTTGCATGAAAGAGCTATAGAATGAGATTTCATAGGTGGAACGAAGTTCAAAGGTTTGTTACAGATTCGTTTTCAATGCATGCATAGTGGTTTCAATTTTTGATTAAGTAGCCTAGTTCAATAGCAACAGGTCAAACATACAAAGTGTGGGTCCTTTAAAAATAAAACAGAAGAAAAAGTATTTTGACAGGGAACTATAATACTTCTAAGTAAATATATTTATTTTTCAGAGGCTCTTCAGCCTAATGCACATCTCAACACAGGACATAACAGTGTGCTTGACGGTATAATAATCTCTGATATAAATTAAAGCAAACTGTGCTGGTCAAATGTTACTACTTAAACATTGAAAGTCAATAAATATTGTATCAATCCTTGCAGGCACTTCAGTCTCTTTCATGGAAATATATTTGTTTATAAGAGGATTTTTATTCACAGCCTACCTTTAAAAACTATGTAAACTATTCATAAAACATAAAAATTAGAAAGACATAGAACCTGTTTAGATATTTAAAATAGCTCCACCTTATAACTTCATCAGAAAATATTGATTGGGATGAAAAACCATTAACTCTGATTTACAACAAGAACAGATGTGGCAGGCCTGATTCTTCTGAAACAAATGTTACTGAATACAAAACTCCGTGCTCTTGCAATTTTTAAGGTATTGGGGAACAAGTATTATATATAAAGAAAAATGACATTGGAATGATTAAAACTACTTATTTATTTTTTAATTAAAACATTTTCTACTAAAAATGCAGGAAATATGATCTGAATATGCTTTTTTTTTTTTCTTGGACTATATACATCATGCAGCACTAGGTTCATTCATATGTAGTTCTTGAGAGTCTTGCACTCCATTTTCTATTTCAGAAGAGAACTCTCTGGCACTGGCAGCTAAGACACAAACAGTAGGCAGGATTTGAGAAAAAAATCCCACACTGAGTTCTCTGAGTCCTTGCTTAGTCCACAAAAAACATAAGTGGAAAGACAGTGAAATCTACTTAACATAAACAGTCTCACCATGTGATAATTCATAATTGCGATACCTGGGCTTGTTATCTAGTGTGAAATGTAATTATCTCTGGAGTTAATATGCCTTTCTTTTTTCCTACTGAAAATCAGTGTGGTTTTAGAAATCTCTCATTTCCTTTTTTTTTTTTTTTAATTTAATTTATTGGGGTGACATTGGTTAATAAAATTAAACAGCTTTTAATGTACAATTCTATAATATGACATCTGTATATTGTACTGTGTGTTCACCACCCCGAATTAAATCTCCTTCTGTCATGGTATATTGAACTCCCTTTACTCTTTCTACCCCATCTGGTAATCACTATACTGTTGTCCGTGTCTATGAGATTTTGTGTCTCTGTCTTGTTCATTTGCTATTTTCAGTTTTATGTCCTACATAGGAGTGAAATTATATGGTTCTCAACTTTGACTTATTTTACTTAGCATGATATTCTCCAGATTCATATATGTTGTCACAAATGGCAGTACTGATTTTTTCTTTTCTTCTCTTTCTTTCCTCTCTTTCACTTGCTCTCTTCCCCCCTCTTATCTCTGCATATCAAAAGATTTTTTCTGTAATTTAAAGCATTTTTGTTCCACCAAATTTAATATTTTAATTGTCAATATAGTAGGCTCTCTCTAGACGTAAAATTTTATATGCTTACCTAATCCTTAAGAACAGCCAACACCCTCAAAAGAAAAGCAAATAAACAAAAAACAAAGTAGGAGCAGGAAGACACGGAGACACTATATTTCCTAAATAACTCTTATGTTCATGTTTGTTACTAATTCTTAAATTTGCTTCATTTCATCCCCATTGAATCTTCATTTCTAGCCACCTTACCATGAAAACTTCTGCTCCAGTAAAAGCTTGTATACATTAAAACCAAGAAAACTCTAAGAGTTAGGTTTATAAAAAATAGAAGAAATTGCTCTGCTTCATTCTGTTGTATTTTCTTGTATTTTTTTAAACAAAACTCAATTCATCAATTCGCATAAGGGCAGAACATAAAAGTAAAGGATGTTGTCATATAAGTTGGAAATATATCCTCTCTAACAGCTTCTGGGGCCAATCTGCATAGAAAGCTCTTGGTGGTTTATTCAGTGTGAGAGCTAATAAATCTATTTGTGAGAACTCCGAAAAGGCAATCATTTTCAGAAAGAGTGAATTCTGGCAAAAGCTATTGTTTTAGCAAATCCAAATGACAAGTGCTTTAATATGACAACATTTGCAGTTCCAGGGGCACAGTACATTCTGGAATCATAAAAGTAGCAACACGTTGTGTGGCAAAACATACTGTGTTTAAATCTGTCCTCTTGAAACTTAATACATTGTGCATAACCATTAGCATCAAGAAGGAGAGGATGACAAATTAGAAACCTACACAGATCGAGCCATTTTGCAAGAAAATCTTTATTTTATTTTTTTTTCTTTCATCCATATGTTTGTTACACACACTCTGCAAATTTAGTTAGAAAAGCTTCCTCTTGAGAGCTTCCTCACACTGACTGCATTTCGAATTTTCTTCAAAAATCTGCATTAGAATTTTCAATAATGATAACTTTATTTTATTGATAACATCAAATAAAGCATAATTATTTATAAATTAATGTATTAAAGTACACATTTTTTGCTACGTGTAAAAAGTAATGATGCATGATGCCTAGGAAAGTGAAATTCAGAAATTCAATTTTCCTTTAATTTACTTCTTCAGTTGCTATTTTCTGTTTGTCACTAGATACAGGACACTGAACATTGTAGAAAATAAAAAGTTGATAGTCTTTGCCCTGAAGTTTAGAATCTAAGAATAGAAACTTGAGACAGAGTGAAAATAGGAAAGCTGTACCAAAGTGAAGTAAACATTGTTAGAGGTAGGGCAGTAAAAGGAAAAACAATCTACTGTGAACTTGGAAGTGGAGAAAAAAAAATGGTGTTTATTTAAGAACTGCCAATCTCTCAAACTGCATGCTGCAAAATAAGCACTCTGCTAGTGTGCTTAGATATTTTTCTCGAGGATATATAGAGATAGCTTTTTATTTAGACTGTCCGATCCTTGCCTCAATCCATACTTGCAGAGAATTGCCAGGAAAACACACTAGATTTGGGAAGGCCTTCCTTCACACACTGTCATCTGACTCCCTTTTTTGTCACATTTAGTCTAAACCTGTCAGCCAGTCTGGGAGAGTTCTCTATTGGGTGAATCCACCATCCCTAACAGATCCACTCTTGCTAGTCAATAATCAATCCAATTCCCTGTGACCTACCTTTTGACCTAAAGTGCTCAGCTTGCTCTGCACTACCTGTCACTGAAGTCCAGATTAACAGTTACCTCTTCCACCATCCGAACACTGTGCTCTTTCACAGATCACAGTTACTGAGTTAAGCAAAAGTTGGCTTATAGACTGTCAGCCTCTGTTTCTGTTGCACCCTCAATTAGGAGATGTGCTGCTTGAGGAGATTTATGATGTATTACATGTCCACATCTCTTAAAACTCCCTGAATAGAATATGTCTCTGCTGTAATCTCAAACCAAGTTTGTGTGATTGAATGACAAATGAACATACTGTGTTTCTTAGACAAGTTCTTCCATTAATAAATATGTTAATAATATTTATTTTATTAATATATTTAATATATTTTTATTAATATATTTTTGTTTATTTTATTAAAGTTAAGTGATGGATTGATAAAGGCAAGTCTGATTTTATTATCTACATTAACCCTTCAATTTTTATCCTGAAGAAAATTTTCGGAATGTGACAAAAATTTTGTCTGAAATGTTTTCCACTGAAATGTTTTCCCTAATTGTCCTATGATCAATTCCATCCTAATTAATGTGGAGGGAGGGATGGGATTTCTTTTTTACAATTTTCAGTTGAAAATGATACAAGTGAGAATCCTCAAGTGTATTCTCTTGAATACAAGCAGATATACATACATAATATTGTATTTGGCTAAAAATATTTAATGGCAACAGGTTCTTATGTTATAATTAGAACACCACTTTATCAAACCTATTTCTTCACAAATGACTCTCATATGCAGGCAAACAATTGTATTTATTTATTTTTATGAATCTAAATTATTTCAGGGAATATTTAACCTGATGAGGAAGAATTACAATTTTCCTTGGTAGGTCTAGAACATTAAATGTAAAATGGAGTTAGGATTTAAACCCTGATCACTCTGCTTTCGACTCCCATCCTTGTTTGTCCTTTTTTTGACCTTTCTGTTTTTTTGTGCTCAAAGTGATAAAATGATAATAAAGAATATCTCATGGATACTGAGGAAGTTCTTACATACAAAATTGCTCACAAGCGTTTGTTAGGTTGGGTTTTTTTCTCTCTTTTACAGTGAATCGATGTTAAATAATGAATGCCAATCATCTGTCTATAATTCACAGAGAAAAATAGAGATTAGATTCATTCCTATCTGATATACATTTCTCCAGCAATTCTCACATTTCACTTAGAATAAAATTCAAACTCATTAGCTGTCTTTTATCCCACTTCTCCATTGTCATCCTCATAGGCACCCTGCACTAGGCCCAGCTCACATTTCTTGCAGTTTTAAAAATATGACCTGATCTTTCTCATCAATCCCATCACCTGTACTCTTCTCTCTGCCTTGGATTTTTTCCCCCATTTGCTTCCTAACTGCTAAATTTGAAGCTCTTCTCAAGAGACATGGGTCACTCTCTGCAACAGACATGGGTCACTTTCTGGCTCTCTCTCTTTCTGCTGTTACCTTGGTTCCCTTCACAGCACATCCAGCAAAGCCACAGAAACTGTCCCTGCTACAGTGTGGGAGTTGCCACAGCCCCAGGCTGAGACAGGGTCTGGAAGAGATTTTGACAGTGATGAATCAGTACCGGAGCTTGAGGAACCAGATTCCACACAGGCAACCACACAACGAGCCCAGCTAGCAGCAGGGGTGAAATCCATGAAGAACCAGTCAATAAAGCAAACAGAGCCCAAGTGAAAAGAAGGCAAGGAAAGCTGTGTCTGTACTAGATCTTTGACGGGTCATGGTGGTCATTAGGGTCATTATCTGGGAAAGTAATAATATCCTTTGTCACGAAAAACCAGTTGTGTCTACAAGAGCCCAGCTTCAGATGCCCACACAGCTTTGTGCAGAGCCAAGACAGAGGATATATCTCAGCAAGCCCAGCTAGCAGCTGCTGAGAAATTCAAAGTTCAAGGTGAAGCAGTCTCAAACCTTGAAGAAAACACTAACTCCAACCACAGAGGAGGAATGTAAAGAGGAAAAGGCTGATGAAACAGGTGTGGAAGTTAAAGACATGGAACGGGTCATGTCACAAGAAAATGTGTCAAGAGTAAAGGCAGTCCTTGCCCTGAAATACAACAGCAATGATATTGTAAATGGTATTATGGAATTAACAATATAATCACCTAAAAATGGGGACTTTTTTTTTTTTTTTGAAGAGGGGAGTGTTTCAAAAGAGTAACTGCAGCTTAGGTTTTAATTTGTACTCTCTTTTATTAATAGAGTTATGGCTTCTTGCAGGGTAGAAAAAAAAAGACTGACTTTCTATCTAAAGATGTCACAGTCTACTCCTTTGCTCAATCTAGTTTCCATCTCCCTCTCTGGGCATCCTGAGGTCCCTCAGTACTACTTCCTGTCACTGTGTTTCATGGGTTGTAATGTTGGGTTGTGCTAAGAGGATTGCCTTAGTCATCTATGTGAAGTAGATACCAAAGGCCATGGCCGAGGAATAAAGGGTGCTCAGTAATATGTAGCTACTGTTGTTGAATATGAGCCATGTTGAATTTTTGAGAAAGGATGAAGTTAAAAAGCTTCAGAAGCTTCAATTTTCAGAAATCTCAGTTTAGGAACTATCTTGTATAGTAAGTACAATAGAGATTTGTGGGAGTATGGACACTTGTGATTTCCCAGGACAGCCAACCTCCCAAAGGGTACAACAGGAAATGATGGAGGGGGGTACCCAGGTACCAAGATATGGACTTTGTACTTGTCCTGTTCCAGTGCTATGTACATAGTTCCAAAAACACATGGGGTTCTTCATGTAGGTAGAGGCAATTTTGGTGACTACAGAATATTTAAAATTTTTATTCCTAATATGGTAGTCATTATATTAGTGATTCATAATATAAAGTATAAGTTATTAAAACAAAAATTACTGTATGTAACCCATAACTAGTAACTCCTAGTTGGAAGGTGGAGCTAGTCTTAAGTCTACATGTATTTATTACAGTCAGCACACATTATTTTTCAAACGTTACTCTCTATTTCAATTGCCAACTTTCCCCCCTATGTTTCACTTTTTCTTTGAGTGCAGTAATGCCTATGGAATACTTATATATTAGAAAAATTAATTTTATTTTTTAACTTTATAAAAATTTGATATCTTACATAAAATTAGCATTTTCTATGCTTAGTGAATTATTTCTATAAGTAAAATCAGCAGGCTTTGAAGTTCATTTCTGCACTAAAACTCTTCTCACGATCACCAATACCATCCACACTGATAAATATTCTGTCAGTTCTCAATAAAATATCTTATATAGCATATTAGCCAAGTTGGACATACTTAATACCATTGATTTTCCTTCTTCACATAGTTCTCAGAGTACTATATTACATTGTTTTTTAACTAACTCATTTTTTCTGGTTCCTTTTATTTTTCTCAAGATCACTTCGTGTTAAATTTTGGTCCTCTTCTCTATTTAAAATAACCTCGATGATTTTATTGGCCAATGATTTTAAATATGGCAAAAGCTGACAATTTAAAAGTATATATTAAATAAGCATCTCAAACTTTAAAGACTCCAAAATTTAATTCCTATGTTTTTTTCCAAGCCTGCTTTATAGGTCTTCCCAATTTCTGTTGATAGCTTCATTCTTTCAGTTGCTCAGTTAGAAAAATCCTGAAGCCATTTTTTTCTCTTACTTACCACATCCATCAGGAAATCTCATTATCATCTAGATGTCTTAATCTCTTAACTGTGGTCTAAGCTATTCTCAGGTCAAGTTTGGGTTGTTGCAAAAATCACTGGGTTGGTCTCAAGTTTACTGGTACTCTCTACAATCTGTTCTTAAGATAGATGCTGCAGTGATCCTGCAAAATATGAAGTATTTCTTACCTCTTCTCTGGCCAAAACTAAGCAATAATTCTCCATTCCACTCAGAGTAAAAAGCAATACGTTACCATGACCTAGAGTGCCTTACAAGGTCTGACTCAGCTCTGAATTGAATTGAACTTCCTTCTCCAATTCAATCTGTAACCCTCAATAGGATGATATTTGAAAATAGGGTCTTTGGGAGATAACCAGGTTTAGATGAGGTCATGAGGCTGGGGCCCTCATGGTGGGATTAGTGCCCTTGGAAGAAGAGACATCAGAGAGCTTGCTCTTTTTCTATCTGGTATGTGAGTATACAGATAGAAGGCAACCATTTGAGAGCCAGGAAGATAGCCTTTACCAGAACTCAACTCTACTAGCACCCTGATCTTGGACTTTCAGCTTCCAAAAATGTGAGAAAATAACTTTCTGTTGTTTAAGCCAATCAATGGTATTTGTTATGGCAGGCCAGATTGACTAATACAGACCTCTATTAACTTTCTGAATTATTCCTCTTTTATCTCATTTACACCAGCCGGAGCCTTATTTTTTCTTTCTAAAACTACCAGGCATGACCCTACATTAAATTTTAGTTCTAACTATAACTTCTGCCTGAAAAAAAAAAAACATTAAGAAGGCATTTACTTGTTAAAAGATTTCATCTCTTTCAAGTCAGTGCTCAAATCACATTTTCTCACCAAATCAATCTTTTTTAAATCTTATTTTCACAGCAGAGTCAATCCTACCTGCCCTATTTTATACTACAATAATCAACCATATGGATGCCTGCCGCCAGGATTCTCCACCCTTCTTACTCTGCTCTACATTTTTTTAATAGAACAAACCATCTTCTAATCATAAAGTATCATTTACTAATTATTTTTATTAATAAAATAATTTAGTAAGCCATTCTCTGCTTACTAGACTGTAAATTTCATAAGGAAAAAGATCTTTTTTTCTTTTCTTAGTTTTTTTTCTAATAAAGCCCAAGTGTAGATAATATATATTTTTTCCTTAGAGATTACACTTTAATATTTTTTATACTATCTAAGATATTATTTCTTGAGAATTCAGAACACTATTCTTATCATATGGAGGAATTAAGCAAATTTTATAATCTACTTTCCTTCTGGAATATTTGTAGTAATTATTTTATCTACTTTTAATCCTCACCATTAACATTAAAACCTTAATATGTGATTAACTTCTTTATTCCTTAGCAGTTTTTGTTAATAGATAAAATGGATAAAACATAATCTCATTAGTTTATTTTCATTTGAAACTGAATCTGATGTTTTCTAATGTGCATTGCTTATAACAAAATATTTCTTATAAAGATCTAGATTTCTCATCATAAATCCCTTTGTGAGTTATCACAATTCAAGGCACTTGACACATATCTGTGATCAAGGTAAAAACATTCTTATTTTTGATCTTATATTCTAGAGATCATATTTCACATATCCTATGAGGACAAATCCAGCTGTTTGAGTTTCAAACACTATGATTTTCTTTGACACTCTTTCAATTTAAAAGTCAATTTCATTTCACAATTGTATTTAAACTTTTTTCTCAAAGTCACATGATGTCAATAATGTTTTCTCAAATTTATGAATTTTACCCTTAAATTTTATCTTTTAAGATGTTTCTCTGAAACCTCCATATGGTCATTGAAAACTTTCCCTTTCTTTTTTTATCTTTTTTTTTTTTTTATACAATTCATAAAATAATCCCCCGATTATTCTAACACTCATCTGGCACTGCTCAGTCATTACAATAACACTGACTACATACCCTATGCTGTACTCAAAACCCCTGTGACTGTTTCTTAATTACTAATTTGTACTTTTTTGTCTCTTCATCTTTTTGACCCAGCCCCAAAACCTCCTTTTCTTTTATTTTGTTGAATTATAAAATGGTTTTTTCTTTCACTCACATGAGTGAGTCAATTCATTAGTGAGAATGAACATAAAAGGTTTTATACACACTAGTTCATTCATCTGCGGACTCAAGTTTCTGCCTGAGAGTGAATTGGATGCTTAGAGACGACCATTAGCTCCTGCAGGGTATGTAGAATGCTTCACTGGCACCCAGGGTGCTCAAAAACGTTACATACTTGATGCCTCATATACTTAGAGAGCTTGACTCTGGTACCAGGGAGGAAGAGATAATGGAATCTTGGGAGATTATCTGATCTAGCTCTTCCCTTGCAGGCAGGCACATGTTGAACCTACTGAGGACAGATTGTGTTCTAATTATTGTTCTGGATATTTCACGTTCATTTTTTTTCTTCTCTTTAAAATTAGACAAAGCAGTTGTTATGGCACATGGTGCTGTCTGACACTTTCTGGATTGAATGATTGCTTTGGATTATTATTATTATTTTTAATATAATTACTATTTGTAAGTATTCCCCTAGCAAAGGTTAATGTATTTTATTATTCACTATTTTAAATTGAAATCAGATTAGCATTCTCCTAGTTTAAATTTAGATATCAAATATAAACTATTTTAGGCAACATTAAAGCAAAAACAAATCTTTTATTAGAAGTCAGCAGAGTTGATCTGAAGCTTGCGACTTTGAACACTTTCCATCCTTGTTAAGTGTTAAAAATAATATTTGCATTTACTACCTCATTGGATTGTTGTTTGGATTAAGCAAACTAATGTATGTGACGGTGCCAAGCAATCTACAGGGTACTATTTAATTATAAGATTTATAATCATTTTCCCATCTATGTGTCTGGCAGAATTTTGTTTACATAGCAATTACAGCACTTTAGGATATTTTTCTTAGTATTAAATGCTTCTCTTCTGTTTCCCAACACCAAAGTTGTCAGCCACTAGAAAGCAGAGGCCTTAATTTATTGTTATGTACCTTGAATGTAAACAAATACAGTGCTATAGATGTGATAGTCAATAAATGTGGAATAAATGACTAAATAAAATGTGCAGTTTTCCTTAGAGATTATTTGCAATGTTAATGTTACTATGCTCAGTTGGAAACAGAATACAAAGGCATAATGAGAATAGTTTGAGCTCTGTATTGCCAGATTTCAATGGTATAAAACTCACTTAAGGTAAATCTGTACCAAAATAATGCCAACACAAGTTTTGGAGAGAATATTCATGCTTTAAAACTATTGGAAAGGGATAATGCATCCCCCCCCCAAAAAAAAAAATAAAGTGCATATTATCATTTGTGATAATGTCTTTTTATAGTACCAAAGTCCAGTGTGTTTTTACTTAAAAGAGTAATAGACACCAGGGTTCAAATATTAGGTCAGTCATATTCTACCTTTTCGGTGTTGGGAGATTTTTAAGGCTCATAAAGAACAGGGATGTCTACTATTTAGTTTTAAAGTGTTATAATGTGTTACCTGCTTTGTAACCCTCTTAATCCATTGTTTTTGAAGCTTTAGTCAAGTGTTTTTCAAACATTGCTTGAATCATTGGTAATTTAGTAATTTAGAGGCAAAGAATTCAGCACAAGCCATACCATAGAGTCTGGCGTAACTAAAAGAAATATAAGAAAACCAAGTGTCACTTAAAATAATTGAATAACCTCTTCTGTTCTCACCATATCTGAGAGAAGTATTTAAATCAATATTACTTTATATGTTAATAAAAGAAAAAAAGGACAGAAATATAGGAACATTCAGATGCTGACAAAATTATGGTATATAACAGGGGAAAAAACTCTAAAATATAATCCACTTACAAAAATGTGAGATTTTTCACCTAAAAACACTTAGAATTTTTTGTGAAATTGATAGTGGGGTCTCAAAATATTCAATTCCTCATACGTTGACTCTCATTTGGCAAGGCTACATTAAAATTCTTAAAGAAGACGCTGTTAAGACACACAAGAAGAGAACTCAGAATATCTTTCCCTTCCCCTGTTTTCATAATTAAAAGATGCTATTCTTCAACTCCAAATTGTGGTGTTTCCTGCAGTGCCGAGCTGCCTGTTTAGCCAGTCTTTCCCATTTCTCGAAATCACAACTCATTGAAGTGCTTACTTTGTAGTGATCACCGAGGCCTGTTTTACTGGCTGCTAGTGCTTAGTAGTTTATGGCATTCCATGTAGTCTGTTATATAATAGGGATGGCAGGGGAAATCTCTGGCCAGGTTATTAAAGTCGAGGTCTATATTTGTATACCAGGACAAATCTGTCGCTTAGAAGCACCTTTGAGCAAGTTCTGTTGAACAGGTTCCTCTTATATGGCTACAAGCAGGTTATCTGTTTTAGGATCTGCCCAGCAGGGATGCAACTGGTTATTTCCCCTTCTGGTAAAAGGGTCCCCATTAGGTATGTGAGAGTTTCCCCGTTTAGTCTGGGTTGTTGGTGGCTGATCCAACACTCAGGAAAATTTCATTTTTTCTGAATATCCTGGGCGACATAAAGGACATTGGTTTGCCAGAAGAGTCCAGGTGGGGAATGGCCAAAAGGGAGAGTGTTGTTAGGAGCATAGTCATAACTCTATGTAGGACTTGCACAAAATTAGTTGGAGGAATAAGTGAAGTCAAAGCGAGCAGCTCCAGGCATTCACAGAAGAGCACACATGAGGGAAGGAATACAAATTACAAGAGCCCCTATGAGAAGGCAAAAGCCCAGGATCAGAGCAGACTTATGATTCCTCACCATATGTGGTGTCCTAAGAACCAGAAGCTTCAGTTCCGTCACTGGCTCATAGGAGTGTTAGGGTCTTGTGGAGGATCCAACAATTCTGGTCCAGTAGCTTGTTTCATCCAAGTGTTATGTATCCATGGCATGAGCCCCTGGAACTTTAGAGCAGAATGAGTAGTTAAAACTACTAGGTAGGGTCCCTCCTCCCATTTTGGTGTAAGCTGGTCCTGAGGAATCCCAGGTTTCCATGTCTTGAGATGTACTTAGTCTCCCAGCTGGAAGGGATAAAGGCTTAAATCTGTGGAAGCCAGAAATACCTGTAGACAATGAAGGAAAGGCCTCCTGGTTTCCTCTATTTGGCAGGCATATTTAACTTGCTCTAGTTCATGGGGGTTGAGTGGTCCCTGTTTCTGGACATGAGGCATTGGCCTTTCCTACATTCACTCAAAGGCATTGAATTTTAAGTTTTCTTTTGTTCTACGCCTGGTGCTCTAGGCATGACGGTGAAGTCCTCTTTGCCAGTCCTCCCTGGGCTCTGTTCTCCTCATTTGATTGTGCCTCATCCGGGAGATCAGGAGAGGCAGAGTTTTGGGGTTATTGGCATTGCACCTGGTCAATTAGAGCTTTTACACCTGGAGGTGCCCAGGTGTTTATTACCCAATTGTATAAGGCTTCCCTTCCATAGGGGGTTCTTTGATGGGCCTCCCTGATGGCTGTAGTTTTAGGAAAGAAATGTTGCCCATTTTGGTTGGTTATGGCCACTCACAATTGATAGGATCTTGTTTCAAGCCCCATCTTTCTGCCTTATCATGTTTCTTCTATGTATATATTGGGGAGTAATTTTGTGGGTTATGCTTTCCAAGTAAAAAGGGGAATAATTACTGGATAACTTGGTTTTGAACAGCAATTTTGGCTGCCATATCTGCCTTATTATTTCCCTTTATCTTTTCAGCATCTTGCTTTGGATACCCCTTACTGTGAATGACAGCAATCTTTTGGGGCAGCTGGACAGCTTGTAAGAGCTTGAGTATCTGTATTTCACCTTTTTGTTTTCTACAGTGAACATGCCTCTCTCCTTCTAGGTGGCCCCGTGGGCATGTAGAGCGGAGAAAGCATACAGGTAGTTAGTACAGATGTTCAGGGTCTTTCCTTTTCCCAATTCTGGGGCCCTAGTGAGGGCTATTAACTCAGCCTTTTGAGTGGAGGAGGTAGGGAGTAGGGCCTTCTTTTTTATGGTTTTATTTAGGGTGACAATTGCTAGTCTTTTACCTTCCTTCATAAAACTACTTTCTCTTTGTTTAGGCAGGGTTTACTTTCTAGGTCTGGCTAGCTGGAGTATGTTGTTATCTACTGTTTCTCCACAGTTATAGTTCAGATTTCCCACCTCAATTGGGAGTAGAACGGCCAGGTTTAAAGTATGGCATGTTTTTATGTTGACAACCGGATCGTCTAGGAGCATGGCCTGGGTTGATCTCCCAGGCAACAACCATTTTGTCCCTGTGGAGTTTAACAGGGCTTGAACCTTGTATGGGGTCTAGATGGTTTCAGGATGTTCAAAAGTCAATGTTTCTGCCTCTTTTAAGAGAGTGGCTATGCAGCAACCACTCTAAGGCAAAGAGGTCATCCTCTGGCTTCCTGATGTGACTGTTTACAAAAATAAGCAATTATCTGGCTCAGAGGTCTGAGATCTGAGTTGAGACCCCAAGTGCTGTTTCCTGTCTTTCATGTTGATAGAGATGAAAAGGCTTTGCTAAATTGGGGAGCCACAGGCTGGGGCATGAAGCAGTTGTCCCTCAAGTTCTCAAAAGCCCTTTCACATCCTGAGTTCCATTCAAATAGTTCATCATCCTTCCTTTTTAGTTCTTCATAGAGAGACTTGGCTATTAATCCAAAATTAATGAGTCAAATACAACAAAATCCGGCCATCCACAGGAGCCCTCCAGGTTCCCTTCTTGTGCAGGACAAGTGAGGCTGCAGAGAGCCTCCTACTTCACCTAAGGTGAACTTCTCTGTCCTTCAGTTATGACAAATCCTAGGTAAGTACCTTTGGTCTAGGAATATCCCAACCTTTTTCTTTCAAACTTTGTATCCCATATCAGCCAAGTGGTTTAGGATGGTTGTGGTATTCCTGTCTGATAATTCCTTAGAAGGCCTAGCAATCAATATGTCATCAACAGGCTGAAGGAGTGTACCTTCCTCCCAGTGTAGGTCGTTCAAATATTTGGGGAGAGCTTCTTCAGGGTAGGGGAGTTTTTAAGCCCTTGGGGCAAGACCATCCAGCAGAACTGTTTTTGTTGAGTTTCGTGGTCTTTCCATTCAAAGGCAAAGGTCTCTTGGGATTCTCGGGCCAATGCAATACAAAAGAAGGTGTCATTCAGATCTAGGACAAAGGACCAAGTTCTGTTGGATGGTGGTAGGGTGGCTAGTAGAGTGTAAGGATTGGGGACCACCAGGTAGATGTCTCTAGTGGCCTCATTTATTGCTCTTAAATCCTGTACCGCCCAATATTCTCTGTCAGGTTTCCTTAATGGGAGGATGAGAGTGTTATAGGCTGATTGGCAAGGCCTTATGGGCCCCCGATTGATGAGCTCTTGTATTATCAGGGCTATCCCTTGTAAGGCCTCTGGGTACAGGGGACATTGTTCTTTGTGAGGACAGCTGTGTCTTGTCTTTCATCGCACAATTATCAGGCTGGCCACTTTGGCCTGTCCTATTGTCCCTTGATTCCATACATGAGGATTTACCCCCAATGATTCAGCTGTCTTACTGACTGAGGTATCTTTTTGTCCCCTATTAGCTAGGAGCATGACCGATTTTACCCTTTTTCAAAAGGGACAGTTACTCTCATTATATTTTCATCCAGATAGATAGATGGTCACTTCTAGTTTATGTAGCAAACCCCTCCCTAGTAGAAGGAGAGAACATTCTGGGATGTACAAAAATGAATGACTTAGTCCCTTGCTATTCAATTTACAACAAATAGATTCAATAAACTGTATGCTTTCTGAGTTCCCCGATACTCCTATTATGTTACATTTTCTATTGGTATGTTTGCCTGGTCTGGTGTTCAAAATTGAGTGTGTGGCTCCTGTGTTGACTAAAAGTCGACAGCTTTACCCCCTATGTCCAGCATCACCCAGAGCTTCTCAGAGATTATTTAAATTTTTTTTCAGGAGCAAACAAGGAGCCCCTGGACCCTGTAAGTCTTCATCTGTCTGGGCCATCAGCAATTGTTTAATTGAGGGGCCGACCTATTATCTCTATTTTGCGGGTGGGAAGGACATTCCCCTTTCCAGTGGCCTTCCTTCACTCACATGGCACAAGGATTAGGCACCAATTTCTTAGACCGAGTTGTCTTGTGTTGGAGGCTGGGGCATTCAACAGGTGGCATGAATCTCTGAGGGAACATGTTTTTCTAGTTTTCCCACCAGCACTGGAGGGCAACCACCAGTGGAGGGGCTTGTCTTTGGAATTTTATGTCCTCTTTCTTCTCTTCCTCTAAATCTCAGTCTTTGAACACTTTATTGGCTACACATACCAACCTAGATGTGGCAGCATTAGGTTCTATCTAAAGCTTTTGTAGTTTGTGCCAAGTGTCAGAGGCCACTTTGAGAGGTGAAATAGGAACTTAAGGTTGTATTCCCTTTTGGAGACTCTAAATCCAAAGTAGTATATTGTCTTAAATGTTCCCTAAACTTTTCTAAGAAGGTGGATGGGTTTTCTTGGGGACCTTGAATAACATCGTTAATCTTATTCCAATTTATAGGCCTCTTCTCTATAGATTTTAATCCTTTCAAAATTAAGTTATGGCACTAGGATAGCCTTCCTTTCTCAACGTTATCAGCAGGATCCTAACCCTGTGCATTGCCGGAACCCGCCAGCGAAAGTCAAACGATCCCTGAAAGGGGGAGTGAGGATGAAAGAGAAGACAGAGACAAGAGAAAGATTCGGGAGGGCTCACAGTCAATACTGCAGCCTCGAGTTTCTTCAGTACACCCTATTTATGCATTACAATTGCGTGGGAGACCGTCAACTGCTTGCACCTGCACAGGGAGCCTTTTGCTCTCTCAAGGCTCCCATCCTCCTCCTTAACAATCAGCTTGCTCTCTGGAGCAACAGGTGCTTCTCAGTCACTACCAGAGTAGCAAGGTAACTGCAAACACCTGCTGACAATACATTCTTGGAGAGTGCTAAATTCCCTGGCTACCTTATATGACATCCTGCATTATCTCTATTTCCCTTGTCTTGTTCCTCTGCAGCTTTTGTAAAGATGGTGTCTTTTTCTCCCCAGTGAGAAGAATGTTTAGGAAAGCTGAATGTTATCCCAAGTCAAATTGTGGGTTTAAAAAATACTCATAATAAGGTTTAAGAGTCCCTCTGGGTTTTTCCTCAATCTCTTGGTGTTTCCCTTTCAATTATATGGGTTAGAAGTAGTAAAAGGATGTGAGTCTCAACCAGTCCCCCTTCCCACTGGGAACCGTCTTTGGTGGAAATGTCATCTCGGGCTGACAGTTGGTTCTACTTGTAGTACTTGTTGGCCTGAGTGAGTCTGGGTCAGGACAGACCTGGGCATTGGGTTACATCAGGGGGAGGAGCAGTGGGCCCTAGGGTGAAAAGTTCAGGTAAAGCTGGATATAATAAAGGACCAGACTCAGGGTTCCCAACTGGGATGAGGGAAAGTTAGTGGTGGAGGAGGGGGTAGTGGGGGGACCTGGATTATTGGCAGGTGTGCTCATGGCTAATGAATAGAAGCAAATCTAAAGGATCTTCAGCTGGAGAGTCTAATATTGACAAGATAGACTCCTTTTCTTAGGGATGACAATAGTGGACTTTAATTTGCATTGTTATTAAGATCCTTATTTTGATACAGAGCCATAAAAATAAACACACAAGGAATTTTGTCCCATTTCCTTGTTTTTGGCAAAACACATCTAACTGGAGGATTATATTATAATTTAGGGAGCCATTCATGGGCCATGTTTTCCCATCCTCCAATTTATTTGGGGGGCAGGCTATGAAACAGAAAAAAAGATGTTTTGTTTTGGTTTTTGTTCATGGATGATAACCGAATGACTTCCAGTGTTTTAGGATGCAGCCCAGGGGCCTCTCTATCAGAATGGTGGTTGATGCCTAATTCCCTATACCTTAGATCTTTTGTTCTGGATTTGCCTCTAACTGCCTACAGGAATGTTTTTATCATTTGTGGCCTTGCAGATGCCACATGACCTAACTCAAATAATGTTCCCTACCTGAAAAGCCTGGATTTCACACCGAACAGCATGTAGACATTGGAGCTGAATACAGAGAGGCAGGTTTGGGAATCGGGATTGCCTAATAGGGCTTTCTAAAAACCAACTTCTTTCCCCAAATTCCCCAATGCCTTTTGTGCATAAAGGACGCAAACTGAGGTTCTCAGGTGCAGTGCCATTCGCACCAGGAGAACGAGACTGAGTTTGGTCAATCAAAGAAGAAACTGTATTCTTTCATCAAAGAAAGGAGAAGGGTGAGCTCGTGCCCTGAAAGCACCTCTCCTCAACTGGGAATACAGGCTTTTGTATTTATAGACTGTGGCATGGAGTGATTAAATTCTTTTAGGGATGTATGGTTCTTCTTCTGGTGCACTCAGCCCTTTCCAGTTCTTTTTGCACACGATGCCCCATTGACATCTTGGTTTTGCACTGGGCACCATGGTCTTTGTGGTCAGGAATCTTTTTCTGTTCCTGTAAGCAAGCATAGCTCATGACATAGTTTAGGTACTGAAAATCGTTAAGGACTTTTGGTTGCTAAGTCTGGTGACAGTTTCAATCAATGTTTTTCAAGAAAGGAGAAAAAAAAATATTTTATATGTGTCGTATCCAAAAACTATGGACCCTGCAGAGTAGTTTTTGATATCTTTTCTAGAGGTTTCAGCCTCTGTGTGTGTCTTTATAACTGATACTTAAATACCCAAGGTAATTAGGAAGTTTTTTAACCTCTTCAGAAACATCCTGTTTATGTGATTTCACATGTGCCCTCAAATTATATCCAGTTTAAGGATACGGTTTCAACAAAGTCTGAATAACTTCTCTCTTTGATATCACACTTTAGGACAGACTTAGAAGTAGTTTTTAAACTTCTTTCTTCTTCACCAGCTCACTTGAGTATATCATGTGTCTTCTCAAATTGAGAAATCATTTCTCTACTGACTCATGCATTATGTTACATTTCATCAAAGGACAGGTGGTGAGTGTCATGATCCGTCACGACAGATTATATTTTTCATGCAACATTAATATCATTAAAACAGAATTCAACTTTTGCTAGAACAGCACACTGAAAAAGTCCCGATCTTTTCAGAAGTCAATGCAGACTCTTCCCATCTGTCATTTATAATCAAGTGGGAAAAGCGAGTATGAACCAGATCAATAACAGCATATCATTATCCTCCGGCTTGCTGACTTTCTACTCCTCTAGTGATTAAAAGCATGAACTCTAGAGCTAGGCATCCTGAATTCATATGTTAGCTCCACCACTTGTTAGCTGTGTGACTTTCACCAAGTTACTTAATCTCTCTGTGCTTCATATTTCTTAATCAGTAAAGTGAGTTTTAATAGTACCTACTTCATAGAGTTGTCTCAAGCATTAAAACAGTTAAAATATTTAAAGCATGGAATAGAACACAAAGAAATATAGAAAAATATGTATCTATTATTCTTATGCACAAATTCTTTGTATGTATCAATTTTTAAATTATAAATCATATTTTCTGAGGTCTACCCAAGAGTTAGTACTATTTCAAGGTTCCTGCTACTTTCAGTTTTAGTAAGTTCAGAGGTTTCTACTATGCACATCCTCTTAAACCTGAGAGAAGGGCAGGTGCTCCATACATCATCAAGGTTTTAGTGTTGGTCATAATTCTCACATCACTTTAGCATTGGGTTATAATTCCCACCACCAAAGTATAATGATATCACTATGTGACTCAGAACAGAGCTTATGCTAAATGTTTTTAACTTTTCCTTCATTTTGACTTTTCACTGCTACAGCCCCACCTCTGTCCAATATTGCAGCAAAGCTTTTTGTCTCAGTGTTTTGAACTAATGGCATAAGCCACAGAACCTATAAGTCTGCTCTATGGTATTTGTGCAAACTCTGTTGTCTCAGTCTTTTCCAAAGCAGATAGCCGTAACCAAGGGGAATGCAATAATTCTCTTCTTTTTTGTATCTAAACCGATTTAATGTGCCAGACTTCTAAGAGATAAGCTTTCATACTTCATTGGAAAATCTACTCTCCAACATATATTTTAATGTCTGAATCACAGGAGATGATCAGTTTAATCAAGCATTATATTTTTCTTCTCCATCCTCACTGCTCTTATCACACTGGTATCTTTCCTCTGAAATTTGCCCTAAACAGTTTATGGTTTTCATAGCAAATCATCTAAACTGTTCATATGAAAGTCAGTGCAGTCAGAATACATGACATAAAGAAGCATCATTCTTCAAAAGAGATAGTGGCACAAAGTTCTTAAAACTTTAAAAAAATCCTCAGCTGCTCTAGGAAATAGTGATATGAGATAGAGTCATATCACATCTCCAGGTTTCTCAAATGAGCCATTCAAATTCAATCTACAAGGCTAGATCCCACGTAGCACATACAGATTTGAAGTCTGCTTTGTACCTATCTCATCACTACTCCATGTGGTTTCAGAGTGAGAGAAGGCACAGAACACATGAACTTACTCCTCATTTGCCATCTGTAGCCTCCCACGTTAAAAAACAAAACAAAACAAAACAAAACAAAACAAAACAAAACACCAGCACAAGTGCATTCTTGAACTCAGAGCTGTAGTTAAAGTCACGTACTCAAGTGTCTCTGAATACCAGGCTAACAGTCTCTTAACAGTCACATGGCTTTAGTTCAGCAGTCAACGTTTTAAAATGAATTTCTTAAACATAAAATTTTTAAACCTATCACATGAGCATAGATGTGTAGTGGTTCATTTGCACCATCATTTGTGGAAATTGAGTATAGGGTAGAAAGTCATACTATTTTCTAACGACTTTAATGAATAGCATTTGCACTTAGAAGATGCTCAGTGACTCTGGTTGCCCTGAGGGCTGCATGCCAAGCTTGATAAAAGGGCACGTAACTGTGCTTAAAAGTTCCCAGGATAGCTTTATGAAACTTCATGCCTCCTCTGACTATGTTTTAACTCAAATTAACATCAGTATGTCTCTCTCAACTTATATCCCTTTCCTCTGGGGAGACCTGTGCACTGTGATTGAGAACTGCAGTGATTAAAATGGAGGGATAATAGAATTACCCAGAAAGAAATAAATAACAAAGTACTGAAAATAGAAATGGGGACTGGCTGAAGAATAGCTTTTGAAGCCACCAAGAATAGCAGCAGGCACAGGACAAGAAATTAAAGAGTTTGGAGAAAAAAAAAATTTGTCCTTCTGGCTCCTGCCTCTTCCCCTCACTAAAAAGCAATTCCCTTCAACAAGTCTTTTTTCTGTTTTGTTTGTGTATAACTAACACCTAAAGTAGAGCCTCACGGTAGTTGGTACTTAATATTTTATAAATGGATAAACGAAAAAATAATATTTTATAAATGGATAGCACAGAAAGAGCAGAATTTGAAGATTAGTAGACCAATGTAGCTGAGGACATAGTATTCTTCTGTGGAAAAAGTTAGGTTGCTGATATAGGCAATGCCCATATGTTCCTGAAGTAAATATTTACCAATTTGGGGCAGAAGCTGTGTTACTGTATACAACACAGTAACATCACACTCACACAACACCTTGTTAGCAAGTGCCCAGACTAGTAGTTCTGTACTACAGAAATGCAAAGGATCACTTTACAAAGTTAACAAACTTGCCAAATAAAATTAGTTTTATTTGGTTGTTCATTCCTCACTGCCCTGGAAACTTCTTATAGACAGCAATAGCACCTCATTCATGTTTGTTCCCTGGTAATACACAGCCTCTGATTCAGCATCAGCACATATTTATTAATTTAATTGAACTCAATCCCAAGACACTCTCTCAGGAAAGCAGACATCCTGCCAGATGGAATAAAACCTGTCTTCATCTCTGCAAGCAAAGCATGCCAGTGTTGTTACTTTGCTAAATCTCCCATAAAACAGGTAAGGTTAAGCAATTGCTCCCCTCGTTTGAAAAAACCAGAGCACTGACACTAATTTGATTTTTTAAATGTTTTCCTTTATAGAATCCCATCACTTGAGCAATGCACAGCAAACCTGTCTTGTCTTGTCACTTCGTTGCCACCCACTACCTGTCAGCCTCTTAGAAGATGGTGGCTCAGGGAGAGAAAGCACATTTACACCTCCATCATTCAAGCAATCGGTTTCAAAAAGCACCACTTCTCACAGAGCACGAGATGAGAGAGCCTTGTTCTCCAGTCCCTTGGGCTCCAGTCTGATGTGTGTTGAAAAGTATTATCTATATGAACTGAATGAGATGAGGGGAAATGACACACCAGGGAGTACAGGCAGACAAAAATATTTTAAATAAAATCGTAACAGTGGAAAGCAAGATGATATATAGAAACATGGGAACTTAAAGTGTTCTAATACTTTCATTTCAAAGATACATAAACAACACCAAAGAGGTTATGACCTAACTGGGATTACCCAGATAAGAAGTAAAAAGAGTGAGAATGTAAATTGGAAGCCATATGTCTTTTAGCTATATTAAAAGGATTGTTTCCACAAAGTTAATGGTTTTCACTCTAGAACCTAAAGATTCATCCTATCAACGATGGTAGTCACTAGCTTCAAGTAGTTGAAACTAATTTTTAATTTAATTAAATTTAATTAATTTAATTTAATTTAATTTGAAGTTATGTTCCTCGTCCTACTAGTCTCATTTCAAGTGGCCAATAATCATGGGTGCTAGTGCCTATCTATTGGACAGTGAAAATATAGAACTTTTCCATCAACGCAGAATGTTCTCTAGGACATCACAACTCTAAAGATTCTGTTTGCCAACCACTGCATACTCATACCAAATTGTTTCTGCAAGTTTTTCCCACCTAACATATTTGACTGCCACACAGAATTTTATTTAAAAAAATATATATAGTTTTAAAAAATAATATAAATGTCATTGCCTTTGTTTCTGTTGCGCCAGGAACATAGTGACACTTCACAGTGACACTTATTCCCAGGGTTACATCACAAAATAAGAATCTGCAGGACTGGATTATAAACCAAGGTTTTCATAACTGGCAAATATATAATCTATTCACCACATCATAAAAATTGGCATTAGTATTAATGTAGTATTGTTTCAATATAAATGTAAATTTTAAAAATTTTAATTAAAAATAATTATAGCTTTACAGGAAGTTGCAAAAATATGTACAGTAAGGACTTTCATATTCTTCATCCGGTCTTCACCACTTTTAACATCTGGCATATGATAGTATAGTATCAAAATCAGGAAATTACCTTGATTCAAAATATAAAGGTTATTTAGATCTCAACAGTCTTACATGAGCTTGTGTGTGTGTGTGTGTGTGTAGCTCCGTGCAATTTTATATATATGTAATTTAGTATAACCATCATCAATCAAAAGGACCCAGTAATCTCACTTCTGGGTATTTACCTAAACAAACCCAAAGCACTACTTTGAAGGAAGATGTGAATCCATATGTTTATTGCAGGATTATTTACAAAGGCCCAAATACGGAGGCAACCTGTGTGTTCATGAACAAAGAAGAGGTTATACATATATATAATGGATATAACTCAGCCATTATAAAAGAATGAAATTTTGGCATCTGTGCCAACACACATAGATCTAGAGGGTATTACACTGCATCGAACAAGTCAGAGAAAGGGAAGCACCACATGATTTCACTGAGAGGTGGAATCAAAAGAGCAAAACAAAGGAAACAGAAATAAACTCGTAGATACAGAGAACATTTTGATGGTTGTTGGATGGGATGGTGGTTGTAGGGGTAGATAAAAAAGGGGAAGGGATTTAGAAACACAAATGAGAAGTTCCAAAATAGCCATGGGGATGTAGAGCATCAGGAGAATAGTCAATAATATTGTAATTACTATGTATAGACTCAGATGGGTACTAGGATTTTCAGAGTGGTCGCTTTGTAAGATATGTAAATGTCAAATCACTAGGTTGTACTCCTAAAACTAATTTTGTACCAATTGTAATTGGAGAATAAATTATTTTTAAAAATATATAAAATAAAAATGGAAAATTTTTTAAAGAGAAAAAATTGTCTAGACATTTCCTGAGAATTCAGAAATACAAATTCTAAATAATATACCTCAGTATTTCAAAGATAATAAGTACATTTATTAATTTATGCATAACTAAGTATATTAGCAAACAATGAAAGTGAGCTAATAATGGAAAAAGAAATTAAATATAGTTGTATAACAGTGAAAGTTTTAAGCATAATACATGAGTAAGAAAAATCAAAGGAAATTTCTAACGTGTTGGGTATTGGGGAAACATAAATCCATCCAATGATTAGTAGAAGTTTAAAAAATTTTGTAGTTACTTCCAAAGATTAATGGCATACTTTTGATTTGATAAATTAATCTCAAACCTGAAATACAAAATTTCATCTCAAAATATACTGATACTTCTGGAGGATACTATAGGCATAAAATTTTTTATTTCATATAAGCATGCCTCTTATTTGCAGGCTAATAGATAAAGGAAAATCTGCCTCTATAAATAACTAAAAGATGATATATATATTAATTTAGAGTTTGATAACATATGAAAAGGATTCATCTTGAACATAACAAACATCATATTTACATAAGCAATTACATTTAATTTGAGGTGGCAAATGTTTTAAAAAGACATTATCTATCCAAATGTTCATTATATGTCTATTAGCTGTAATACTTGAGAGAATTGGAGAATATTAAATAGAAAACACCTGCCTGAACGATGCTACTTTTAATTATCACAGTTTAATAACATTCAAGGCATACCTTTTTGCCATAATGATTTGAGAATCTTTATGTTAAACATGTTCTATAGAGACCAAAATACATTTGAGTCCTATTGAAATAGCACTTCGATCAGCTCACATGTTTGTTAACTGCCTAATAAGCGCCTACTGTATACCAAGTCCTTTTCTAAGTGTGATATCAACAAAACAGACAAAAACTCCTACTCTCATTTGGTCCCATAATGTGTATGTGTTGGATGGGATTATTCAGATAATAAAAAATAACAGTCCTATAGCATGTGAGATGCCAATAAAACTATGAAAATGAATATCGGCAAAAGTGAATAGCATATTGAGAATGTTATCATTACTGAATTCTAATATAAAAGAATGAAGGTTACAACTTTTCTAATTCACCAACCGTAGCTGCAAATGACTGCAAAATAGCTGTGCAGTACCCATTAAATACCATTGAGACAAATACGTTTTGCTGATGAGTATTAACGAAAAACGAAGTTCTTTCTCATTTACTGATAAGACTATGTAATGTATTAAATGCAGACAAACAAATAAAACCATGCTAATAAGTTCTGGTTAAGATGCAGTCTTCTAGGAAGATGAGAAAAGTTACCATGACTTAAAATAACTTGAAAATTTCTATCACATGGCTATCAGACCATATTTCTGTGGATGAAGTTTCCTGGGAGAGGTAAATGATATTAGCATGTGTTTGGAAGAAAAGTGAAAACAGACTTTAGATAAGGGGCTGCTTTTGTTCTCATTACCTGTCCATTCAGGAATAGCTAAATGGTAAGTAGATAGACAAGTGACACTTGAAGTGACCCCTTGTGAGTTCGTATGATTGTAATATTGAGCTATACATTGTCATCTTACTTTAAAGTTGTATGGATTTCCATGATGATAATATTGTTCTTACAATTTTCCTCACTTTAAAAATTTATATATGTTATGAGATATGATTAAACATACCGTGTCATCCCACACAATTGTAGTGAATGTAAGATTTAGTCAAATTCCCTTATTTTTAAAAAGAAAACTCTGTGGAGAACTTCCTTTAATACACAAGAAGGAATTCTAATGAAATAAACACCTTAAAAAGGATAAAATCCTTACTTTAAACATTGAATATGAAGAAATATAGCAAATCAGAATTGTTTGTAAAAAGACAAACTAAATAGTTTTTTCGTGATTGATCTCACTCCATTTGCCCTTTACTCCATCCCATCACTTTGACAATAATGCAGAGCACCAGACTACATTTGAAGCAGAGGACACACACACACACACACACACACACACACACACACACACACACATTGGTATGCACATTAAAACATTGAACTCTCAACAGGTAAAATGTAAGAGGTTTATTCTTTTATCAAGCAATGTCTACAGACAGAGCATCCACGTGGTGTAAGCTACCAAAGAAAGATGTATGAGACAGACTTACATGAAATCATTAGGTCACAGACACTTTATATGGTTCATGTTCACAAGGAAGGAAATTGCTGAAAAGAAAAGCAGAGAAGTAGAAACATAAGCTGATTTTTTTTTTTTTTTGTTAAATCTACCTCCCATCATGTTTCTTTAAGGTAAGAGGAAAGCTACTGTAGCACACAGTTCAGGATGCTATATACACAGAAGATATTACACACTATAAAATTTCGGGTTTCTAAGTAGTTTTACACAATTTAAACTTGAGTAAAATTTTGTGTTTAAAAAAGACCTTATTGGATTACCTTCTGTAAATGGAGGTCATTTCAACAACCCATTAGCATTTCTAGCAGCAATAAAATAAAAATAACTAAAAAGATTCTCAAAACATGTAAGCTATTACTTTAAGCCTGGATAATTATCTGCTTATTTCAATAAACTAACTCTCTAGTTTTAATCCACTTCCACTGGCCTTTTCTTTGCCCTTAAAAAAAAGAAAAGTGACAATTTTTACTTGTATGCAGTGTCTCAAATAAGAGGATTAGTTAGGTTTTGAACTACAGCACACAGTTAGCACATGGGTCATTTAAGGATTATGCAGGGATTGAACAGAAAGTCATTTAGGAGAGTTATTTAAGAAATGAAGTTTTTTGATGGGTTATATACTTAAATAGCAAAGGCAATGATGAAGTACATCTTTACTCACCACTGCGGAGCTATCCCCTAATTCCCAATTTCTATAGTTAATTCCCCTAAAACACTAATACTCATCAATTCTCTAGCCAGTTTTTTCTTTCTGGTGTTAATTCCCCTATATGTGGTTTACTGTAAGCAGACACAAATAATGTTCTTTTTTTAGAAATGGGAATTCCTGCTGATGCAACATTAGACCACATGAAAAGAAAATAATCAATTCTGCTAATAATAAACATTTGTAAGCAGTTGACATCCCACACAAACTTGCATTAAAAATATAATGTACTCTAATGACCGAAAGCAAAATGAGGAGAGATAGATTGCAAACATTGTCACTGTAATTGTTTTTCCTCCCTTCCTCCCCATTTTCCATAGCATGCTGCAGATTATACAGTAAGTGTCAAATAGAGTTTGTCACCTGTATACAACCTAAGGCCAATTATGCCTTCAAATGATATTTCATAGAGGGCTGAACAAATGACTGAAGGCAGGATTCAGTGCAAGAGATGTTAAACTTTTCTCTTTTAATGACAAGAGATTTATTGTTATGAGAGTGTTATGTATGCAGCTTTTAGCCTTCCTTTTCCCCTTGTGACATTCCCTTCAAGGCACAAAAGATTATAAACAGTGGATGAGACAGAATATTTTGAATTAAGAATTTTAAGGTTCCACAATACCTTTTATTTCTGGTTTAAGCATACTAAAAAAAAAAAAAAAAAGACAGAGGAAAAAATATAGATAAACTACCTTTAAAATAAAATGGTGCTTAAAGTCATCTGAAATTCTCTGTCATTGAGCTATTTTTTTTAAGTATTTGGATTCGTATTTTGTTGTCTTAATTATAGATTTGATTTAAATATAGATTTGATTCTTGTGATTAATGTAGTTTCTCATTAAAATTTTCAATCAATCAATATTACTAATTGTATATTTCTTTGCTAAAAAATAATCTATTTTCTTGGGCAAACCAAGAAAACTTATCTTTCGCTAGGATATAAACTTTAAAAGGTAAGGTGTAAATTTAAACCATGAATTAAGTGCAATGTACTGGAAAACTCTTCATTCAATAATTATCTAAGAGGGCTCTTAGGCATCTCCGACCCAAATGACTGTATTTCCTTTCTCCACTTCAGTGATCTCACAGTTTAACTTATTGAGTCGTCCATCTAGTATGAACAGAGAGTCCTTGGAAGGTGTCATCAGATATTGACCAAACAAGCCACTGTCCTGGATTTGCCTGTTCTTCCTGCTCCAAGGCCACTCTTCTGCCTTGAGTGGTTCCTTAAGGCTCTTTATCATCTTCACCTTCCCAGAGGAGAGCTCCACAAAGAGGACATCAGTTTGTGTGCTTGAGCTGCCATAGATGTTGTACTGGTGGGCTTCAGTGAAGGATGGCTGAAAGGCCAGATCCGATATGTGCAGATTCGTGTGGATATCAAAAGCCTCCTGTATCTCTCCTCTGATGGTAATGTACTGGACCCTTACGAGACCTTTCACATCATTGACGCTGACCAGATAGTGCCCATCTGGAGAGACAAATGGAGTGCCTGTCACATCACTATTGAATCCAATGACTGAGTCCGTTACACTGTCCACCACGAGCTGTGGGGGGATGGCTCCAGTGCTGTCAGCTTTGCAGCCAACAAAGTAGTATCCTCCCAAGTGTGTGTAGGCCAATGATTGAGGAATACACTTATAGTCTTTCAAGTGAATTGTCTTGAGGTATGACATGGTCTCAAGATCAATTTTTTGTAATGCGGCTTCATCTTTATGAAGAATAAATCCAAACCTGAAAAGATAAAAAATGAAGTTAGACAGGACACTGTAGAGTGGTTACCATAACAAAATGCACGGTGGACAGGTAAAAAGGGCCATCAAATCCAGGTGTTATCTGTCAGGCTAGGCAGTCATCTGTGTCACAATCGGGTTAGATTTACTTTAAATCATGCTGGTCTCCTCCTTTCTCTAGGTCATCCTTTCATTACAGCCAAACGATTATAAATCATGCTGTAGAAAGCAAAATAATTAAAAGTAATATATCTAGTTAATTGGAACAACAAATTTTACTTTTGCCAGAGAGGATAGTAAAGTAAACATTTTGTATGTTTCTAAACCTTCTGACATTGAACAAGCTTGATTTACTGCTATGGAAGTCAGCAAGGACAAAAGACTTGAATAAATATCTATTACATTTTAGGATCACCTTGATTAGCTACCTCTATATTTAACATTTATTTTATTATACATTTTAAATACAACTTACATTTTTAAACCTTGCCATGCTTAATTATTAATTGTTTTTAATGATATACCTACATTGTATTGGTTACCTTATACTGAACAATGATGAGCTTTGGAGAATTATAGTATTTTTCTATTAAAGTCAATTTAAAAATAAAGATTTTTCAACATGTTTTAGTGACCTCTTTAGTTACTTCACTGTTTTTCAAAACATTTACCCTGAATACTAGCTGCAAATGACCAGATAAATATATTTTGTAACCCTGACCTATATCATTGGTGGCTTCTAGCAAAAATAGGTAGGTTAAATAAGATAAAATGAGATAGAAACAAAAATTTGGATACAAAATTATAACCAAAATGAATATTGTCCAATAGAAATATGAAGAACTTTTATATTTTTACTTCTGTTAATAATAATGATTAAAGCACCTCTTAATATTTCCAAAAGCTTCATAAAAATAAAGATCATTAATATTGTTATGTTGACAGTGCTCATAAATGAAAAAAAAAAAGATGACTTTGTTGTATTAAGGCAAAGCCAAACAAAATAAACACGACCTCTGAAGAGCCAATTATGCTATTCTCACCTGTGCAGTTCATTTTCTGTATGCTGATTCCATGTAAAGAAAATGACCATTTGCATACATAATACAGAAATATGGTGCATTCAGGGTAATAGCTCCTTAAAATTTCAAATATAGGCATTCACAAATCAAAAATATAAGTAAATGTGTACCTTTAATATCATAGAAAGAAGATGAATGTTCTCAAAACTCGGTCTTATGTTGTAATTTTGTAAAGTAGGGAGTATGTAAAAACACATATTTTGCTAAAAGTCATAAAATTGTAACTGCTTCTGTATTATTATATTACATATAGTTGGGGAACCATATTATTAGTTGAGCTGTATCTGAACATTTATGAAGAAACTGTTGTCATTGAGGAGTACCAATTCTTCTATGCTAAAGAAAAACTACAATGTATGCATACTCCTTTACAAAGATTTCTTTAATATTTATTGAACAACTACTAAACACAAAACACTGATATTAAATATATTGCAGATCAACACTAATTTCCCTGCTTTCAATGACTCTAAAAGCTTTGAGTGATAACTGAAAAACCATTAGTGACTAATTCTTAATTATGACATTATGGTATACT
Organism: Cynopterus sphinx; assembly: GCA_030015415.1. Lineage (NCBI taxonomy): Eukaryota > Metazoa > Chordata > Mammalia > Chiroptera > Pteropodidae > Cynopterus > Cynopterus sphinx. The sequence goes on from CM057390.1 coordinate 41,360,060, forward strand.
ATTACTTAATTTAGTAACTACTACTTTTTCTATTTTTACTTAAATAGAATAATCATTTTGAAAATAATATTTCTAGTGTAATTCAAAGTGACATTTACCAATTCTGGCTTATATCCTGGAACTTTCTCTTTTCCTGTGTTCTTAATTTACTGTTTGTGTACCATACCTATGCAGGATAAAATTTTGTCCTGATTTCAATGGTATGAAGAAACATTCATCTTAATAATCACTCCTAAATGCTCCCATTAAGGTATTAATGCCTGCCACAGGTTTTAAAGGCTACCTAAATATTAAAGAATTAAAAAAAAATCAAACTAAAAACTAAGTCTCATTTTTGTATGACAGCATCAAAAATATAAAATTGTAAATTTTGTTATCCACTCTTATACTTATCTTAATAAATTATTAACTCAACTATTACACATTGATGTTTTTCCTTTAATGGACAATCAATAAGGATGCGTAAGTGTGCAGATGTGTGATTGTGTCTGATGTCAGTTATGAAATTATGAATTAAAATTGAAAATATAGTCTTTTTCTGTTTCACATTGTACGTGTGCTCAGAGGCAAAAGCAATAATATGCACATTTAATAAAAGCAGTAAGCCAATCAAATTTTGATATTTCAGTTCTCTTTTAACCTTGAGTCTTCTGGTCCCTTTGGGCAATGGCTTTTGAATGCTAATGAACAAGAATGAGACAAGCCCCCACGATTCATAAACTGTTCTAACTCTGATACTAAAGAATACTCTCAAGTTTCCTGTGATACACAATCCAGCTTCTTTTGAAGGTAATTAATATTTTAAAAAATAGGTTAAAAATGCAAAAGCTCCATGTGGGGTGATAAAATTACATCTAATTTGGCATCTGCACTGTATGATCCTCTAGAACTAGTGGTCTAGTTACACAGAAGATGCAAGAGAATGCCTTCGATCTTTCACTGCTGATTTATTGGGTAGGAAATAGTGTCTGTAATTCAAAATTGCCCCTAGTACAGATTGATATTCAGAAATCTCCCACTGTTCTTTAGTCTGTGAATAATATTTACGAGTCTCTCAACTTTCATGCTTACTTAGTATAATAAAATCCTGCATAGTACTAAGTTTAACACAGTTTGTCTAATATTTATCAGAATGTGTATAAGAATTTCCAGACTGTGAGAAATGAGTTAAAACTTACTCTTGAAATCTTTTTTTTTTTTTACTAGGAAATTAATACAACTAGGAAAGTGTGACCTATGCGCATGACATTGTGTGGATTTGCTGTTACATTTGGTGAGGAGAGTTAGAGTAATCTTTTTTCTTTCCCAAATTATTTTCCTTTTCCGAATGTTTAGTCAATCTAGTTAATTATTATAAAATTTATAAAAAGGTTCAAGTTTAATTACTGCTTTCATGCTTAAGGTAAGGTTCTGAAATGATTTATACACAGAGAACTTGTTTTGGATGGAGTGAGGATTTTCAGTCAAGGCTGATTTTGTTTCATGATTCAGTTTTCAATATAATAGATATGTAGCCTTTTGTAAAGTCCTTGATTTCCATGAGTTTTAATTTCTTCATCAGCAGGAAGAGGGTAAAAGTACTCCCTTGCTATGAGGATGAGTAAATGTATGTTTATTACCAGCCAAACAGTAGATTCTCAAGAAGTAGAATTTGTCAGTGATTTACATCTTAACTAGCATCATATTCCCATTAGGAATCAAATAAATTATTCCCTATGGCACAATAGATTATTATAATCTATGAATAGGAAAAACAAAAACAAATTATCAATTCTTCTGGATAGCTAGTATTCTCATAATGTTAAAAATAAACACAGCGTTACTCAAATATGGCTAGATTTTGTTTTTTCATGATATGAATTCACCTTTTCAATTTTGTTCTCACTGGCACCAACAGGATCTATGCCCAGTCCACACCTATCCCATGACCAAATACTTCATAGTGAGGAATGAAGGCAGAGTAGCTCACTCTTTCTTCTTTAGAGGTGCCGCTTCCTTTCTTACCAAAGGCATGGATCTCTAGGCCACATCCTACCTTACTCAAAATTTTTTGTTAAAAGTAACAGAATATTTCGTGGCCGACTTTAAGACCTGTATATCACAGAACATGAAGAGTTGCAGTCAGAGTTTGCATTGTGGCAATTCAAGGCCTTGCAAAGGAAGCTATTTGGCAGAGAGAGGAGAGAACAGATATTTGAAATGCCATGAAGTCTAAAAAAGAGTAACTGCTCAAAAACCTCCACATCCCACAAACCAGGCTACACTTTTTGCATTTGCATGGTTATTGATATCGCCAAGTCTCTCACTCAGAGAGTTCCCGAATGGATCTGGTTACAGGGAGTCTCATAAAGCAGTTTCGCAGTCACTGTCACCCCACAGCATCCTCCTTGTTGCTCTGTTTCTGTTCTACTTTCAAATCTATCGCCTGAGGTGAAAGTGAGGGAATCTCATAATTGCAATTAATGACCTTTATTAATTTGCCATGGTCAGTGCCAACACCACTGGTAGCTCAAACCTGGACTGAAAGAACTCTGTAATATTTGCAGAATAACCATTATTTCATCTCCTAAGACTTAAGGTGATACTCTGTGTCCCCAGAGTCCTAGATTCTCACCTGAACAGTTTTCTTTACTGCTGACTTTTAAAATTAATCAAAGAGGATGAGTCCCAATACCAAAAGCTGGAAAGCTTGCCATATGCTCCCCATCCAATCCTACATTACCTCTTTTCTCAAATCCTATCAACTGCACTTCCTCAGATTTTAAAACCAGTCTTTCTATGTATATCAATAGATGCAAAAGAATTTAAACAGCCTTTAGGAATTAGTGATATTGAGATTTTACTTGCAAAAATTGAAATTTTACCTGTGATCAACTAGTTAGCGTTTCATAAGTAATCGTTGGCAAGATTATTAATATCTTGTTTTTCTAATTGCATTATAATTATCTTGTTCTTTCAGTAGGAAGCTAAGAAATGCTGAACAGATAAGAGTCTAAAGTTATAAATGCCCCCCTCATAATTAATTTATAAACCTGCACATGCAATGGCTGTTATAATGACATCTTCCGTTGTATTACAGCTGACAGAGTTTTCATAGACACAAACCATCAATCTGACATGAGCCATCATTCACTTGTTTATGAATTCTTTTATATTTAGTTGTTTTCTATTATCCTGGATTGACCCTTGTAAGAAAAGATTGAATGCTGTTTCTACTCAGCTACCAGAGGATTTAGTTTTTATCTGAACTTCACATAAAAAGCTCAGTAAAACACACCTGTTCATAAATAGTGGTCACATTCATATTTGGTAGAGGGGAAGGAAGCACAGAGAAATAGAATTGACGCATTTAGTCAAGATTTATAACTAGAGTGAGGGCAGTTTCTGAATAGTCCAAATTTTAGATGTGTTTGAGAAATAATAGTACTTTGAAGTTTTCAAACATAGGTGGGAAAAGTTAAAATGCACCACAGGATGCCCTCCTACCTGACTTTTATAAGTGTATTATAGAAAATCTATATTAAAGATTTTAGCTACATTACTTTTTCCCTACTTTCATTTTCAGATTTTTTTTCTTAAAACAAGTAGAATGTGTTTCTTTACACTAAATTCTATTTTCTTCCTTCTCTGGTATTCTCTTGTTCTGATATGTAGGAAATTTAATTCTTCTAAAGAAAATTGAGATGTGAAGGCGTAATTTAAGTCTAACTGTTTGACAGAATTATTACAGTGTCCAAAGATCTACACTTTCTGGTGAATAATCGGGACATACAGAAGAAAACAGATTTATTAAGAATTCTGTGCACACTGTATACATACACCCCAACTTATAACGGTTCAGTGTAAGATTTTCAACTTTGCAGTGGTGCAAAAGCCACAGCAGTTAACAAAAACCATTCTTTGATCTTTCCCAGGTTAGCAACAGCGATACGATGCCTTCTCCTGATGCTGGCAGAAGCAGCAAACTGTGCCTTCCACACAGCCACTCTGCTGTAAGGGCAAATAACTGGTATTCCACAGTGAAGTATTAAATATATTTTTGATTTAACAATATTTTTAACTTACTATGGGTTTATTGGGACATAACCTCATTGTAAGTTGAGGAGAAACTATATACAACAGATCATATCATAAAAACCAAATTTCTTTTTTGTTTTTTGAATAGCTTAAGAGCTTAGGAGGCCGGGGTGGGCCTGACAACTTTGCCTTATGATTGCATTTTAAAAGGTTGTCTGCTCTTCTTAACTTGGTTTTGGAAAAACAAGATGAAAATCTGAAAATAGCCACCTCCCTGATCTTATTCAGTTTTCTGATTAGGATGTGTTTTACACAGGAGTTGATAAATGGATCAGCGGTGATGTAGCATCAATGAGGTGGTAAGTAGAAGAATGAGAAATATAGTTTTGAGTACAGATGTGAATATAGAAAAGGAAAGTGAAACAAAGTCCAAAGCAAATTATAATGAATTAATCAATCAAAATATGTTATCGGTGTCCATTGTACACCTGCAAACCAGAAATAAAGGGTGGAAAAACAAAGGTTCTGTGAGGAGCCATGTTTGGCATGGGTTGGGTTCTAGATAGTATGTGACCAAGTTCAGTAATTATTCACAACCTACTTTGTAAAACCTTATGAAGGAAATGGAGAGGAAATAAATGATTCCTATCCTTAAGGTATTTATAGTCAAGCAGTGGGGGTGCTTATTATTGTGTCCTGACTTTCATAGAGTGTTTAGAGAACCTATTCAGTGATAAGAGAAGGGATGGGTGTAGCTACATCCTTGTTTCCCCTACTAACTTACATTTTTGTCATGCTAAGTTTTCACTTGAAGGCAGAGTATATATTAGCCTGGATCCCAGAAGGAAGAGAACAAATTCCAATTAGAAGAAATCAAGGAGAGTAAAATATAGACTATTTACAGAGAAATAGTGTTGGCATAGGGCAGAGCAGTAATATGGGGGAAATAACAGTGAGGCTGTTGTCACTGCTGTGTCCTGGAAGGAAAGAGTTATTAAGTGAAGAGGTGTATCTTGTAAGGAGCTGTGGCCTTTGAAATAGCTGTTCTCCTACAAATCAGCAGACAGGAAACTGTCTGTCAAGGAGGACAAACAAGAAGACAACCATCAGCAAACTAGTATCTGATCCTCACCAGAATCCTAGAATGCTCACAGTTTGATCACTGGTTTCCCAGCCTCTATAACTGTGAGAAATAAAGTTCTGGTGTTTAATCCACCCAGTCCACAGTATTTTGTTAAATTAGTGGAACTAAATAAGAGAGAAATCATGTAGTTAAAGTTATGCATGTGATTGATACTATTTGTTGTTTATTATTATTATTGTTATTAATTTTTATTTTATGTTTATCTTTACTTTTTTTTCCAGGCAAAGTGAAAGCTGCATAACTATTGCTTAACAGGATAAGGGTTTATAACACATGTTTAGAAATGTATCTGGATTTGGTATTTAATAAATATTATTATTCTACATGCTGTTCTTGGGTATATAAGAGTAAGGGAAAGCAAAAAAAGCAAGAAAGAACTCAGAAAAGAAATAAGAGAATAACCAGAAATGCCAGAATAATATTAACTGAAAATTAATTTTTTTCTACTTAACAGATTTATTTTCTTCCCTGAAATATTGATGTGAATACTAATGTCAGGAAAGAATATTCCAATTCAATTTCCTGATAATTGTTTGTATAGTGAAAAGGTATTTTTTGAAATCAGATTTGAGGACTAGTCTTCTATGTGCTAGTTTGTGACATTTTGAATGTTACTTTACCTGAGCTTTGGTTATTTTCTTTGTTACATATTCTAATAATGCATAACCAGTGAAGATTAGAGAAATAGATGTGCGAAGTCTGATATATTGTAGGTGCTTAGGAAATTACAGCTATTATCATTAACAATAATTGCAAGATGTCAGGCAACATATTAACATTACAAATAATGCAAATATCTGTCACCATTTTATTATCTTTAAAAATTTAGATCATTTCCCTGAAAAAAAAAAAAGATTAACATATTTAAGAGCTACAATTTTTTTCCTCTGCAGGTTTTCTTTTCTGTTCACTTTGTTCTGAGACTCACTCAGGTATTTTGGCTTTAAAATCATTTCCATCTTTTACGTACTCAAAGGTACATGTTGCATTATGGTGGCTAAATATTTAGCATTTCAGAGTGCTAGCCACTAATTTGTTTTGATGTTATTCTTTAATTTATGTCTACATGGGTGGCTGAGTGATGGATGGCCTACACAGATCATTTCTTTATTCAGAGAACTTAGCACCCAGACATTTAGAAATGCTGTATGGTGAAATATTTTTGCTTAGCACATTTAAACACATGACTCTATGTTTATTTTGAGCCTAATTTTACATCTTTATTATTGATGAGTTTTTTGATGCCAATCCGTCAGCATCAATATATGAAATAACGAATGTTTTCCTCTAAAGTCCAATGATCTAGTACAATATACAATTGTATTAATATTCTTCCAGGAGAAAAATTTTAAAAGGTTCATCTGTTAGAAGGGTCATTAAATGTTGATCCTTTTTTTCTGATGACTATGAAAGGTTAAGTGCATTGCCCAGTTGCCATAGCTAATTAGAATAAACATCAATTTAGAAAATTGACAGAGCCAGTGACTTTTCACTTAACTCTCTATAGTGCTTTGTGCTATTAACAATTTAAATTGTCATATTTCTCACAAGCTTTTTCTGTTTTTTTTTTCTACCTACGTTTTTATTTCTTTATTATTTGGTCAATTCATTTTAAATAGGATTGAAATCATTGTTCTCTCACCATACCATAGCTTTAGTTATATACAAAGTGTAGATCCACTAACACGTTTCTTCTGAATTCATTTCTGTGAGTTTTAAAAATAATCTTCATGAAACCATACCCATCTGTGGTGCCCTTTCTAGTCTGTATAAATTGCCCATTTTCCAGATCTACTTTCATAAAGCAATTAAAATTACGTTCGATATTCAGTATATTATACTAAAGTCTGTGCATTAAACAGCATCTCTTTTTATGTTGTTTATTTAACAAACATAAATAATACTATTTTAAGTTTCAGTAGTAGTCTAATTCTGAAGAACATCTATTAAATATGTATTTAACTGGTTGTAACACTGAATTTTGCTCAAAAACTAACAATATTTAGTGGTGATTCAAATTGAATGAACTTCTCTATCATGTAATCAAGCCTTCCATAAAATAACTTGTGTGCCTTATTTCATGCTATTTTTCAATAATGCCACCCTATCCTCCAGCTATGATTATAGAGTTACTAATTTCTCTAATATGTTTCATCCTTTCCCAACTTTTTCATTTCCCCTTCTCATGGTGTCCTTTTCTGAAAGTGGCCCAGGTTCTAGAAATATATCATTGAATGTGGAATGGTCACTTTCTTGAGGAGTTTGTAGTCCAGGATTAAGAATGTGGGCCTAGGCCCTGGGCTTTCTGGCTTCAAATTCACATAGTGACTGTGTAGCCCTCAATCTAGTTTTCTCATCTGTAAAATGGAAATAGCAATACATCTGTTCATAAGGGTTTGTGAGGGCTCAATTAATTCCTGTAACACAAACAAAATGTTAAATAAACATTTAATTAAAAGTGACACTAAAAAACACACGTTATTTTAATATAACATATTGCGTGTTAGACATGAAATTCCATCAGAAAATGAACAATTTTTACAGACTGGTGGAGAGTTTAAAAGCCTATCTGGAGGAACTAAAGTCAATGTGGGGAAATGGTGATCAGATAAAGAAGGGGAAAGAAAAACGCTTTTCAAATATAGAGAACAAAACAAGCAACATGGTCTATAACAGAAAGTACAAGTTGCCTTATATTACACTAATGCAATGTGTAAAGCAGAGATATTTATTTCATTTTCTTTCTAGGCCCCCTGAGAGGCAAGCCTTGGCCTAGCAGATCTGCAGTACTATTTGTGCTATTTGTAGTCTCTATTGCAGAATTACACACATAAGAGACACTCATCATCTCATGCATTAATTCTGTGATAACTTCCCCAGCTTCTTTCAGACAATCTTCTGAATCACCACATGGACTTTTCACTCTTTACTTGGCCTCCCCTGTTCTTCTATCAAAATCACATATATTTGCCTACACACACATGAAACATAGTTTTTCTAACTATATCAAGTATTTTTATATAGTGTTCTTTAAATCTGGAAGTTAAAAAAAATGCTGTGGGAAAAAGAGGGAAAGCACCAGAAAATAGAAAGGAAAATACTCCTAAAGAAAAGAGGGTAAGTAAGATACTGAATACTGATGAGTTCCTAGTACATTGTCCTTGATGAATCACTGTCCTGAGACTTGGACTTCTACATTAGCTTCCTTACTGTTCTCCACTTCTGTCCTCTTAGAATGTAATATCCACAACCGCCACAGTGACACCTTCCCAAGGCAAGATCAGATCCAATCCCATCTTTGATCAAAATGTTTAATGGCTTCTATCCCACTCACAATGATAGGGGACTGTGCCTATCATTTCAAACTGCATCTCCTACTGCTAAAGCTCGCCTCAAACATGCCAGAAGATTTCTATTTAACAACTTTTCATTCACAGTTGCCTCGACCTAAAACACTCGGCTTGGAATTAGAGACCTAATCCTGAATTCTGTTCTCTAATTTGAGAACTACTTAGTAAGATTCTGCTCAGCTTCAGCAGGCTCTTCTCTGCTAGGCATTATGTAATTTTTATATTTCATTCTCTATTAATGTCTATTAATCTCTTGTTTGAAGGATTATCGAGAACACTGTAAATGTTATACATTAAAGTCACAGTAGACTACCTGGCACAAAATTATAAAGAACATCTATTCCTATTATTGCTCTTCTAATGGGATTCATGAGATTTCTAAACAAGAAAACTAGTTTTTCCATCTGAGCTAATGAGATTCTTATTAGGAGTCCAGACCCAATTTTCTTATTTAGATTGCTTAGGCTATTCCAGAAACCAGATAGGTTTGGAATGACCCCAGAGACAGTGAAGCTCAGAATCCCAGGGGGTTAATGCTGAAGTGTGGGAGGACTAAAGGGCCAAGGAACTAGCTGAGGGAATCTGAGCATCTTGTATGGCTACAGAATTGACATTTTACAATGTCCCATGGAAAAACAGTTATTTATAAAAGTCTAAAGGGCACCAAAGATTGTTTTCCAGTGTTCTAATTCATAAATCTAAATGAACAAAAGGAAATTAAATCGACTTAAAGTATATCATGACTGAATATGGATTCAAAATAAAATTTAATCAATGAATCTAATGTAATGACTTTACTATAACCCAGATGATTGAATTTTTTACCAGATATTTAACTATCGTATGTGAAATAACTGTCTATAGTGCTTGCCCTTGAATGCCTCTAGCTGACTATGACAATAGAAAAATGTGATATGAGCAATTCCTTCATGATGCCTAAATGCTACTGATCAAAGTGCCCTAGGAAGTTTTTTTTTTTTTTTTTCTGAAATAAAGCATACCAGAATGCAACACATTTGTTTTTTATTTTTATTTTTTTCTTTTCTTGAAAAGAGTATGAAAGAAGCCACAGTGTTGCCTTGGAAAGGATCTATGGACTGGAAACACATTATAGAGTATTACAGTCTGACCACAGCTTCACTTATGTATCTGGAAAAACATGTATATTGCATTTGTTACCTCATACCTTTTAAAGCTGTTTATGGTGACCACGAGGAAAAATAATTTTTTTTCTATTCCTTTTAGTTTGCTATGAATTCAGAAACAATTTTGCTTGAACAGCTGATCTGTAAATTAATAATGAGAGACTATAACTTTTTTTCACTGTGGTATATCAAGTGCTTCCTTTGAGTTTAAAAATTGATGAGGCTCAAACTTCATTTCTTTAAATGAAACAGATTTCAAAGGCATATGGGGCAATCACCACTTCCCTCGTATGGAAAGTTATTTCCAAAATCATGTCTTGACTGGTAGTAAATAAATAGATGATAGATACATAGATAAATAGATAGGGCTCAGTATGTTGATGAGATTTTGTAAGTGTATATTAAATTTTGAAGTTAGAAAGTGGTAGAACACTATTTTGGATCTTGGCAGATACTGCTTTTCAAATGAGTTTAATTTTTAAGAAATTTAAAAATACAAAAAGGTTATATAACATTAGAAGGCTTTTTTAATTTGATATTTGGGGTTATTTTAGGGGCACACACTAAAGTTAGAAGGAAAGTATAACAAAGAAAGAAAATTTTTCTGTATAATTTTTCTGTTTCTATGTTGACTTAATTTTAAATTTTTTCATATTTCGATATTAACTGTATCAAGGTATTTCAAATATAAATATACAAAGACTCTGGGCTGTGTCTGCAAGTGATTGAATGTGATTAAGGGTATACCTGGCAATGTGGTAAATTGAGCTGTATTATAGGTAGCATATATCTTTGAGTGGTTATGTGTTATATTTTAATAGCTTTTCACTGCTCAAGATATTCCTGTTCCAAGAAACATTTTCCTTCATTGAGAGGATGATTAATACTTGGTTGTTCTTATATAATATCAACAGGTATTAGAGCAACACAGAGCCTCATGCTGTGGTGTGAGGCTATCGTAAAACTTTAGAGTTTGCTTTGGACTGGAGGGACTTTGGAAAGGATCTGGTTTAATCCTTTCATTTTACAGATAAAAATCTCAAAACACAGTGAGATTAAAGGATATACCTGAAGTCACACAGCTCACTTACTGAAGATCTTGGATTAGATCTTTTATTCTTAAAATTCCCTGGAGAGTGAGATGGCCAGTAATTAGTAGAGTTTAAAATTACTGTGGGGAATATTTTTTATTTTTTATATTTCAATTTGCACGTAGAGAAAAAGAAAAATTAACTATTTATAATGGACTGAAGATTCTCAACTAATAAAAAGTGCCCCCAAAACATACTTAAAGAAAAAACCGTACCATCTGCTAGGTAGTATCTCAATTTGTACTACTTGCTTAACATTTTTTTATGTTGAGTAACTTATAAACATTCTTTAAGTCTACATCTTTTTCACTATATAAGATCAAATTTGCTAAAATTAACTATATATGATAATTCTATTCAAAAATATTTATTTAACAACCATTGTTCTTGAGGTACAAAACTGAAAGAACTGCATAAGAAAAATTTAATACTTTACTGTGAGAAGATTAATATCGAGAGAGTGCAAAGATAAGTAAAATCCTCTGATATAAGGCAAAGAGGGTGATGAAAATGCCAGTAAAATTTTGTGAATGTAGGGAAATTTAACACAAATATCTGTCTATAATAGTGATATGATGTTGAAGCAACTGAAGTAATTCTCTGAGCCCATATGGCCATTTAAGGTTTTTCACATTTATCTTAAGTAGGCCATTGATGGTAAAAATAAATATCCCATTCAAGAAAATAATTTTATCTAAAATCTTTTATATGCTGTATTTCAATTTCTCCTTTTATTGCTTGCTGTTGATAAAAAAAAAATTAGGCTGCCTAATTAGCATCTTGTATGGCTACAGAACGAACATATTACAATGTCCCATGGAAAAACAATTATTTATAAAAGTCTAAAGGGCACCAAAGATTATTTTCCAGTGCTCTAATTCATAAATCTAAATGAACAAAAAAAAAATTAAATCGACTTAAAGTATATTATGACTGAACATGGATTCAAAATAAAATTTAATCAATGGATCTAATGTAATGACTTTACTATAACCCAGATGATTTAATTTTTTACCTAAAATTTAACTATCATCTGTGAAATAACATTTGAAAGAGACTAGCAATCTACTCTGATATAATAGATTAGAAACCAAAGTCCATTTTATAGGTATTCTTTTCTCAGATACTTGAAATGGAAGTATATATTGCATACTTTCTATAGCCTGTGCCAATATTCTTTGATAGCGAGGACAAATATTTTTGATAACCATTTTAAAACACTGGCAGCTATGAAGGAGGTTCTTAGATGATGATAAAAATAAGAAATGAGCACGGGTTTTTTTTCTCCTGGCAATAATTTAAGCAATTGAAAATATCAGAACATAGCAGTATCCAATTATTATGATTCCATATCCTATAATATGATATGCTAATTTTTGTACCTTAAAAAATACAAATCTCTTAAAAGACTTTTATAAAACAAATTTCAGAAATATAATAGTTTCAACATCTCTCTACAAAACACAAACAAGAGGTTACTAAGTAAAGCAAGCAAAAGCAAATTTTAAATAGAGGTAAACGTGTGTATGCAGTGGGTAAACTGGGGACATGGAGTGGTAGCACAGCAAAGTGTTCAGGAGCATTCAGGCCCAGCACTGCAACCAGACTATGCCAGCTTCTATCTGAGCTTCACAATTTAATATCTGCATGGCACTGAGTAAACCATTTAATTTCTCTGGGAGTTTGTCTCCTAATTCATGAAATAGGAATAAGTTAAAACATGCCAAAGATAAAACATTGCTTTGCACAGATTAAACATTTCATAAAGATCAGTTACGTGTAAAGTGATATTAAAAATATCTGACAACTGATAGGTGATAGGCACCAGCCAATTAGGAGGCATGATAACGTGACACCTGGTTAATATAAGGCCTGAGTATTTACCACACATACATGTATGTGCCTAAGTAAAAGACATGTACACACATGGTGATGTGAAACTCATCAACCCTTTTCAATCTGTGTTACTCAAAAATTATTGTCTATGCACCAAGTATAGGGAGATCCTTTTGTGCATCTCAGGATTAGGTCAGGCAAGTTCTCCAAGTGAGTTAGCTCTGAAGGAGGCATTTACTCATCCCATGGTTGACATATTCTCTATAAGTCACCAAAGATAAATTATTGCCATTATCAGAATCTGCAAGTCTTGACGGAAATGGTAACACCAAACAAAATAATATCTGCTGATATTATTAGAATCCTAGAGAAGAATAAAATGAAGGTCATCTTACAACAACAAGGTAACTTTTAATTTTATTTTTTCCTTTTAAGCAGAAAAGAGAATACACATAATATTCCATAGGAAGCACTAAAAATGAGCATGTCACCATTGAGCATAAAAGGAATTCATCAACATACAGACCTTTGTTTTCTTTTTCTTTTTCTATTTTTTGCAGAGAACACCAGGAGAGTAACCTGCTGATGAAGTGTTTATTTTCCCTAACATCTACAGAAAGTCTCCGATGACCTTATTTTCCAACTAAATGGGGGTCTGTCTTGTTTTCATTGTGCTGTTCTGAGCTTCCCAAAGTACATCTACCATGTGGGTGATTTGCTCATTCCATTCAAAACAGTGACCTGCCTCTGGATCTGCAGGACATCACATCTCAGTGACCCCTTCTTTTAGAGTTTTTTGTTTTTACCACATTTTCCTTTCGGCCTTGAGATAATAAAGGTCTTTATCATGGCTGTGATTTCGACCACTAACAATGTTTTACCTCAAAGGGTCTGAGATGAATTATGCTATAGGATTGATATTTACAGTGGCACATCTCTAGCATAACAGAAATGACTGTGAGAGGTTTATTTTATTAATTTGTTTTCTGATATTCCTAGTAGACTGAGTAATATTCCTAGTAGACTGAGTAATATATTTTGAGAGTATTCAAACATTTACCTGCCTGAGGCTTATTAGATAACAAGCATGCAAGTTTATCATTTGATAACTTTGATATTGACATTAAAAAAGATCTTCAGTACTCTATTTGACAGGTATTCATTTAGAATTCTTCCATATCATCTTTATTACAGTTTTTTTTTCTCTCTAAATATTTCTGGCTACAGACAAGGCACTCAACAGAATTCACCATAGGAGTGTGTGAGTCATCAGTACTCATGACTGACAAAAAAAATTATCCTTGGTTTTGAACCTCTTTCTATATCATGTTTCTGAGGAATAGGACTTGCTTTCTCTTCAGCACCAATATTAAAATTGCAAATTAAAACAAACAAATACACAAGGCCTCCTGAGCTTTATAAGTTATTTAATAAATATACTGAATGTCAACGGCAGATGATACTGTTCTTCATTGTGCTGAAATTTGATTTAATTCCACTTTAAAAAAGAAAAACACTCTGTGGAGAAAGACTAGCTGACCAATTATTCAACACTGAAGTAAACCAGGTTGATACAAATTAAAACTGAGAAACCTAATGAAATATCCACCCCAATATAGATTGCTTTGAGCCAGAAAAAAAAAATTCACCAAGTAAAGGTCTCTAGAGCCTTTCAAAGTAACATGAAAGACATAATTCTCAAACAAACAATCTGGGAGATTTATCATGAAATCTACCTGAGGAAAAAAAGTAGATTCTCTAAACCTGAGAAGGATTATAATATTCCCAGGGTCCAGGCTTTGTTCAATCACAAGTTTCAGTCTAATCTTAAATAAAATATAAAGTTTTCTTTTGACGAAAGACCTAGCAAGTTTTTTTAGCAGTTAGAGAAAATGAGGATTTGTGCAAGCCTTAGAGATAGATGCTCTGACTGAAGTGGCCCCATCATTAATTGCTGTAATTTAAGAAAACTTCTACATATGGCAATCCTGCATGTTTGGTGTTACTCTTGAGCTGACTCCAGTGATCCAAATCGCTCCAAACTGAGCTGTCCCCATATGGTTCACATGTGGTTGACAAGTGGCGACTTCTTGTCTCCATGATATTATGGCCATGGAGAAGGGTTCAGTAAGCTGTCAACTGACACTTGGCTCACTGCATTGTTTTCTTTTGTGCAGAATTATCAGGCCAGGCAGACATTCAGAGGACCATAACAAAGTGCATTCTGTTTTGTTTTGTTTTGTTTTGAGGGTGAGGGAAGAGGAGCCTGACTTGGGTTATGAGGCCCCCATTGGTGGCACCTCACCTCAGCCACTGAACTCACTTAGCTGGCCTTGAATTTGTTCCAAGCTCCTGTCTTCACAACCAGCTTCCAGGCCTTTCTTTACCCCAAGGGCAGGGTCCATGGCCTTGCCTACCCAGTCTGCCCTCAAGAAGAGCCCTGTTCTCCAGGAATTGCATTATTTTTAAACAAATATTTACTGAGTGCTAATGAGTATAATCACTATAGGATATATGAGGGGAAAAAATGTATCATCTCAAGGTAAAAAGAAAATAGCATTTGTTATCCACCCAATATCCTGCAATCAACTCAGAATAATGTGAAGTGGGTCATATGTGTATTTTAGACAAAAGAAAATCTAATCTTAAATTCTTTCTTTTGTAAATGATATTCAGTTTCAATCTTTTCTTAAAACCAAAAGGAATTTGGGGGCTCATACAGGTGAAAACACTAGAAACAGCTCCATTAACATCTCAAATTGGGTCTACGATAATGTAGCCATAACTATTTTTTTTTTTTTTATCTTAAACTATTAGTTCTGCCATTTTCTATCTTGGTTTGGGATTGAGCTTCATGTGCCGGAAACAGAGCTGCTGAAGGTCTAGATCATCTAGACCAGCATACTTGAAATGTCAGTCTCTTTCCTAAAGTCTCAGCAAAAGGCTCATTGCAATGTATGGGTTCTGAGTAGATTACATGCCCATGTCTAAATTTATTGTGGCCAGAGAGACTCTGGGGAACTATTTATCTATCCTTCTGGCAAGTGTTCTATCTCCTCAATTCTTAAGTACAAAAGTTTTATGCAAAAATTATGGATCTTAGAAGATATGAGGGAGAATCTTTGTTTTTAAATGTTTTTAAATGCCCTTTCCATAGTTTAATTTACTTAGAATCACACTGGAGTAAGTGGTAGAAGCTGAATTTGTATCTATATCCTATGGTTCTAAAGCAAGAGTTTTTTTTTTTTTTTTAAATTCTTATTATTAGTTTCAAGTATACACTATATTGGTTAGACATCTATACAGTTTATACAATGATTCCCCCAATTTCTCCCTCCCTCTCCTAACCCTCCACCTAGCCATATTAACGCTAACTGCATTTTCTCTGCCATGCTCCCCATCCCTGTGACCATCTATCAATTACTGACATGTTCTTCTTTAACCCTTCACCCCTATCTCCCAGTCCCCCAAACCCCCTCCCCTCTGGCCATCACGATTATCCTCTATATTCGTGAGTCTGTTTTTGATTATTTTTGGCTTTGTTTTTATTTTTTAGATTCTACATATAAGTGAAACCATATGGTATTTATCTCTGACTTCTTTCACTCAGCATAATAACCTCTAGGTCCATCCATATCATTGCGAAAGCTAAGATTTTATTTTTTTTTAATGGCTGAGTAATATTTCATTGTATATATGGACCAGAACTTCTTTATCCAATCATCTGTTATGGGCATTTAGGTGGCTTCCATATCTTGGCCATTGTAAATTGTGCTGCTATGAATATTGGAGTGCATAGATTTTTACGAATTATTGTTTTGGTTTTCTTTGGATAAATACTCAGAAGTGCAATTGCTGGGTCAAAAGGTATATCCATTTTTAATTTTTGGAGAAACCTCCAGACTGTTTTCCATAGAGGCTGTACCAATTTGCAATTTCACCAACAGTATAGGAGGGTTCCATTTTCTCTACATCCTCGCCAACACTTGTTGTTCTTTAATTAATTATTGATAGCCATTCTGACAGGTGTGAGATGATACCTCAATGGAATTTTAATTAGCATTTCTTCAATCATTGGTGACCTTGAGCATTTTTTCATATGTCTTTTGGCCATCTGTATTTTGTCTTTGAAGAAGTGTCTGTTCAGGTCTTCTCTTCATTTTTTTTAAATTGAATTTTTTTTTTTGTATTGTTGAGTTGTATGAGTTCTTTATATATTTTGGATATTAACCTCTTATGAGATGTATCATAAGCAAACATCTTATTCCATTTGGTCATTTGTCTTTTTGTTTTGTCGATAGTTTCCTTGGTTGTGCAAAACCTTTTAAGTTTGACGTAGTCCCATTTGTTTATTTTTTCTTTCGTTTCTTTTTCCCAAGAAAATACGTTCATAAAAAATTACTAGTAGCAACATCAGAGAGATTACTGCCTATGTTTTTCTCCAGAAGTTTTATGGTTTCAGGTCTTACATTTAAGTCTTTAATCCATTTTGAGTCTATTCTTGTATACAGTGTAAGAAGGTGGTCCAGTTTCTTTCCTTTTTTATTTGCATGCATCTGTCTAATTTTCCCAAAATCAGTTATTGAAGAGACTGTCTTTTTACCCCATTTTATATTATTGCCTCCTTTGTCATATATTAAGTGAGCACATAGGCATAGATTTTATTTATGGGCTCTCCCTTCTGTTCCATTGGTCAATGTATCTGTTTTTATGCCAGTACCATGAGTTCTTTTTTTTTTTTAATTGTTTCTTGATATTTATTAAACTATAGTGAGATTTGCATTGCACTATAGGAAAGTAAGGCAAAATCTGTCTTCAGTTTCCTGCTGGAAGCTGTAATGCTGTTTGGCATATGAATGGCTGATGCTTAATACGACCATATTAAATAAATAAGTGACATCTAATAACGATGGATGCGAGGTTAAATGCCCTTAATAAGAAGTAAATTCAGAGGACAGTGCTATAATAAATGACACAGAAATGGAAAAAGTTGCATGAATTAGAGTGCATTTGAGTTTGGCCAGGAGATTGGTATAAATTAAGAGATCTAAATCAGAATCAGAAAGAGCAGTTTAGACAGAACAAACAGATAAGTGGAAGCTGAAAAGCATTGGGGCTACTCAGGTTTACTGGTTAGTTTTAGGAGCCATGGCTGTGAAAGGAGGTAGGCTAAATGTAATTTGGACTTAATTTACATGCAATAATTTATATGCATATAAATATATATATATATATATTTATAATTAAAATTATATATCATTTTCTTTTCACTGAAGTTGTATCACCATAGCTATAAATTTAGAAAGAGGAATCTAGTAGCTCTTTGCTTGATGAATTGAAGTATGGAGCAAATGAGAAGTATGGAGAAACAGTAAAGGGTTAATTGCATTAGTAAGGTGTGAGGTAAGGGAGCTCAGCCTAAGGCTGTGTCTGAGAGACTAGAGAGAAACAGATTAATAAGTAGATGTTATGAAGTTAGACATGAGCAGACAGCAAAAAATTACTGCAGTCCCTGCAGACACTGTATCATATTTTTTTCTCTGTCCCTTCTGAAATCATTTACCTCTGGAAGAGGAAAACCAAACTGATCTAAGTGATATTAAATACTGTGTTAAAGGTCTCAAAGCAGCTGAAGAGCTAGTTTCCAGTCTAAGACTGTGTGAATCTCAACTATAAATGAGAAATAAAGAAAATTGAAAATGCCAAAGGGACTCCCATTAGGGAAATTATAGCAAATTTTAGGAAAGGTGGTTTTGAGATAAGCCTTGAAGGGTGTATTAGGCAGACAATGAAGAAACAAGGCATTCCGCAAACAATTGCAGATAGGCAAGAAATTGTGGTGTAGATCTGTTGTGAGGAGTCAATTTTTGTTCTAGAATAAGTACATAAAATCCAGAGAAGGAAATGTTTTAAAAGTGAGCTTAGGTTAATTTGTAGAGCACATCAATAATTGTGTTTTGAACTCTGAAAGTGAAAAAAAAACTTCAAAGTGCTTTAATGTATTAAGTGCCAAGACACCGAATTAAGAACTGAGGCTATAGCTGGTTCCAACAGTTATTAGTTAAACTGTTCACCATATGTAGGATAGGAATAAAAATTTATGTAGCTGCTGGTTTTAAATGAAGCAGTACATAAAAATTCTTAGTTCAGTGTCTACCATAGGGTAAATGTTCAGTGTTTCTTAATTACTATTAACATGTTATGTAATAATGGCATTAATAAGAAAAAATTATAATTAAGCCATATAACGTTACTGTAATGTCAATGATACAGTAAATTTAGACTTGACTTTATAAACTCAGACTTTATCTTCTATATCAAAATAAAAAATCATAATCACTTTAAATGACTATTGTATGTAGGACAAGAGGAAAATTAGAAAATTACTAATAAATTTTGTTAAACAATATGAATAAATGGCAGAGTATTGCAATTCAACTAAATTTCTTATACACCTAGTCCACTTTTTCTTAACATCGTTTATTCCTTTATTTTCTGCTAAAATTAAAATTCTTGATTTATGTCAGTGTATGACTTGGGTAATCATTCTGAGTTTATAATGATAAGAATGAATCTCTTTAAATTATTTGCATTATAGACTTAACAATAATAAAATAATATTGTTTTTCACTTGTACAAATACAATAAGAAAAAACATGTTTCCCTGATGAATTTGAAATTTTAGTAATGACTTTATGAATCAGAAGAATAAATATAATTTATGCTACTTCTTTAAATCCAGAAATTATGGTAGTTCAAAAAGTGTCTTCAAGTATTTTAAAATAGTAAAAGACAGGTGGTGACAGAAAGAAATCCAACTATGGGAGGTGAACACACATGGTTTAAATATATATATGCTTTACTGTTAAAGTGTACAGCTGAAACTTACTAGATTTCATTAACCAATGTCACCATAAAAATTAATTAATTAATTAAAAAATAAAAAATAAAATTGCAAAAGATGGTAAAAGGGATCACTTTATATTTTGATAAGTGGTGGTATCAAAAGGATTATCAGTATATTAATTTTATGTTGGCAGGTCATAGGTCAGACTCAGCAAATGAAAAATATAATAAATAGGTTAATGTAACCTCTATTTTCATAAGGACTCTGATAATGATATCCAAAGAGTATACCTTATAAAAATATCATGAAATATAAAATATTAAGTTCTCATAATAATGTACATCTCAAATGACTGTTGCCAAATGATTTCTACCCCACTCCACTTTTACTCTTAATAAAGTCATTCGTGCTCAACAGAATCTCTTTGAATTAGATTTCATTATTTCCCAGTGTGAATAATTATTTGTATGAAAGTAGAGGTTTTTGATGTCAAAAATTACCAAGCAAATTAAGGCTGTATTCAAGAAGCCAGGAAGGCATGGTTAGCCAATATAAAGATACATGTATCTATAATCTATTAAAAATACTTCTGAATGTCATCTTCCTATATAAACTAATAATCTATTTTCGAAATATTTTTGTGTATCAATTAAATGAGTTTTGTCATTTTTTAAATAAAAAATTCAGGGTTCAAAATACTATGTATTTAATATTAATAAACTAAGTTTTAAACAAAATTTAAACAATTCTTTAATCAGTTAAAAAACATAAGCACTGTTTTCTATCACTCACAATTGATGAATAATCTTGATTTACATTATAAAAATCTAGGTTATTTTAAGATTTTTTTGGCCTACTTACACAAAGCAGCCACTACTTTCATAGCATATGAATCACAGCAAAGCCCAAGTCTCTTTTGTTTCTAAGAAACTAAAAGTTATATTTATGGATCTAAAATTACATAAGCATAAAAATAAGCTTCCGTGTTATGGCAAAAAAATTACTGTAATTTTATACTGTCTTTTCCTTAAATATCAATTGTCAATATAGGAAAAACCAACTATAAATATCTCATTTCCTTTTCTCTCTCAAAAGATAATAAAAGTAAAAAAGATAAAGTAAAAGTTTCTATAATATAGAAAAAAAATTCACTTAATCTTAGTTTAACAGATAGAGAGGAGATTCCAAGCATAACTAACTCAACTAGTGGTTTTAAGAGTCACTTAAGGAAAATGTCATTTTTTTTTCCCATGAAGCTGTCTATTTTGAATCATTATGTGAGGTGTACATACCCTATGACATGCTGGTATATGCACCAAAGAATAAAACTGCCAGTTTGAGGTTTGTTGCCTAATATTAGTGCATTCATGTAAATATTCTACTCACGACTGATGACAGATTAGATTTAATAGCCAGTTTCTCCATATAGCTACTAATTTGGTGGGTTTCTCTTTTACATTTAATTTTAAAGGCTCTCTGACATCCTTTTCACTTTATTTTTGCTTGAACCAAATCCTAAAGAACTGTAAAACTTGACATTTAGCTTCATGATTTCTTTTTTAAAAAGAGAAGCAAGAGATAGAATATTGCAACATAACAAGTGAATGTTAACAGTGGGCATTGATAATCTAAATGAAAAAAAATGCATTTATCTAAATATTCTGATCAACTTATAATAAAAATAATGATTTATTTTCCTACATGGATACCATATTGAGGTTATACCGACAGATTTACAACTAAATCAAAACAATACAAAATACTATCAGGAGGATTCACAGTGAATAGTTTTTAGAGCCACAAATCATTGTAAAGACAGAGAAATCAAAAGCTACCAATGTTGTCTACTAAAGACATCTTCTACTACCACTACTAATTTTACATTTCAAATTAACTTTGCCAAATAAATTCGAAAAGTGGTCAAACAAAATTGAAAAGTGATTTATATATAAAATAAGTTTTAGTCACATTCACAGAATATTTCCAGAATATTCTGTTGACTGTTATTACTAATTTATGCATGTACTCTCAGAAAAAATTGTTTATTATATAGTGTTACTCTGCTAAGCTACAGTAGGAGTCTTTCATTCAAAAGCCCTTTTGTTATGATACTTATATTTAAAGTTTTAGCATTCTAATAAAATATTTCATCAAGAAAAATTCAAGAATTCATAAAATAAGATGCTATAGTAAAATGTATTTCCTTCCTTCAACAGAAAGATAATATATCCACTTTTAAGACAGAAAGAAATAAAACCCTCAATATACATTTTTCTTTTGTGTACATGTTTTATGAGAACTAGTTAATGCTTTGTATGCTTGATTCAAAATATTATAGATTCAAAATATTATATCCTATTAAGTATATGTATGAAATAGGCTATGCAATGAGCATATTATATTCATACAGGAAACTGCTTAATTTTTCAGGGTGAGCTCTGCCCCTTTCCTACAATGTGTTGCATTGTATCTTGATATTTTCTTTATTCATCTTAATTGTTATCTGAGTTTGTTTATACTACTGTTGACCCCAAGAATGAATGTACTTATTGGAAAGGGCTTCTGGTCGCTAATTGGGCTCAAATTTATAAACAAAACCTAGCATCATTAAATAGGAGCCCCTCACTATAGCCTGCCACCTGAGCTGAAGTGTCTGTCTTCCTGCACTGTGTCCCTGCCAGTTCTTACAAAGGAATTCCCAGAATCATAGGCCGACCAACAGGACCAAGACTTTCCTGGTCCAGCCAGAATTGTGCAGCTATGTCCTCATTAGCATCTTCACTTCAGTTTCATTCTGACCAATCAAGAAAGTGCTTTTTGGGCCATACTGTGAGGATTTGGAGTCCTCATTTGCATGAGAATGGCCAGTTAGTACCCAGGAGACCTCACCAGAGATGAGAGGAGCAGAACTGGACTATCTAGCCAGAGATGGGCCTTACCTGAGAGCCACCTCATGGCCAGGGCCAATTCTCAGTCAGGCTATTCCACATCTATGTTGTATGACAGTTGAGCTCTTTGCACTGAATAAAGTAGCCTCCTTCTCTGCACCCCAAATTGGGGATTCCTGAATTGGTGCCAATGACTGTCGGTTGACATTGCTAAGCAAAGAGAGCCAAATAATCTATGCAACTATATTATTTACTCATTTAGGGTAAAATAAGTTTGAATTGCTATTTCCAGCAAAACCCAAAATCACATGTGACAAAAGAAAAAAGTACCTAGAAATTTGCTATATATATGTATACCACAGCTGTTTTCTAAAGAGATTACCGGATCCCATTAAATGGATGGCCTTACGTTTTACTGAACACTTTGTTGAGTTAGCATAAGGACCTCTGAGAGAAAACGCAAGAGCTATTTTACTTTGCATAATAAAACTCAAGAGGCAGATTTGCACTGTAGAGTTTCTAAATTATGTTATTAGTGCTCCATCGATTTCGTCAATAAATAATGCCATCATATCAATCTATTTGGAAGCTTTATTAAATCCTAGACCTTGGTGTCTACTAATCATATCTATACAAATTTTTTTTTAAATAATGAAATCCCCATATTTAAAATACAGGTTGCTCTTCAAATCTAACCTCGTTTCCCCCATACAAAATATTACGTAGCAAGTGCAGGCTACTAATCTGACTAAGTGATATTCTGTCAAAAGAGGTGCTGGCCTAGTTGGTTCATGCACTTTGGGCATAGGGTCTTTTCTTACAAGGTTCTGAGCCCTGTTGATATGGGACCAAGCAGGGAAGCAAGTCAAGAAATAATGAAGATAGCAAACTGAACACAAACACACAACACTTAGCTTCAAGCAGTCAGAAATTATTCTAAGTATTTTATACTCAATGTGTGGGCTGCACTAGTATGCTAAGGAAGTTTGAAAATACTGCTTTAAAAAAAGGCAAAACCAGTAACCATAATGAAAAAAAAATGGCATTCCAGGTAGAAGTTTGTAGGGTATATTGCATTTACTTCTTCAGAAATTAGATAAAGTTATCAAGGCTTTGAGCAGAAGTAGTGTTGCACCATGTGAGAATGCTATAAGGTATGCATGTGCACAGACTTGTAAAAGTATACGTATGCACTTTTTTAAATAAGCTATTTATGAACATCTCTTTTTCAGATAGAGCAGACCCTACACTCTGGACACATAAGAATCTCAAGAGATAATAGGCCTGACAAACTAGAATCTGTATCTGTGTGGAGTAGAGGGAATGAACAAGCAAGAAGCTGAGAAAAAGAAAGATCATAGTTTCAGATTTAATAAATGCTATGAATAAATTATATTTGAGAGAATATAGGTAGAAATAGCTCTGGTTTCTGATTCTGGTTTGGAATCCTTTGTGTTTCCTAGTTTATTTCTCTTTACGAGCAGAATTAGCATAGAGGATGAACTTTGCTGAGTTGTGATTTTGTGAGATGTTTATCTAAGAACCACCTTGGAAACAATTTCAATTGCTGCTTATTATCCTGAGATTGTACTTTTCCTAAAAATCAATTGAACAATTAGTATTTTTAGTTTCTGATGTGCTAAAATTTTAATGTAACCTAAAATTGTCTCTCTATGCACCTGGCCTGTCCATAAATCATGTCTTAAGTATAGAGTTGTCTTGATATATGGCTAGCCATATATATATATAATTTTGCTTTAACAGATTTGATAAAATATGAAGGAGAATGATGTGCTTTACTTTCATTTTCACAGATGTTTATTTTTCCCTTGGAGAAGCTTTAAAGAAAGACATATCAAACCCAATCCCATATTAATCATTTCCTTGCTGTAATTTATAACGGAAAAGAAGTGCTATCGACCTCCTCTCTAGACTGCCAGAATGGTGCCCGCTGCATATTTCAGTTTTCCTCATCTCTTGCAGTGGAGCCATAGCCATTGGCATTCAGATGATGACAGATCTGAAACAGGGTAAACCCTTAGCTTCTTAAGTGCTCCACTTGACTGCAAGCACCCTTACATTCCAAAGCTGTCCTACTTCTTGCACATCATGACAAGGCAATAATGCTGGGGAAAGGAGAAGGCAGCCGGGAAAGAGGAAGACCAAATAAGAGATGGACTGACTCCATAAAAGAAGCCATAGGCATGGGTCTACTGAAACAGAGGACAGGACATTGTGAATGTCACTCTTTCATAGAGCCATCGGAGTTGGGGCCAACTCCATAAAACACTTACACTCTTATACTACACTCTGAGCACTCCCTTGACATTTGAGGGCCCTAAAAGAGTGTCTCCAGCAACCCTCCTCCTTTACAGCTCACCCAAATTGAAGAATGACACTGAGCTCACTTTCCACCAAATTCCTGAATTACCAAATCTGAGACATTCATTCAACACCAATATTTTGAGAGGTTTATGGCAGAGAAGGGCAGAGTGTTATAAGGAACATTTGGAACATTATTTGTATATTTATTTGTTACTTTTGTTCAGTAAGTTAATTGCAGAGGCAGAAAAATATGTGTGAACTGGCATTTTCACATTTTTTTATATGTGCCTGTTGCTTTCAAAGTCTCCCTGTCACTATGATGTACGGATATGCTCTATTCGCATTATTGCTTATGTATTTATTGATTGAAATAAATAGATACACACACACACTTTCAAGTATAAACATGATCAACTAATCAACTCACAAAGAAAAATATAAATAGTAAAGATATCAATTTTCTAACTGCTTTAGTTTTCTCTCAGGAAATAGGAATATTTTACAAGTAGATTTCTAGAAAAATATAATCTCAAAAAACAAGAAGAGGAGTTTGAAATTCTAAGCAATATGATTAAATGGTAGTGTTGGGGGTTATTTCAAGGGTAGGCAAACCTTTTAAAACATCTCAAATAGCATTACCTAATTGGTATCTTCCCTTTATACTTATAAGACTAGTTTTGGAGTAAATCAGGAGCAATTTCTTTCTTGTATTTACTGTAAGTGTTCTCTGTGTCGGTTAACGTCAGAATGCTTGGACTAGATAAGGTTAAATTTGTCTTTAGTTTTCTAATTTTAGAGAGGACGAGAGAGAGAGAGAGAGAGAGAGAGAGAGAGAGAGAGAGAGAGAAGGCATGATTTGCAGATATTACAAAGGTCAGGCTGTAAATACATCTTTGTTTATCAAGTGGCATCTGTTTTAAATTGTACCTAAGGTATTATGTAGTCAACAAAAATTTTTAAAATTTGCTGTGTATAGCCCTAAATAGCCCAAATGTTAGCTGTGCTCTTATTACAATCTAGGTGAAAATATCTTGCTGTTAACCTCTTTCCTACCTTTTAATTATTTTTATTCATGAAAAATCAAAAGCTCTAACAGTCTTCTGCTTATTCTTGCATTTGTTGTGGCTTATACTTTCTGGCCTTCTTTGTATCTTGCTCTAAGCTTTTTCCAAATCCCTCCACTCTGAACTACATTGGCCCCCATGGTGTTCTCATTTTTATCCCTCACTAACCAAAAAATAATAATAATAATTTTTTAGACAATTATTGGAGATTTTTTCAATAGTAAAAACTATTACTTTTTAATTCCCAGCTAATTAAAAACATGCTAAAAGACACTCACCCCTCCAATTTCTTAGCCACATTATAGAAAAATTAAGAGTATAACTATAATATTATTTAAATATATCTATTTACATTTAATGATATTATAATAACTTTGTTTCTTGGATACAAATTATAAGTAGAATAATGTAACATTTTGCTTTACATTTGTAAAGCACTTTTGATTAAATAAGATAATGAATCACTTCAGTTTTTATAACATTAATGAACATAATGGATACTTTTGAGAATTATGCATGCATTTTTTTAACAGTTTCTTTTGCTATTACATATCTGAATAGTTTTGTATATAGATGAAAAGAATCCAAACTGAAATTCTTCATATAAGAAATTAATATTTCTTTTGTTATTACAAAACACACTACTTTGGCACCGCATAATCTCTTTAGCTTTAGAATTATGATTCATGATTTATCAATTACTTGCTGAAGTTCAAGTTTTTAAAGAAAATTATCTACTAACCGTAAGTCTGAAAAATAAGTGTCTAGTTAATATACATTGCCAGTGAACTGAAATGTACAATAAATTATTAATGTGATTAATATATAATTTATTAAATGGTCAATAGAACTATTTCTGTGAAAATTAACAAAACATAAGATATAAAATTTTTATTCTTAAAAATGAAAAGGTATATAATGATAGAGTGATTTAAATCAATATATTTCAATAAGCATCCAAAAATTTCAAGTATTTTAAACTTTCCCTAAATAATTAGGGGAGGGGAATTAACTAACTCCCACTCAGGTCTATTAAAAATATCACTACAGAGTTGTAATAACTTTTAGAAAGAAATTTTTAGTCAATAAATTGTCTCTTTAGAAGCTCAGCAAGTAGTTGGAACTATTGGGAAGACAGGGTTATAATGCAGCCTCTCTCATCTGCCAAGAAGTTTAATTAAACTAAACTCTATTCACAGTTGGGGCTCACATGTGCCTGACTTAAAAAATGGCTGCATGCTGGTCTGGAGTGTTTCTGTGTTATCTCCTGTACAAACACTCACATTCAAGAAAGAGAAAGGCTGAGACATAAGTTTGATCCAAAAACCAGAACTCAACAGTTTAAAAACTATTCTAATTTATATCAAACACAATGTGCCACTGGTATATATCGTTTATCCCCAAACTAGGGTTCAGGTAATCAGATTTCTATGGAGAAGGAAGTGATAAATAAAACCAAAAGGGGATATTTTTACTAATAAACTCTTTTTCTGTAGGATAAGATAGGAATAATTATATATGACACAGGCCGGGTAGCTCAGGGAATGGGATGAAATTCAGTGGAAGATATCAGGCTCTCATGCTCATATGACTATCATGTGATTTTCAACTTTTTCTGAGGAGAGATGAAATACTGCCATTTGTGACAACATGTATGGACCCTGAGATAATCATGCTAAGAAAAATAAGTCAGATATTTTGAAAATGGAAATTAGTTTTCTAAAATTTAAATTCATGAGGCCATTCAAAAAGGGACTTAAATTAGGCCCTCAAGGATTTTCAAAGTGCTGAGAATTTCAGACTGTCTTAAATAGTGAATAACTTCCCAAATTTTGTGAAGATTGATTAGTTTTTTTAAAAACTACCAGTTTATCTTTTAATGAAGGTTTATAATTCTTTTTCCTTAAATTCCTCAAGTCTTGATTTATTTTACAGACTAAATTAAATACACCTGAGAATTAAAGACATAGAAAAAAATAGATACAAAATTAGAAGCAACCAAACAGGGAAAAATAAATACTTTTAGCAAAATTGTAACTAATCTCAGGGGGAACCCCCTGCACCAGTGTAGATAACTGAGAAGTCTGGACAACAACTATTACAGACAACTTAACATTCAAATACTATTTTATTCCAGTCCTTAGAAAATAATCAAGTAAGCTGGCTAAGGTCACAACAGCCAATGGCAATGACGTTGCTGGGATATTCGGGCTTAGATCTATCTGACAGAAGATTTAAGTTTTTATTACTGCTGTTCACTGCTTCCAACACAATTCGTGAGTTCTTGATGCTGTGCTTGCCACATGTCCGATATTGTGTTAGAAGCTAAGAAATCCAGTACAGTATATACGAAATATAGATTCTTCCCTCAGTTCTATATAGTCTGGTTTAGGAAATAGTATAGCACTTTCTTCCTTCTTTATTTCTGTTCCTATGAGAAACATGAAATAAGGGCCTACCGGTTTTTAGACACGAAGGATAAAATATCCTGACTCATGTCCAGGAGTATTTTAAACACTGGAGGTAAGATTATTTGAAACGAGAGTGTAGCAATTCAAGAGAAAAGCAAATTAATGTGAAGAGGGGTCAGAGGAAGAAAACTAATATTAATTAAACACATATTATATGTCAGACCTGTCTGGCCTGGAAATACACACCAATCCTAATAGAAAGTAGTCTCAAATTCTGAAAAACACAACTCATAAAAACATGAACCTTAGCAACACATATTTAAACACATGCAAAATTTGGTTAGAAAAGTATGGTACATGAAATTAGTAGGAGAAAAGAGTATATCTATCCCTCAGGATTTTCTGATGTGGAATAAATCGTCATGTTGAAAATACTTTACATATTTAACAATCTATTTCTGTAAATGTAAATGCATGCTAATTTTTATACTTATTCTTCACTTTAGTAATAGGAGTAATTACTTTGAAGTGCAGTAAGAAACTTGATGATCATTCATGTTCATTAAAATGGGATCTGTATGCAAATAGGATTGCTATAATTTAATTTAGTATTTTTTACAAGTATTGGCAAAACACTCATGCATTTCACTATACATCCACAAAAGAAATAAAGACATTTAAAAATATCCTCAAGCATACTTTTCAGTGTTTCTCATAATATATAGAAATAATCAAAATAAATTTTGCTTTATATGTGTTTGCATTATGTGGATGTTCTAATTATTATTAGCTCCAATCCAGCTTTGTAGCAATCATTATGACCATAAAAGGATATTGTGTTCTAAAAGTATACCAGTTATACATAAAAACACAATATTACACACAGCTCTTACTGCATCCAGACAAATCCTGCCTCTGGTAGCCATTTTATCATAATCATACAATCTGTTTATTGCTGGGTAAAAGAAATACCTGAAACTGCACACTGTTAACCCTATTGGTAATATAACCATGGAAATCTTGCCCTAAATAATTGTATTAATGATGCGTTTAAAAAAAATTAAGCAAAGTTGACAATTGTATGTTAAATACAGTAATAGAGTGTGATAAAGAAGAGCAAGTGTTAGATATTAAATTATTGACCAGTAATAATTTATCAAGAATGCAAAAATAGCAAAAGCATGCCAATTAACTGAAATTTTATCTTCATCAAATAAACATAAAAATGCTATATATGTTTTTAGGTAACATTCTCAAATGGTACCATTTGTACTTTATGTGCTGTTTCCTCCAATTTCCAAACTATTATAGTGCTTGTAGTCAGACTTAAAAATTTTTCTTTGATGCAAATAATATATTTCAAAATATGTTTCATTTTTATTTTCTACTTATTTTCCATAAAAATGTGTAATGATTGTGATAGAATATGTGTTTTAATCACTTTATTGCTGAGCACATAATAGGTGTTCTGAAAATAATAGTGAATTGCTTAACAAATGTATTAAGCTCTTGAAAATGTATATACTTGGCTGCACAAAAACCAGCTAATTTACATGTGTGTGTGTGTGTGTGTGTGTGTGTGTGTGTGTGTATATTTGTGAGCCACAATTCTGATTTATTAATCTCCCTTTTTATTTTTGCAAGTTGAATTTTACAGCCTTTCAGAATTCTTTTAACTCTAATGTTTAGATAATTTTCAATTTAATACAAGGAAAACAAATATATATGAGAATCAAATAATGGCTCATATGACATCTGGAGCAGTTCTCCATCATCAGAATTCACTTGAGAAATAGAACAAAATAATAGTTTGATTCAGATTCACTAACATTGTTAAGCAGTGTTTATAAATATTTTTCAATAAATTATCAAGATACATCATACTAGAAATTGTGATATGTCCAAAATCTCTCCTTTTTAAACATTTAAACTGCTTCTATGAAACTTTGGAGTGATGTCATTAAAAGTTATTACCTTTCCACCTCTGGTAAATACATAGAAAATGCCACTGATATGTTTATTCAAAAATGCAGAACTCAAACATTTCATATCAATTTACTATACTTCTTACTATAATTTTATATTAATTTCTAAATGGGCAAAATAATACAAGAATATTATTACAATATATTAAATAGATTTCTGACAATGGCTGTTTTAGTATGCCAAGTTTAAATATCATTATGTATTGGCAAGAATATTAACTACAAAGTTGACAAAAAATGCAACTCTATAAATTCATTTCTCAGGCTTAAGAAGAAATTTATGACAGGAAATTCATCACTGCTGCTGACAAATGAAAGTTCATCAGGAGGATGAGTCAAAGCTAAATCATGTGCCCTTCTGCATTTGTCGAAACATTTAAAACATAATTTCCTGTGCTTTTCTGTCAGAATTAGAAAGAGATCTAAAAGCTGATTGCTCATTTTGGAACTTACCTCATGTGGGTGATGAGGAGTGTTGTAGTGGGAATGAAAAAATCATCTACTCGGTCAAATTGCTTTCCCACGGGTTGGGTGTGGATCGTGTGGTGTGGCATATTCCCACTGGCCAGGGTTATCACCTACACAGAACACAGCAGGTTTAGATCTTGGCAGTGATTCTCTTAAGAGTATTGGCTTTCATTTTATTTAGAGATGAAATAAATCTCTGAAAGTTGTTTGCACGTACTCTTCATTATCATCCTCAAAATTAGTATATTATTAGACAAATTGGAATTCTCGAATTGCTTATTGTCAATGTAGAAACTTGTTTCCATAAAAAGATAAAAAGTAGAAAAAGATTTGTCTTGAACAATTTCTGCTTGACATAGAAAATAAATATGTACATAAACAACCTCTGTTATTATAAAAAATTTACTTTGCAATGAAAAAAATAAAAGCAGGTATACATATGTAAGTGAGATATTATCTTTTTTCTTTTTTTTTTAACAGCTTTATTGAGGTATAATTGATATAGGAAAAAAACTGCCCGTCCTATAGAAATATAACACTAAAAATTCCAAAATAAATTCCATAAAGTATTTTAGATTTTAGAAATTCTAGAATAGATAAAATTATATTTAAATTTTTTTCCTCTTATAAATTAAAAATAACAGTTGTAAATAAGTTTTAATCAGAGGTTTCTTTTCCAACTATTCATCATTAATTAGTTTTCAGAACTTTTATAGTCCATTAAAAGAAAAGATAACTATATTTAAACTCTTTTATCCCTCATAGCCCATTGTGCACCAAATTCTATCAGTTCTTTCAGGTTTCTCATACCTCCACTCATTTTTCTATTGTCACTGATGCACAACCATTGTTCTATTAGCTTTCTAAAGCACTTTTTTGCCCCCCTCTTCTTTTAAATCCTTTCTACATACGGCCCCCGAATTAAACTTTCTAAACTACTGACTGACACTCTAAGTTAAATAGACTTTCCTCCTTCAAAACTGAGTCTCTTCCTTTGGATTTTATGACAGAAATAACATCTTAACTTTTAGGTTTATTTTTTTCTGAAAGTTTAATTTTTCTTTATTCAAATGGGTATATTTTCATTGAGTTCCATTGGAAATTGCCATATTCAGTGCAAATAGAGTATTCTAAGTCAGACTAAACTTAGTTATGTTACAGTTAAAAAAACAAACAAGAAATAAATCTTAATGTATTATTGGCTTAGAGATAAAGATTTCATCTCACATGTTTCCCTGAGCGATTTGTCAGGATATCTACTGTGTTATCACAGTTTTCACTCAGTATTTAACACTGAAGGAACAGCTGACTAACCTTGAACGTTTCTGTTCACAATACATCTCATTTGCCAGAACTAATCATATGGTACCACTTAACCAAAAGGAGCTCAGCATCTACCTAGAGGAAGAGAAAACTAAAGTATCGATAAGTCTTAAAGACACTATACCTATTTTATTAGTGAATATTAATGAGAAAGTTGGAACTGGATTTTAGCCATTCATAAATATGTCTACAAGACTTTAATAAAGATCAACAGAATAAAAGAGAAACAAGTCTCCAACTTTTGGTCCCTTTGGATTGTATAGAAGTGGATAACTCTCAAAATGCATGTACATGTATTCAAAATTAATTATAATACTTAGCCTGACAGCAGCAGTAATATTTACTGAGAGCTTGCTATGTGCCAATATGTGTATTAAATAGTTTATGGGAATCACAAAATTTAAAATTCAAACAAAATTATAACATATGTATTGCATCTCAACCTTACTGATGCAAAAATGTTTCATGCCACTGAAAGTATATTAATTGAGCATCTTAGTGCTTGGCATAGTCCTGGGTTGTAAAAAAGAAGATGCCACTTCTTTAGTTACCCTCTGTTTGGACTTTGTTCCTTGAAGGTCTGGTTCCTTCTCACTGCAGGAAGTGATGGATTGTCAGGTTCAAGACTGAGCTGACTAATTGCAAGGACAAAGAGATTGATCTATAATGCACCTTAATCAATAGGTCCAATCTTTCAACAATGCTGGACTCATTCCTAATGACATCCTGCCATTGGTCTCTCTACATGTGATGCCTTCCACAAACCCAGAGCCACCACCTCCCACTGTCACCCCATCTGGCTGGAACCTACTTCCTAACCAATAGCAAAACATAAGGACATTTTCTCAAGTTGTTTTGTAGAGTTATTTTCTTCTGTAATTCTGCATTTGAAAAGATAATACACACAAATTGTAAAATTGTGAAGATGACAGACTCATGATTTTTAGAACAGCATTTCTTAAATTTTTATCGGGCATGATGTCTTTCAGAAAGAAAAAAAATAACTATGATAACCCTTTGAGAATTTATTTGAGAGCACCAATTGGAAAAAATCACTGTCTTACATACCTAAAATTATAGTTCATGGGTTTTTATTAATTAATTGCAAATATAATAGAAAATAATATATTTTGCTTTCATAATTGGCAAAAATGAATAGATTTAATTACAGTCAAAATGAAAACACAAAGGATTATAAGTAGGCTTTCAGATCTCTGATAAAATGTTTTTTGCACCTTTAGGGGTCACTGGGTACCATAAAAGATATATTACATTAGGGCGAAAAAGTTACTCCATAACCTTCACAACCTAACAGCATCAAATTCTCTTTTCAGTCCAATCTTTCAACATTATTGCACAGGGACACTCTAACAAAAATGAGAACTTGCACATGTTTTTTGTTTGGTGAATTCTATTTCTCCAAAGGAAAATCTATTCTCCCTTTCAAACAATTCTTAAGTCCCATTTTCTATGGGGATGTTTTTTGCTAATCCTATTGGGAAACAATTATCTATGAATATTTTGACATTTCTGCAGTGTCAAGTCTTTCTGAGCAAAGGACACTGGCAAACTTGGTTAAAGGATAATGGTAGAGCAAAATGCCTTGGAAGCTAGAGATGGTATTCTGCTCCTGAGGGATTTAGAGACTTAAGTGTCATTGAGCCAATTACTGACATGGTAGGGTACTGGCCTGCTTCTGCTCTCCAAGAAAAAGATTTGTATACATTCCAGAGTAATAATCTCTCTTTCACACAGGGGAAGACAGGCAGGTTTTTCCAGCAGCCCAAAAGACTTAGGGACACAAAATTTCAAGGTCCTTCTGTAGTGCAATTGTGCTACACATGCAGGGTAACATTAGTATCTCACCACATTGTCCCATGGTGATCGGGGCTGGAGAATAGACATATACACCATGAGCAAGAAATGGCCTGTCCTCATGTTTCCTGGCTGTCTGTTTCGGTCTGTTTGTCTATATATCATCTGTCATTTATCTATCATATACATATACATATACATATATGTTTTTTGTGTACACGAAAAAAGAGTTCTTCTCAGTTCTTACATTTTATTTTTTATTTTCAGATGTGAGACTTACCTTTTGCTCCCACTCAGCAAATATTTCAAAAATTCATTCATTAAATCTTATTAGTATAATTTTTTATTAGACATTCAGAGGAAAAAAATTCAGTTTTAGATGGCTGGATAATGTGTGAGAAGTTACTTAATACCTCTACAGATGTCTTTTTCTCTTTTCTGTACGATATTAAAGAAGTTTTCCTAAATTTCTTTTAAATCATATACATTGACCTGTTTTATTTACCTTTTCAAGATTAAATTTAAGTACAAAATATCAAATAACTAGAGCCTATTATCATATTGTGGTAGATCATTCTACCAATTGTCTGCAAAGAAAACTGTGCTCTTTTCCTCAAAAGTTTGGTCCTATTATTTCATATTTTTGAATGTAGGCAGATGGCATAACTTGCTTTGATCAATAGTTAAGATTTCATTTCAATAGACCTCTCCTTTGTAGTTGAATATTGCAAAACTGAAAATACTACAAAAACATTAAAAGCATTGGTAGTGAGAACTGATTAAAAATAACATTCTGTTCAAAGGAATTATTTAAAAATGGCCAATGGTTAATGATTGCAAGAGGAGACATTTTCAAGGCAATGCTATAATCACAAAGCCATTTAATAAATAGATAAAACACATTTTTAAGGCCAAACATTTTTTTCCATTCTCCCTCTGTTTCCCCTTAAACTTATAAGTCCACAAATCTAAAGATTGTGCCAAAGAGTCATTGTCAAAATGCATACTATATTTTTCTCTGTATCTGTCAAGTTCTCAAAAAAACAACTTCAAGACATAAACAAATTCCCCAAAAATGATACCACATATTTCCTAATTAAAAATGAGCTTATGTTCAGATAACAATATATCATCTGTTTGGAGAAAAATGAACTTCTTTGAGATTTTGTCTAACTAGTCTCTATCACACATGCCCAACTGTCCAGGCCCCATTTTGGGAGAGAAAGAGAAATAAGAAACTAAGGCAGGAAACTGTTAAAAGGTAAATTTTAACTTTCTTTTTTTTTTCTAATGGCATTAGCTGTGCCATCACAAGTTACTCTTTGAGCATATAAGTCTAAGTTTTGATGAATGTGACCTACAATATTCTGCAATCCAAAAAAGTACTGAGTATCAACTTTTCATTTTCCTTTTTCTGTGCAGATCTAGATGTGATTTAAGGTATAGTCCTCAGATGGAAGAATATCATAGTTAAATGGCTATAAATATAAATATCTAAAGAGGTATATATACA
This sequence comes from Cynopterus sphinx, assembly GCA_030015415.1. Taxonomy (NCBI): domain Eukaryota; kingdom Metazoa; phylum Chordata; class Mammalia; order Chiroptera; family Pteropodidae; genus Cynopterus; species Cynopterus sphinx. The sequence goes on from CM057390.1 coordinate 41,395,282, forward strand.
AAGTTTAAAGATTGTTATTTGCTCACAAACCCTGACATGTACTTACTTGTAGTGTCGGCGAGGCCTTCTCCATGGTACCCCAGCTTAGCACCCATACCTGATCATGCGACTTGTCGTAGTGCAATTTAACTGGGACAGGGTCTGTGCTTACAGCCTGTAATAAACAGGAGTTTAAAAAAAAAAAAAAAAGGTTTTCAGTTTAAAACTAGGCCAGAAATTATGGAAGAATCTAAGAGTTTAGATGTCAGATTAAAATTTTATGTTGCTAATTATCTAGTTTTCTAAACTCTTATTTGATTAATTTGGAAATAAGATACTTTATTCAAACATGCTTTTGTACCATTTCAGAAAATCTTATTATGCTCAGTCATTACCTATGAAAATTGTGTTTCATACAGAAGCTATTTAGAAACTCAAGATATAAGTGATTAATGTATGCATTTTAATCGGTTGTTTAATACAGGTAAGAACTATGTTTATAACACTGGGCTTTTCCATCCCAATGCTGGTTATGGGATTTGACTATTTATAATACTAAGATGCCAATGATCTGATATATGGTTGTAACTCTAGTAACAGATTACCTAATTTAGTTTCCTTAATGAGAAATCTAAAACCACAGAAAGGAGGAAAAGCAATTTTTTTGAAAATATGTGATTTGGCAAATGTGTTTTTCAGCTAATATTTCTAATATTTAACATTTACTTAAAATAAAACTTCCAGAAAACAAATTGCTTCCAGGCAGTTACTTCACTCACCTTAATTTTAAGCTATTTATATTACAAGCTAACACTTTATTTTAAAGTAATTACTTGTAGTAGTTGCTTATATAAATTTTATAACATAAAACAAATTGTATGCAATAAAACAACCTTTATTCGGTATCAAAAGTACTTTTTTCCCCCAAAGCTCTGTTGAATATCCTTAAAGAATTTCCCAAGTCCTAGTTCATAATGTAATTCTCTTTTCAGTGGGTTTAGTTAAACTACACTCGTGGCTGAACATATGGAGATTCACATTTTAACTCATATCTGGCAATTTAATCTTATTAAATTATCTCTTTTCTAAAGCCTTGCCCTGCTTTTTATGTATTTCAAATGCTTAATAGTCTTGCATTTCTGAAGTAATATTATCTGGAAAAAAAAAACTATTTAAACATTTCTCAATTGGTGTCATCATCCCTTTCTTCCTGGCTAACAGAGCCATGATATTGTGTTGGTATCAGGTGGGCAGCAAAGTTTTCAGGAAAGGTAGGTCATTTGGTGAGCACCAAGGATACAAGCCAATGACTAATTCCATTTTTCTTTGACAAGTACTAAGCCTCCAACCTCTCTAGAAGCTAGGGATGGTCACATGTCCTATTCTAGTTTATACATTGTAAAGTTTAATATAATAAATAAATTCTAAGAATAGTATTGCATTTTTATCCAAAGAGACAATACAGGAAGAACTTTTCTTATACCAAACTTTCTCTTTCCTTCTGCTTTGAATTTAACTATGTGGGATTAGTAAGCTTCAATTTCCAAAGCCATTTTGAAGCCATGAAACACTAAATTTAAGGAGGAAAAGCCAACACTTTTAGCATTCAGCCAGAAAAAAAGTGAAACAATTCTCAATAAAAACCTTGAGTTGCTGCACAAACCTAGAATAACTATCCCTAGACTTGATGTTATTTGGGATAATTAAATGGCTTTATTACTTAAGGAATAGTCAGTCCAGTATTTTGTTAACTGTGCTCTAGTGTGTGCCAGATGCTATATGGAAATTCTTCTTTTACTGATTGATAATTTCAATACGGATATAGCAAAAAAAAAAAAAAAAGAGAGAGAGAGAGAGAGCTATTGTAAATCATTACACTAATAACAAAAAAATTAGATTCCTTTGATTTTTCAGTTTCCCCTTTCCGTGTTAAACTTCATCTGTCTGATTATAATAGACTGTTTTTCATGTAACTTAAAATGTATTAATCTTGAAGTCTTTAAAATGTTAAAGAAAACAGTTCAATACAACAGCAAAAGCATCAATAACAAAGACCTCATTGTTATTCAATTGTTAGGACACAATAAAAAGAAGAGCAAAGATCTTGAAATACCTTTAAATATCAGGGGACAATTTGAATAAAAATTTTCAGTTTGCTAGCCCTTATAAGCTCCTTTTTTAACCAGGTCTTTTTATAAATATTATATTATGTGGGCATACCACAACCCATAGGTTATGTTAATATCCATATAAAAACCAGATTAGAAAAATGAAACTCTGTTTTAAGAGTAATCATTTATTTATTCATCAGCAGGTCTGGGATTTGATAGTCTGCTTCTTCCCAATGTGGAAACTTGTCTACATATAAAAGGTTGTTCTTCCTAGTTCATAGTTTAAATCCTGACAATAATGTGTGAATATGTTGCCCTCTTATTTATATCTCATGTATAAAAAACATTGTTTTGTTTTGTTTTCTCTTTTAAAAGATGGAAAGAACCCAATGAAGCTCAAATATATTGAGTAACATCCATTGAGGCAGCACAGTCTTAGTGGAGAATCACTGAGAGGCTGTATACACAATGCTTCTGAGCACGTATTCTGAAACTGACCTCTAATCTTAGCATCTTTGCTTACATTAAAAAATAATAATAATAATACATTGACAAGTTACTAAACTTTTCTGTGGCTTAGTTTCCTCTATCATGAAGTCTACTTCATTTTATGACATAATGAAGTAATGAGACCTACTTCAAATTGTGGTCACGAATAACTGGTGAGATAGGAAGTATAAAGTGGGTAAGGTGTGCCTGGTGAATATTAAGCACTATGGAAATAACATTCCTAATAATAAAAAAATTAATTAAACTACAAATATTTTCATGACCGTTAGCATCATAGTGTTTCAGAGTTAGAAATGGAATACCCTTATTTAGCAAATGATGAAAGTGAGACCTTGAAGAGGAAGTTAACAGTGTTTGTCCTTGAGGAATTTATAGGCAAGAGGGTGAAAGAAGAACTTAAAATAACTTGATGCATGTCACAAAATAAAAATAAGGACCAAATGCCATGAGAGTTCAGAGGAAGAAATACAATCCAGCATGAACTATAAGGGGAAGAGATGATGTTTTAATTAATCCTTAAAGTATAAATATTTTTTATAAAGGAGAAGACAAACACTGTATTTTAAAGTTAACTTAGAATAGGTTCCAAGAGGTTTCAGAAGGCAGTCCATGATTAATTGCCTTCAAGTAAAGTAACAGATATATTTGAAACAGGAAAATATTAATTTTCAAAACAACTTCAGAATTTAAAAAATGTCTGCTCAACAATCTCCACATTTTCTGAACACTTTATGTTTTAGCATTTCAAAGGTTTGGTATTTAATTCATTTTATTTTCGTGTTCAATTGTAAAAGCACACCAGAACTGAAAAAGATATGCAGATCAAAATGAAAAAAAGTACATCTGACATTTTTATTTAAAAAATGTTCAGCTTTTAAGAAAGATCCATTTACAAGTTTTCAAGCGTGTAGATATAACACATTTTTGAGGAAAGGTTTACATGGTTTTATGCAATGAAATCATGTAACAATGATAAAATATTTCCAAAAATCCTTCTTTAGTATAATCTCGCTGTAATCCAATTTTCAGTCAAAAAAAAATTTAAAAAAAAAACAGATATTTTCTTACATCATGAACTTTTGAAAGGGATAAATTATATATGTGTTGGATTTTACAAAACATCCATCTGCTAGTATACCCTAGAAATCATTTTATGTGATCAGTAAATGTGGAGTGTTAGTTTTGCAAAAGAGAAAGGCCCTTTTTTTGACACTTCTAAAAATATTCTTGCCACCATTAAACCTGTAAGCATCTGTGCTTTAAAATAGTTAAAATATTTTTCCACATGTTATGCAAAGAATTGCAAAGATTCTATTATCAGTGGCTGACCTCTTTCTCTCACACCTCAGGAAAAGCGATTGGGTCAGTCTTCAATTACTGACCTCTCTGCAAAAGCACCTCCCCAGCTACCACCATGAACAGAGCCTCCATTATCTCTAACCTCATCACATGGTTTCTAACTTCTAACTTTTTACTCATCAACTTTCTCAACAGGTTTGTCAGAGAGATTTTTGTTGTTGTTGCTAGCATTAAATAGACCATGACACCAGCCTGTTCAAAACACTGCAGTGTCTCATCATTTCTCTCAGAGCAAAAGCTAAAAGTCCTTATAACGACCACCAGGCCCTACCTGACCTGTCACTCCCCAGTCTTCTTTCTCCTACCGCTCACCTACTACTCTCCCTTGATGTTTCCAATCCAGATGCTCTTGGCCTCCTTGCTCTTCATCCAAGGAGCCACTTTTCTGCCTTTTGGAAGACTTTTCCCTGGACTGTTCCTATCCCTAGATAGCTCAATGTCTGCTTCCTCGACATCTTTGCTCAGGGATTGCCTTCTCAGTGAGCCAGTCTGACTGCCTTATTTAATACTGTAACCATTTTCCCTTTTGCACATTTCCCATCATCTTTACCTTCCTGGTCCCATGTGGCTCTGTTCTACTATTTTATCTTTTCCTATAGCAGTTACCAACTTATATAGTTTATGTTTTTAGTATTCTTACTTTTTGTCATCTGTCACCATCCAGTTGATTCTAGGCCCTAAGAAGGTAAACTTTTTGTGTTTGTTTAGGTCGATACATAACCTATGCACTTTGAACATAATTGGGAAAAGCATATTGCAAAATTGAACAATGAGCAAAAACTAATTATTATCAAGATCACTATTATTTAACAAAACAATAATATTCTGCACCAAGCTTACTATGAACAATTTTTTTAAGTATTTTACATGTCGAATTATTTTTATTCGCTCTTGACAACAGTCTTTTGTTGAGATATGCATCACAGTTCTCCTCTTTGTGTAGATAAAAGTGAACAAAAGACTAAGGATACCAACATTGATTTCCCTCTATTGTAAAACCCTCCTTTCTCCTCTCAAGATATCTTCATGTCCACTATGTGTTACATCAGCATCTAATATACAGAAGAATTCAGGCCTCTAATATTGATTGTTCTATGTATAAAAGAGGTTTCCTTTAATAACATAAAAAATAACCATAAATGACATCCTAGGATGCCCTTCTCACAAGCAGTCATTTTTCACATCCCAGGTGAAAAGATGGGACATGACACTCCTCTTTGGAAAAAACTGTTATATATACTTTTGTTGTTGTTGTTTTGTTTGGTTGTTGTTTCTGCCAACCATTTATTAGTAAAAAATGATATGTTAAAAGACAATATTCTAGAATATGTCATTGGAATAAAAGCATTGTGTTAGCTCATCTTTCATCTCAAAATTAACCTACACAGAATGCCTGGTGATCGATATTCAGACAATTAAACCATAATTCTTCTTTCAAAGATTTATTGATTTATTAAACATCTTCAAGTATCTTTCAGTTGACCTAATATTTTGTTTTTGTAATTAATTACTAGTAGTGACATACAAATTTAGGTCTTAAGTTCCATATTTCTTAATTTCTCATGTAAGTACTGTTGTCAAAGTGATGAATTATTGTGATGAATTAATTTCTTATCATATGTTTATAATATACTCTATACTGTAATAATAAAAAGGTTTTATTTGTTATAGTTCTCTAAAGATAATGATAAAATATATTTTTCATAGAAAACCCTTTAATATTTTAAAACGCTGTTTAAGGATACAACTTACTTGTAACATGAGGGTTTTATTTTTCTTTCTTTATTTGTTCTGTAAACCTTAACTCCTTCAAAATTCCAACATAGCTAGTCATATACAAATTCTTCATTATTTCTTGATGAATATTAATGAATATTTTTTGTACTGACTTCTATAAAGATGGCTTATATTGCAAAGGCAAAATACTGACAATAGCCACAAAGATACACAGAACTTGAGGTTTAGTGTTGACATGAAGGAACAGTGAAGCACAGCTTGTTTATCAGTCTGACAAGGAGAGTACCAGCTGGCTAATTAAGTGAACCTAATTTAAACTAATGATGTAGATTCTCAAGATAATGTGCTAATGGCTAGAGGAGACTGCTGATGACACTTAAGAATACTCCCGAGGTGTAACAATAAGCCACTTCTGCATCCAAGCAGAACCTGATTTTGCTCCACAAAAGACAAAATGAGGTCACTTGTTTACTAGTTAATCTTTTATAGAGCAAAACATCATTTGTATGCCATTCTTCCAAAATTTTAATAGTAAGAAAAGCAATAATCACTTGATGTTTAAAGCAACACCAAGGTTACAGATTCCATTTAAAAACTGTGATCTTTTAAAGGTGCAGATGGAAAAGATTTTGATGTATCCACTGAAAACAAATATATTCTAATGGTCATAAGTTATCATGATGTTTGTAAATTCTTATGTTGTCAAGAATTTTAAAAATTTAATAGTAAAATGTAACAATGCTGTTCGCATCTTTGTGTTTAGCCCTAAAATGCATATTTAATACAAATCCACATTGTCAATATATACAAAAGAAAATGTCAGATATATGATTGCTTAGATGAGGCCAGTATAAAGGGATCTACTTTAATTGGATTGAAAAAGAAAACTTGAAAGATTAAATTTAAATAAATGTAATTTTTTATCTCTTTTTTTACTTTTTTGTTTCACAAATAAGGCATTTTGATTTTGAACTTCACTGTTTCATTTCTATATTCACACTATAAAAAATTCTATAGTATTTTCTATGATGTTTAGAAGATGATTAAATTTTGATTATAATTGATATTGTTAGTTACTTCTATGTTATATACTCAAATTAAAAACAAATAAACAGAAATACAGCAAACATTCAGGAAGTGTAACTTAATTTGGATACAAAATGGCTGACTTCCAATCTAGACTCAGTTGAGAAAAGTGGTCAGAATGGGAAAGGATGCTCTACATTTTACAAAATTGTCTTTATACTTTGCAGTTGACTTTAAAAGTGTGCTCTGCCCTTGGATATATATAAAGCTTTAAGTCACAAATAATTTTTTTTGTAGATTTAGTTTTTAAGTAGCTAGAAATATTATTTCTTTAGTGTTGAATCTTAAATTGTTTGGATTATTAATTTATAAAACATAGTTTAATATCTAAGTCTGCAAAATATCTCTTTTGCGTGTTTTTAAATTAGAAAAAAAATCTTGGGGAAATTAATAATTCTAAGAGAGGAAGTATTTTCAAATATAAAATTAGAGTATTTAAGATATTTATAATTCACCTTTGAGAACTAAAATTCATGTACTCTGGAATATTACTCAGCCATAAGAAGTGATGAAATACTGCCATTTGTGACAACATGAATGGACCTTGAGAAAATCAAGCTAAGTAAAGTAAGCAAGACTGAAAATGTTGAAAATCACATGATATCTATTATATGTGGGATATAAACCTAAAAGCAACAAATGAGCAGGACAGAGACTCAGGGACATGGACAATGGACCAGTGGTTACCAGAGGGTAGGGGGTGGGAGAGGAGGGGAGAGGTAGACAGGATAAAGGTGATTAATATAAGGGGTTTAGGGGAGGGTGAAGTAGATAGAAGGGATCAAATATATGGTAGCTGAAGGAAACTGGACTCTGAGTGGTAATCACACAATAGAATATATAAATGTCAAATTATAATGTACACCTGAAAATTATATAATTGTATTAACCAATGTTACCCCAATGAACTTAAATAAATAAATAAAATTCATGTACTCTAGGGTAATGCTAACACAAACATAAAGATGTGTTATTTTACCCAGCAGGTAGTAGACTTATGGAATTCAATATCTAAAAAGATTCACAGACTGAAATTGTACATGATTTCAAAAAAAAAAAAAAAGAACTTAGACAAATTCAAAGAAAGAAAATTTTAATTTTTTGAGAGCTAATCTTATGTGATAAATATCTGAAATTTTAAGTTGATATTTAGAGTTGACAGTAGGCCTCAAGAAGGGACTCTTGGGTAGACTCAATGTACCCAATATGGAAATTTTCATTTCATAAACTAAAGTAATCACTAAATTTCTACAGAAGAGACTATTGCAGAATGGCCCTCAATCACTGCAGCTATTACTTTACTCCACTAATGAGGTATTCAGTTGTTCCTGTCATTTAAATCCTTTCTTTTTATTGACAGAAGGATAATATTCAGCTCTCTCATAAACTTCTTCAGAGCTGTGTGTGCAACCTCTTAATCTACCACTGTCTCTCTGTCTTTTTTAATCCAAAAGTTAAATTCCCACATTTTTTCTACAATAAGGACATATCTAATATGCTATTCTTGGTTCCTACTGCTCTTCAGATAGAAAGCAGCTATAGAAAGTGAGGCAACGAGGCTAGAATGGTGGTGTGGGCCAAGATGCATCAAGAGAAAGTTAAAATTTGTCTTTGACAGCACAAAGTCTGAGATATACAAGGAATATACCCACAGCAGTTAGAGTAAAACAAGAAGTCAAATACCACTCAATGAAGATACACGTGTTTAAGTTACTAGACCTCATCAAATTGTCTGAAGAAATGTTACTTTAAAGTTTAGTAAAATTTTCGCCTCTAAACCCAACTGAAACAGAATTGTTTGTTTTGGTGCTCTTAAATCAGTTCATTTAATTAGTCACAAAAGTATTCCTTTTCTATTCCTTCTTGGGTTACATATTATAGTTTATACTTTCTCTTTAATTTGTTTTTTTTTCCCACTATGTTTTCCAAATTTACTACCACGACTTTAACCTTAATATTTTCTTAGTTACTTTTACTCTCTGCTAAGATTGTGTTTATATTTTCTCTTATTTAATTCTAATAGTGTTGTAACTTTTGTCCTTTTTCTTTATCAAAATTCCCAAAGAGAGTCCTTTTAATTAGTCATTTTGGAATAAATCCATTTATACCACAATACATTAATTCCATTATGCCTTTATGTGTATGTGTGTGTGTGTATAATTTATACTTTCCTTCTTTGATTTAGATTATTCTGATTTTCTTTAGTTAAATTCCAAAGTTAAGTGGTTAAATGCTTTATTTTCAGTCTATATTTATTTTTAACGTAGCCATATACTCTTGAAATGTAGACTTATTTGGATTCAATATAGTTAATTATAATTATCAGTTTCTTGATATTAATATTTTAATATTATTTTGTTATTTATAGTTAACATTATATCAGAGAAATCAGTATAAAATAGTTTCATCAATATGTCCTGAGACTTAATTTATATCCTGGCATATGGTCATTTTCACTAAATGGAATATCTAGTGAATGCTATGGTCTGAATGTTTGTCCCCCAGAATTTATATATTGAAATCCTAAACCCCAAAGAAAATGATATAAGGAGGTGAGGCTTTTTGGGAAGTGTTTAGGTCATTATGATGGAGCCCTCCTAAACAGGATTACTGCTTTTATAAAAAGACTCCACAGAGATCCCTTGACATTCCCCCATGTGATGACACCAGCTGTGAACCAGAAAGAGGGCCCTCACCAGATCAGGACCACACTGACACCTGAATCTTGAACTTTCTAGGCTCAGAACTGTAAGAAATAAATTTCTGCTGTTTATAAGTTGTCCATTTATAAGTAATCTGCTGCATATAGTTATGGCAGCCTGAAAAGTCTAAGTTAGTGACAGTATATTAAATCATTGCTGGAGGCAAAGGCTAATACTTATATCTGTTCAAGCACAGTAACACTGTTGTTCAGTTCACATGTTATTAATTTTGTCTGTTGACTTATCAAGTATAGAAGTATCACATACCTCTCACTTTGATCATATGGCACTATCTTCTAGTAATAAACTCATCTAGTACTTTTAGGATTATTTTTTCACTGACCAAATAATATCAGAATGTATTTTATTTCTATTTCATCTTTAAATACCTTTATTTTACTTTTTGGCATCTATTATTGCCATTGAGAAAATTGCTGCTGTCCTTGTAGTATTTCATCTGCCATTTTAAATTTTTCCTTTTTCTGTGATGTTTGGTTGTGTTACATTTATATATTTAGGTATTGACATTTTTTGTCCATTGTCGTTTCTAAATGTGAGGGTTGACTACACTTTATTTTACAAATTGTATAAATAAAAAATACATTATTCTTTATATTATGTATTATTATATAATAAATTTACAGATATAATATATAAAATTATAATTAGAATGTGTATATCTAATAGATCTATATAAGTATACATATGTATTTTTTATTATACTATAGGAAATTTTCATTCATTACAGTCATTTTGACATAAATATTAACTTTCTCTTTGTCTTTCTATTATCTCCTTCTAGAATAGACTCTTGGAACTTATTCTTTCTACTGTTAATGGATCAATTATAGCTGATATATTCAAATACTCTCATTACTAGTGGTATATTTTCTGTAAGATCACCACAAACACTGAATTTCTCAGTATTAAACCATTGCTTCTAGGGGGAAATATACAGTTATGTTCTTATGAATCTTTGATCACAATATTTCCATCATTTTCATCAACCAATCAATATATAACCTTACTTCATGTGTGTTTCTGTTCAAAGATACTTTATTTAATATACATTGTTTATTAATTAACACTTAATTCACCACCAAATAGCACAACTCACTTGAATGAAGCTTTACTATTAAGTACATCATGACCTTCTTGTACAAGTGTTTAAACATTATTTTGGGGGGACATTTTAAACAGCAAAATTTTCAGCAAAAACACAAAAATGCAATAAACATGGCACTAAATAGACCATGAAAAAAACACTTGTTTATAGTAAGAGAGCTGAAACAAGAAGGCAGGGTGTCTCCCCAGCTGGGAAGGTACATGTTCAGTAACAAATTTTTCAGCTTTCTGTGAATGACCACAAAAGCTATGAGTATAGATTTTGTGGTTCTAAATAAATTCAAGAGAGTAGGAGAATTTTCAAATACAAAACCAACAATGAGAATTAACTCAATTGATTTCTCCATAACGAAAAAAAGAATAACACGAACAACAGCTACATTCAAAAAAATATTCTTCCAATCATAACGTGTAGCCAAAGTAGCCAGATACAGATAGTGAATACAGTATATTTTTATTTACATTATATTTAAAATCAAGCAATACTTATTTATGGTGACTGAAATCTATGTAATGATTATCATAAGGAGTGTGCATTTACAATTAAGGCCCAGTTTTCTAACCTAAAAAAAGGTGGTAAATTTTTATCTGAAAAATTTCCACAACTGTAATTATATCACAATATGATTTTTAAAGATATTTGAGCTTTGTTTAATACCTTTTGCATTCTCCTAGTATTTCATAGTAATTATAGGCACTATAAAGAATATAATTTATGTGATCTTTTTACCATTGCATGAAAATTTTATTATTGATACTTTCTAATAATTTTAAATTTTACATCATTGCCTGGAAATGGAAGTTATATGAATAGTAAGTGATGTTTGCTTTCCTCACTTTTGAATATCTAATAGGTAATACATATTCATTCAGTGTAGTTTTCTAGTTTGAAAATTGAATTTAAAGACTAGCTTGATTATTCCTTAAACATACTTCTAACGTTAATCTATGTGCTACACAGCCTTGATAATCCCAAACAGAATGCCTGCAGTTTGTTGCCCTATGTTGCAGCCGATATCTACATAAAATCAACCTGGTCAAAAATGCAACATTCTTAAAGACAGAAATATAAGAGGTAAAATACACAGAAAAATATATTTTCACATTAGATTTAGACCATTATACATGAGAATTATGTAACTCTGGAGGCCTTACCTTGCAGTTTTTTAGTAGAACAGTTATTCATCCTTTTATTCATGGTCTGAGCTGAGCTGAGAAGCCATGGATCATAATAGTCAAAGGCCCATATAGCAGAGCCAAACTGCCTGGATGCAAATCCTACACTCTCCCTTGGTTGTTGTGCTGAGTTCAAGCAAATGGCCCAGATTAAACATTCTTGGAAAGAGCAGGCAATGAAACATTTGGTAGCCGAAACCCAAATGGTTTTTCATAACCATGACCATGGCAATGTTTATTAGAAATGTTTTTCTCTGTCACTGACCTATGTACATATTAGTACTTGTTTTACTATCATAGTAGAAGCTATTAAGTTAGTGTTATCTAGCAAAGCTTACTGTTGTCCTAGCCTTTGTCAAGAATCAAATGAGAAAGATACAATACTCTTTCTGGAATGATAACTAGAATAAGCAACTCTGAGGATGATTTTTGTGAAACTAGTCATTTTAGTATTATTATGTGTTCATGAAATCTAATTTTTGAAAAGAAAAGATTTTTAAATTATTTAATTTATTATCTCAAAGACTAGGATAAGAGGAAGGTTTGCAGAAAATCTATTTACTTTCCAGTTAACCAAGTAATGAAGCAAGTTATAAATGACAGTCAGATGCCTATGCACAAGTCACCTGGTAAAGACTATTATATCAAAATAAATATATTTTAAAATCACTTTCAAAAGTAGGAATCGCTCATACCTGAACAACTTTTTGGGACTGCACATCTACAATTAGGACTCTGTCCAACGTTGGCTGTGCAACATAAATGAACTTGTCTTTGACATTAACAGCTGAGGCCCACACACACTTCTGAATTTCATCTCCCTCAGCTTTTGGGCAAACTTCATCCTAAAATTTAGAAAATAGAAAATAAAATGAATATCTTAAATTATAACATGGGCATGGCCATATTCTGGATAAAATTAATTGATGCTTTACTACATTCATGATCAAAAGTTAAATAAAATAATTGGTAAGTATAAATATAGACAATAAAATCAATCAAAACAGTATATAGTACATATTAAAACTCATTAAATGTATATAAAAATTGATGTGAATGATAAACCTTAAAATAAATTTCTTGATATCAAGTCCTTAATTCTTTATTTCTGATAAGACATAGTTCTTTCATTTGTCATTATTTTTTCATAACTCAGTAACTTCAGAATTACATAATAAATTTAATGTTTTCTCCCAATCTCAAGCTTTTTTTATGAGACATAAAGGTCACACTAAAGTATATTTAGAATTTCTTGGAACATCAGTGGATGCTGCCATGGCACATCCCTTTTAAAAAGCTTTAAATGGTCTTTTTAAAAGCTGCCAAATCCACTGGAAAGAATTAAGGGAATCTTCTCATTTGTGAAAAATCAGAAGCTGAGGAAAATTAAAATAAGGTAGTTATTCTGAATGGTTACTTAATTTTTCAATGTGACATCAAGGACAAATTTTACAAAATCCTTTAAACTTCCCAAGCCCTTTTATTCTGCTCCTTTTCCCTTGAACTGCCTTATGGTTGATTATTGCGTGGTTTGTGCTGGACACCCCATCAATGAGGCAAAAATACCTTCCATTTCCCATTTTCCTGCACTTTGTCAATTAAATGAATTCTGGAGGACTATGCGAGCCTTAGTGATTCACGAAGGCAGACACAAGTAGAAGAAATGTCACTTAGCTCATTATTTTTGTTTCAGATTTTTCTTTTATTCTCTGGCCTGTTGATTTTATAATTCTCTCAATTTACTTAGAGAAACTATTAAGAAGAGAAATTTGTTGAACTGTACATTATATATGTGGAATCATAAATATTAATATGATAATGATATAATGATAAACACTAATTTATGTCTTTCACATGTTTTATGACATAGATCTGATCATTGATTACTAATGCCTAATTTACTGATTTGTATACTCCAGTTAGTAGCTCTTGAGCTAAATTAGAACACTCTTTTTTTTCTAACTCAAATAGACATCATTTTTTCACCAGAGATTTATATTTAATAATCACCATTTATATTTAATAATCATAAAACAAAATCAACAGTTTTCATTATCAACACCACTAAGTATTTCTTTTATTTTAAAGATAATACTGACAGCAGATTAACCACATTTGACGATTAGTGATTTAAAAAAATGCCATAATAATGTAACTCTTCTCAGAAAAGCACAACTATAATAAGTAATTGTACTGTGTGCATAAAATTGGGAAAATAATATAAAAATCAGAGCACTGTGGAATGAGAAGCTCAGTATGTAGTCAGCACAAACCTGATAGCAGAAATCTGTCCTCAGCACATGTCCAGACATAGAGGACAGAATTGTACTTTCATCCATCAATTTACTGAAATTTTATTTTCTATGTCTAACATTTTCCCTTGGAAGTGTATTAAATATCTTTGACAAGAACCTATTTTGTGAGACTCAAACACTATATAAAATATGTACTTGAGAGGCATGAAGAGGTGAGAAAAAAAAGTGAGACCTAAGGTTGATGAAATGCTCTGAATATGGGGAAATTGTTTAGAAATTCTATGCTGTTGTGTAAAAACCACCAATGAAACCTGCTGGAATAACAGAAAGTGTGAGTGACCTGACACATAACTGTCAGCCAAACAATTGCTGAACCAGGAGCAATTTCCACCCCTTTGTTTGCTACGAAACTATTCAACAGTAAAATAAATGGCTCTGCAGGGAATTATTTTCTATTTGTATGCTGTCCCCATAAGATGTCCCTGACCAGACTCACAATCATTTTTACAAAGCTATTAAAAGTTTCCTGACAGCCAGCCTGAATTTTCTTTGCTTCACTTTATGCTATTATTTCTGATTATAGTCTATTAGGTCCCATTTTATAATAGCACTCTTATTTTTTCAGATACACAGATTAATATTTATTTCTATGAATAAAATACACAGAGGAATGTTTTTCATATGCATTAGGCATTTAATGAGATAAAAGAGAAGCTAAAAAATACCAGAGATGCTAAATAAGATTAAGATAATACATACTGATGAAGAACAATGTCAGGAATTATATCAGAGTATCATTAAATCACTTTTTACAGAAATGTATACTAGCATTTCAAGTGAAAAAAATTAATAAGATATTAGAAGTAAGGAGGATGAGAGTCAGTAAGAAAAAGACAATTCTAGTACATAATTAGAAATTATCTATTTCCCTTTGGGTTGTTTCCACATTAATTAAATATTTCCTGTGTATGTATTATGATCTTCCAAAGTTTTAAAGGAATACAAGATATATTACCAAAGATGATTAAAGTTTGGATTTGGCAATTAAAATGGTGTTGATGATACTTATTTGTTAAACATAAGTAGGTCAGAGAGATAAATATGTGTACTCATCTTCTATAGGACTTTGTCCTTTTAATTTATTGTGCTGATTGATTATCTATTAATCAGTAATCCTTTTTTCACATAGCCCCCCTTTTGGCACATCTGACATCTTTAATGGCAGGGACAAGTGTTATTTGTTACAAGCATTGCCATTTTCCTTGCACCCAACTCAACATGTTTCTGTCATCATTCCCCATCTCTCATCCTTCTCTCTAATCATAGATTTTTCCAGTCCTTTGCTTTCAGAAAGACCTGCCTTACATTTAATTTATAACTTTAGTTATTTCTCCAAGTACTCAAACATGCACATTCCCCTGTTATTTAAGAAGCAAAAAATTAAACATTAATTGTATTCATCTGCTTTCCCTTTTATTCATCTATCTAATTCCATTCAGATTTTGAACAAGCTGCCTAGAAATTTACTTCCATTTCCTCACTTTTACTGTAAATTGTTTATACTTCAAACTGGCTTTCCTGACACTGTCTCTTCCAAAAAAGTTGTCTTTTAAAGTTACCAGTAGCTTCAGAATATACAATTTTTAGTTTTCAGTTCTTGTTGAGAAGCATTTATTGAGTGTTTACTATGTGAAAGATATCATGCAAAGCTGTGTTTGGAAATAAAAACATGAATATAAGAGAACATCTGCTTCAAATTGCTTGTAATTTCTGCTGTATTTGGCTGTTTCAGACATGATTCTTCTCAATATGCTCTTTCATTCTTATAAGGCAAGGATCAGCAATGGTCCCAGGCTAAATTCAGCCCTCTGCCTTATTTTGGTTTGTGGTCCAGAAACTAAAAATGTGTGTATGCTTGCATTTTTTTAATAGTTAAAAAAAAACAATACAATTTTGTGACATATAAATATTATATGGAATTTATTAGGACACAGCTACACCCATTCATTTAAATATTGTTTGATTGCTTTTATGCTTCAATGGCCGACAAAGACCAAAAGAACTGAGAAGCTTAAGATATTTACTATCTGCACCATTTTCAGAATAAAATGTCACTGATTCCTTTTGTAGGTTATATGCCTACCCTAGTTAACATTTTTATCCTATTAGTTAAAATTCTGTTGATAGTAACTTATTTATCTTCAGTTCCCTAATTGTGACTTCAGGAAAGCTAAAGCCAGACTTTGGTTTTCTGCTCTATTTCCTTTATATTAAATTCTACTTAAAGGTCATTCATTCTTATTCTCTTTACTAGTATCATGGTCAGAAGACACCCAGGCCTTCCTCCTTTGGTCTCTTTACAGAAAAACTGTCGAATGGACAACTTGAAATGGAGACATAAAAGAGGGTTAAAAAGTATACTATATTAAAGGAAGTATTAAAGATAATTTGAAATTAAATAGAAAATCAAGAAAAGGTAAAATACATACACTTGGACACATGGCCACATATAGACAGAAAGACAGACAGATGATAGATTAGAGAGAGAAGAGATAGACACACAAATGATATAGATAGATATTATCTATCTAGAGATAAATAAGAAGGATTGATTTATATTAGATATGTTTAAAATGTTAAGTTCCCTTTCCCTTGTTTAAATGTTTTCTTTTTCTTTTTTTTTTTTTTTAGTACTGAGACATAAGTTTTGATAATGTACATTTTACAGAGTTCTCTTTTGGGGGACATTAGCAGAGGAGAAAGGCAGGTTTTACTGATAACTTTTCTGAGTGTGTATATGTAATCTCTCTCTGTGAATAGCTTACACTGTTTTGTAACTATTTAAAACATGTTAACATAAAGCAGAAAGTTCTTTTCTGACTGTTGAATTATCTACATTTTAATCAATACAATGTAATATTTTTTATGAATTGAATTTTTTTTTCACAAATAATCTCACAATTCAGATGGTGACATATTTTGACCAAGGTCTTCCATCTTTTGTATTGTTTAGCACAGAAGCAAGCACTTTATTTGGAATACAGGCTTAGTAGTTTTTGCTACTATTGACTGAAAAAAAATTACTCTAAAGTGTGATAGTCTTATATTCAAAAATAATAAGGCTGTTTATAGTATAATTATTTGCATTTATATTTTTAGACTTTGTAATTCACACACAATTTGCTCCACATAGGATGCTTACAGTGAGTAACACTACACTGTTACTGTTAGGTCAACTTTCTTTACAAGTTATTTTTGCATGGCTATATTATTAGCTGGTTAATTATTATTGCAAATGGCCTTATAATCTTTCTCACAAGTATATAGTGAAAGGATACTAGCCAAATAATTTGTACATATATGTATTTTGCTATATTTGTATTAATTAAATATAAACCATAAAATAGACCTACTTTAATCCTATTTTATAAATCTTTAGAAATAAATTTACATTAAATGAATAATTTAACTCTGCACCTACATTTTCATCATCCTTTCTCTTTAAAAATATATCTTTACTCATTGTATTGCCCATAGAATTACATTTTTCTTGTCTTTGTTTTACTGAAATAAAATAGGGTTCTGTTACACTATTCAGTTCAGAAAATTTCCTGAGTAATAACATAAAAACAACACTGAGTGAGAATTCACCAAAACTATCTCTGATTTGGTTGAATGCAAATCTCTTAAAATCCATGCAAACTATATAACCTGATATGCTATTCATTTATTCCATCTTTAAGTTTTCCTAATAATTTCAAAAGCGAGCTATCAGACATTATATTTTTGTGAAATCATAGTAAATGACTATGATGAAAGTTACATAATAGTTATTATATTTTAATAAAAATTATATTAGCATCTAGATTTTTAAATATGATAAACCCATATTCTTTTCTTTTATCATAGGGAATACCTTTTTTTTTCTTAAAATAGAAGTGACTTAGGAATGATAATTGTTGATTTTTTTCAGAATAAAAAAAGAACACTTAAGACAGAGTCAGTATATGGTTCCAGTCCCCGAAACAAGAAACTTCAGTGGTGATTTTAGGCAATTTAGTTAGACTGCTGGTAGTTGTGCCACTCAAAGTGTCTCATATTACATTTCTCTAAAGCTGTACAGATGATATTTACAGTGGGATGGAATAATTGCCTTGTTGTTTGGCAAGACCTAGATGAACTTTAGGTTCTGCCGTTAATTTGCTAAATAATCCATTATATGTCCTCTGAAAATACTTTCATGAAATTTTGAAAATAAATCACTAAAATAGAAAAAAAATTAAGGGACAATAAATAAGCAGCTTAAGTAGTTAAGCAATGAATAGTAGTTTTGAGATTTAAGTTTTTGTTTTCTTTGTAATTTTTATTATACAATTGTATCTTTAATTTCAATATAAGAGAACATGCAATCATTACATGATAAAAGATTTAGAAAAATATAAATGTCATTTTAAACTTTCAGTAATAAATTTAAAAGTTTTTATCAATTTAAACATTAAATAAAATAAAATGAGGCATTAATTTATTGCATTAATTTCCTTTCTGAAATTAATTCACACCTTGAATTATTCAAACTGACATTTATGACTTATTTGAAATATAAAATAATATAAAATGACAAGATTTCAATGTTAAATTGCAATTTTGAAAACTACAGCGAAATATGTAAACTGAGAAATCAATCAACAGCCTAGAAAATTAAAGTTAAATATAAATTTTTAGAAATTTCAAGAAAAATAAAGAATAAAAAATACATTATTAAAATTATAAATCAAATCCAGTTTTAAAATAATGACATAATTTCTAATATATCTAAAAGAAAAATTAACAATTGTGCAAGCAAAATTATCTCTTTGCAAAAGAAACCCAATAGAAAATATCTAATATTCTTCATTCAAGAAATACTACTACTGAGAACATTATTTAAAGTGTGTAAAAGTGATTGTTCACATAAAGTGAGACTAGGCATAAAGAGGTACGAAGTAAGAAAGTACTGTTTTTATCTAAGCCTTTTTGTGTTCTTTTTACTGTTACTTTGAAAAAAGAAATAGGTACTTTTACGAATAAAATTAAATATTAGGACAGAAACTGCAATTTAAGATCCACATAAGATAGATTTGTGTGATTTTGTAAATTGTAAGTAAAAAGGTTGCATGTTTAAAGACATTCATAAAAATAATTTTTTTAATCAGTTAAACTTTTCAACTTTACCCTTTAGAGATTTCTGTTGAAAAATCCAAATTACATTAAATTAATGTAAACATATTTCTTTCTAAGGGGCTTTGAATGAACTCTTATAGGTATATAGAGTCCTTATTATTCATGTAAAATGCTTAGAAATGATAGCAATAGACTGTCTGACACACACATCATTCTGGTAACATTTATTTGAACAGCTTAGCTGGTTCTTATTAATAATCTCTTAAAGAAGACTTACCATGATGTCTTAGCTAAAATTATTTGACCCAATTAATATGCTGTATAACTCCATTAAAATGTCTAACCAATGTACTGTACAATTGAAACTAATAATAAAATTTTTTAAAATGCCATTGCACAATTTGCGTGCTTCTCGCTATTGTTTTTCAAAGGTTAGGTTTATGCACTTAAAGTCTAATAGAAGTACAAGATAAGAATTTTAAAACTACATGATTTTTAATAAAAGATTAAAAGTTCTCTTTAGGTCTAGGTGTTCAAAGGCCAATTTCCTAAATTTATTTCTTTAAAAATCTACAGAGTACTCTTCTAAGAAATAGTTAGAGGTAGTTTATGTTACTATCTTTAGGAAGCTCTTTGCAGGGTATCCTTGTAACCACAAAGAGACGAAAGCTTAAATTTTTTATCATTCTATAAGTCTTTGGAAGTTAAGCCATGTTTGAATAGAGACCCACTGAGAAAAGAATAAGTAGGGAAACATTTCAATTACCTTTCTGAAATATACAGTGATATTGAATTCAAAAGGTTGCACAATGGCTTCACGGGGAAATGAATTATCTACATTATATAAAGGGGCTGGTGTTTTAATAAGTATTTTTGTAGGCAGAGTTTGGAGAAGTAGTAATTAGATTAGAAACAGAATGAAGTGCTGAAAAGGGAAATTTGAAAATGTTATTAAAGGGACTGATGAATGCCTTGAAGGCAGCTCTGCCTGAGGTGAAGGGGACACCAGCAGAGAAGGAAATGGGGCCTGCTGTTTTCCCCATTTCTAATTTGTTTCAATTTCTTGATACCTAAGTACCTTCACACTATGGACAATGTTTCCTATGTATATATTTTATTTTAACAGAGTACTCATAGCTTTTATTTATAAAGGTAAAATAATTTTTATGTATCAAAATTCCAAACCTAGAAAACAGACATTTTGGAGGTTATTTACATCAGTTGCCCTGTCAAAATACATTTCTCTGCAGTTCAAGTGTTATTGAACATTAATACCAGGAATTGATATGTCCCCAAATATAAGACCCATGCATGATAAGATACGTGATTTTCTTTAAAATCTCCTAGTACCCATGAAAAAATGTGTAACACTATGGCATGTGTGAAGAACAGCAGCTAGATCTATAATAAGCAAACACAGAAATAATTGGGTTAAAAAGTATTAAAGATTAAGAGAGTGGTAGGTAAGGATGACACAATAACTGAAAACCAGAAAAAGTTGGTAAACTTCGAAAAGCCTGTCATCCTTGAGCCTGTAATTTAATCATTTTACCAAACCTATTTCAGTTTTAGTTCTGAGTTTATATGTCTGGAACAGAATTCTATTTGCTTGAAGTTCATACTCTAGGTGGCAAGATGAAATCATGTGTACGACTAGGATAAATATAGCAAGAATCCTATCTAGTAGGGCTACATAACAAAAAAGAAAAAAAAGAGAGATGAAAGTATAACTGAAAGCACATTGTGTGAATTCTCACTAAGTCACTATCCAAAGCTGAAACCTGATGTAATCTGACATAACACTAAAATTGAATTTTTATTTAGAGCAAGCAAACAGCATCTTCTGAGAGGTTTGATGGAACGTTCTATATTCTAAATATTTCAGTTTTTATCTAAACTTTACTGCCCAATGAATTATATTGAGAATTGCACTGCTACTCTCTTAACATCAACAGTGAATTTGAAAAATATTATATCCATGTTTAATCCTTTTTGCGTGAGAAAAAAAAATGTGATTGCAAAAATATCATTTCCACTGCTTGCACTCAGGAGATTTATCTTCTAAAATCCAGATGAACTAGCCATTTTTTTCTATAATAGGACTCCAAACTATCTTATACAGACCATTGCACAGTGCATTTTGACTATGTGATCCGGAATTAATTGACCCATGAGATTATATTTACACTGAAACAATTCAATGATAAAGTATTCTATGAAACATTTTTCACAAACCCATGAAAAGAAGAACACTGTTTTGTGAGAATTGTAAAATAAGGAGAAGTATTACAGAGAGGAGGAAATTAGATGTATACATCTTTAAACTTAGAAAACGCATAAAAGAATGAAGAGTCCCAGGCTCTACGCAATAAAATTTTCACTAAATTTATTTAACAAAGTTACTGGATTGCCTGCCATGTAGAAGGCACTGTACTCAACATCTTGGGAATACAAACACTAATTGAATGAGGTCCTTGACTAAAAGAGATAATAAGATGTAATAGATATTTTTATATATCGACTAGGCGATGGTACTCAGTGGTTTGGTCAAACACTAGCTAGATGGTGTTTTGAAGGTGTTTTTAGAGGTAATTCAGATTTACACACAGCTGGCTTTAAATAAAACAGATCACCCTCTGTAATGTGAGTGAGCCTGATTCAATAAATTGAAGGCCTTCAAATTTAAGAATGAGGATTCCCAAAGAAGGAGAAATTCTGCCTCAGACTTCAAAGTAGATATTCTGCTTGTTTCCAGTCTGCCTACAGATACCAGACTGGAGACTATAACAGCAATCTGTGCCTGAGTTTCCAGGTGGATGACCTAAGCTGTGGATTTGAGACTCGAGACTACAGTATCGACGCTTATATGAGTAGCCAGCCTTCCTTACAGAATTCATACTTGCCATTCCACCCACCATCACCTGAGCCAACTCCTTAAAATAAAGCCATAAAAGTAGACACTGATACACATAGACATAGAGATACAGATAATCCTATCAGTTGTTTTCCTGGAGAAAAATGTTCTCTTCACATAATACTCCACAATTTTCTCATTAAATTATTATAGGATTAGATACTTAAATCTAACGCAATGTAGCACCAAATAGCTTGCACACTCTGAAATTGCCACCTCTCTTGTTTAAACATAGAATATAAAACAATTTCATATAAAAAAATAATTTTTCTTTGCATTTATTCTCAAGGCATAACATGATCAATTTTCGTCTTTCTTTCCACTACTGTATACTTGTATATCATGAAAGTGGATGTTTATATATATTTTAATTATTTAAGCTTATCTTACATTAAGAAATAAAAAATAGAGCAATATGAAATAAAAGTTTATCTATCCTAACCTTTATTTTATATGTATGGGTCATAATAAATTACACAGGAAATATGTCTTTTGGGGGGATATAAACAAATGCCTCTTCTCCGTTCTGCGTTTAATAAGTATAATTGGAACATAGTTCAGACAATCATTCTCTATATTCGTAGTGTTTTGAAAAATATATTGCATATTAATTTCAACATCCAAAGCAGTAGAAATGTCACAAATTCAAACACACACACACACACACACACACACACACACACACACACACTCTTAAAAGTCGCTTTCTTCTTAAAAAATGAATTTGATTTTTTAAATTTTTATTTACTCTTTATATTATTTTATTTTTATTTTACAATTTACAGTTATCTTTTTATTCTTGTATTTTTTTTAGATTTTGCAACATGCATTTTTAAAGAACCCTATATTTAAGTTGACCATAAGATTTCCAGGGTCTATGCCTTGGAAAAACTGATGCAATTAATTAGTTCTTAATAACTAATTATTCCTGGTTTGTTACATG
Organism: Cynopterus sphinx; assembly: GCA_030015415.1. Classification (NCBI taxonomy): domain Eukaryota; kingdom Metazoa; phylum Chordata; class Mammalia; order Chiroptera; family Pteropodidae; genus Cynopterus; species Cynopterus sphinx. The sequence continues at coordinate 41,418,339 of CM057390.1, forward strand.
GTCATGCCAACCTTAAAAGTGAATATCAAGGGAGGGTTACATGATGAGGTCTGCCAATAACGTACCTTATTTTGGGTGTTTGGTATACATCTGAACTAGTGTAGGAACACATAAGTAACATAGATACCTGTAGTATTACATATCTTTATGTACACATATTTATTTATGTGGAGATATATATATATCCACGGAAGTAAAAAATAACTACACGCATACATACACATACATCCATGGCAATATAAAATAATTATATTAAATTTATCATCATCTTGAAAAAAATATTCCTAATATGTATAATCAATACTCAGTTTGTCAGATATTTTCTTTCTGAATAGTTTTTTTCTGAATATTTTACAGAAAAAAAACAGAAAGGTAAGGTGTACGTAAATAAATAAATTTGTATATTGCTCTATAAATCTAAATTGTTAATTCCACTGAAACCTTATAAAATGAGATGAAGAATAAAGAGAACCAACATTTATAAAGCATCAAATATACCCAATTTCTCATCAGATTATTTACATAGTATTTTCTTTCATTTTATTAAAGTAAACATTACCTACTAAAATAGGAGATATTCTAAATTAAGGAGCAGGTGGATTTGTGTTCATCTTTGGTATTTCACTTTTATTTTTTTTATTTTATTACAAGCAAGTATTTAGAAATAAACAATATATTATTTCTCTCTTAAATATAACACTTACATAGAGTAACAGTCAGTATCATAGTGTTAATATTTTCCTTCCAAAAGTCATGTATAAAGTGATTATATATATATATGTATATACATATACATATATATATACACATATATATAAATTGTATTTTGAAAATATAATTTTACTTAACAAAATTTCTGCATAAAAATGCAAAGGAATTATTAAAATACTTGCCTGAAATCCAAGGAGCTTTTCACTGGGTTTGATGTGCCTCTGAAATTCACATTCTATGGGTTGTATCACCTTGATTCCATCTTCATAAAAAACATAGAACATGTTTCCTATTCCCAGACCTTAGAAATGAAAACACATTCCAAAGTTCAAAATAAAAGCATCAGAAAACAACACACCCAGTGCCCCTCATGTTGCTGACAGGAGATCCATGGGTATCATGTTAATAAAGCAAACCATGTATGACACTTACCATATGCCCAAGCAACCTGGATATTCTCCCTGGTCTACATATAATTTAATAAATATTTCTCACATATGGAATTATAATTATATTTCCATAATTATAAATGAAAATTATAAACTTTTTGATATGTAGATTGTGTCTGATACCTTCCCCACTTAATTCAGGTATTGAATAAGAAATAAAAGTACTTTTTGAAGAATTGTATTTATTCTAGTATTTTTATTAGAGTTCCTAGGGAAAACAAAATTTTGTTCTTTGCAGGAATTCAGTTTTATAAAGACTTTTAGAAACAAAAAGACTAAGTTCCTCAGGTTTGGGAAAATATATATTTTCCTAAACTAATTTTTTGTAAATATAATTCTACATAAAGGTACATACCATTATTTTTATACTGGCAGTATATGGGGAAACATAATTATGACTTTGTGTTCATATGTAGTGTTTATAATTTTTATAGCAAATCTAACTATTTCTAATATGCATATATATGACTCCAGATTGTTTTGACATACCTTATTGTTTTAAAAATATTTTAATATATGCAATCTTTATCAGTTAATTAAGCATTTTAAGTCCAGAAAGCACTACTTTACAATGGGATATAACCAAATAGTAGCAGGAATGGCAAGAACAAATTCAAGTCATATTTTCTATAAAATAAAATTCTGTAGTTGTTAACTATTCTTTATGATTACAATTGCACATAAAAGACTAAAAGTCCATGCCCAAAGGACAGAACTTTAAAAAACAAGTCACAAGTTTTTACGCAAAATAATAACTTGTATCAGTCAGCTTCTAGTAAACATCAACATAAGATTGATATGTGCTATATATCAATGAGTATCCACTTAATGTTAATTTTTTTAAATTGATTGACATAACCAAGTAGTAATGTGGTGTCTGATTTTCAGTTGTCATTTATATATTTTTGTTCAGTAATTATTACAAAGCCCATACATATCTAAATAAATATGACCGCCTTCCTTCAGCTGCTGCAAAACTGTACTCTATAATCAGAAATTTAAATATATTTGGACCCAACACTACTCTAAGTCCAGATGGTTTGCAAAATTTCTTGAAAAATTTCCTGCCCTTACTTGTTACTTTACCATATCCTGTACATGATACAGTCAGTGGGAATTCACCGTATTGTTGCACAAATGAAATTTCTGAGCTGTGTTTTTCCCTAAAACTCACTTAATCCATCCAAATCACTCTTTCAAATACGAGATCATTTTCTTCCTTTTAAAATATGAATCAAATATCAGCATTTTTATGAAGCATAAAGTGCTTTCCAGGTTACATGTTTTTGAAGAAATATAGATACCATGATGCCAACAAAATACCACACATAAATTATCACTTAAAGTGATAATTAAAAAGTGAATAACTATGTATCAATCATTCTGCTTTGAAATAAAACTTTACCTATACTTTTGGGGTCATCTATGAGTTCCTCCCTCCCCACCACAAATTTTGTCATTTATTTTGCTAGCCATATTTTATTTATAAAAAGTGTTATTTAGGTTTTAGCAGAATTTATGGTCTGAATATATGATGCAGATGTGTTTCTTTTTAAAATTGCTCCTATAAGATTGTACATATATACAGTTATTATGAATATTCTGAGCACAGAACAATATAAATTACCTGATGACGATGTTGGTAATTGACAAGTGGAGATTTCATTTGAGCATCCATTAGCTTTCTTTGTACAGAAGCAATAACACATTTGTGTATATTCTTTATAATTATTAAGTTTATATGTCTAACATCATTTTTTTTCAATGTGGGAATGTAACAAAAAGAGATGAACTCATTCCCTATATTCAGTCAGAACATGGATATAGAACATATTGGTGTTCTGATGTAAAGTTATTCAGTCTGTGTCATAATTTACACATCTCATATTTGGAGATAATAATTATACAGCTCTTATAAGAATAAAATAAAATAGCAAAGGTAAAACAGTTAGCAGAGTGATTGACATATAACAAGATTTCAAGAAACAGTAATTGCCACTATTTCTATCTCTTCTTTGAAACATTAGTGAGGGGAAAAGTAGTGAAAGATATATAACCAGAGTTTAATTACTGTCTTCATGCTTTCCTCAGATCTATACTGTGAGATATATTGCTAAATTTCAGTTTTCTGTGATATCAAATTTTATGAATTCATGAGCCTACTAAAAGATCAATTTGATTTTCTAATAGAGTAGTTCCCAGAGTTGATCCTTTCACAGATCTTTAAGTTAAAGGTATTTCACAATAATACTAAGATGTCATTTGGGTTTTTTTCCTCCCAGTTTCACAAATTAGATTCTCACAAAAGTAGAGTACAATTTTTGACAGGCTACATGACATATGAGTGATGTCACCACAACTCAGTGCAGAAGCAGATACAGGAATCCAGAATTTTCTATGCAGTCAGACATTAAAAAGATTTGCAAAATGTAAATGATATGAGTCTCTTCATTGTTTTTTAAAAGTATAGCTTTAAATATAATGTGTTATTTATGGCTACATATAATGGGTTTATTATGGTTACTTCAAAAAAAGACAATAGATATTTAAAACTTTCTATATCTAATAATGTAAATATAGTGGGTGAGAATAACCCACATAAATAAAAGCTTTTGAATTCCCAATAATACTGAAGAGTGTAACAGGGTCTGGAGTCCCCCAAAATTTGATAACCACATAGGTTTCAGTTATAATCCTCTCCTCATTAACGTTTTGTGTATTACAGAAATCCTTGACTTCAAGAAAAACTTCACTGTAGTCACAGTAAAGCCTGGGAATGTGTGCAGGCTGCTTTTTTGTTTGTTTCCCATCCCCTGGTGAAGTCAGACACATGTACTTTGTCTTTTCCAGGTCGATTGTTAATCTAATAGAGTATAGTGGCTCTAGAAGGTGATCCATAATTTGTTTGCTCCTTGTGAGCTTTCTCTTCGCTTTGTTTTTCTTTCCATACAGAGAGAGGACATAAGCAAGAATTACTTGCAGTCTTATAAGAGCTATTTCCCTGAGGATTTTTAATCAATAATGCACCCTTAAATACATGAAATAGACTGAGACTTAAAATGGTTGTAATGCATATTCCTGTCTCAATCTTTTGGGAATAGCTGCTTAATATAATGTAAAATGATAATTCAACAATAGTGTTTTATATATAGCAAATAGTTTAGGTAATTTCTATGAACCATAAAATTTGGTTAATTTCTGATTTTTGAATGAATATTTAAGTCAATAACAAGAGATTTTGTTGTGATATTTGCCTTCCTCTGACTTAAATGGCCATTACTTTAGCAATTAAGTTGTAATTAATAGCAAATTATATTTCTACAATGCAGTGATTTGGTAATCAAAAATGACTCAACAAGTTTTGGTATTAAATAAAGTCCTTCATTGGTTGATATTATTCTGTTTACTTTCAAAGGATCTTAACCTTACTTATATATTTTTTGAAACATAGAAGAATTTTTTTTTAAGTTATATAAGAATTTAGGTAAGAATAGATGGCACACATTGCATTTCCTACCTTGAATAACTTAGCATGGGTAGATTTTTAGACCGTGAATGTTCCCAATTTCTGTATCTTTGCCTCTGGAGCTAAAATCTGTTCATATACAGAGTAACATCATACCATTGCACCTCAGTAAGATTTTTACGTAAAGTTCAGTAAAAATAAGACTTAACTCTTATTATTGCTAGAAAGTTTTTTGGAGTGATTTTGTCAAGCTCATTATTAGACATTATCAATCCAGGAAGCGGGTTTATCTGTCCACTATATATATATATTGGTGATATTAAGTCAGTATATAATTCCCTGAACTTCTAAAGTTATACTGGGAAACTGAATTCAGATCTTCATGATTCAGTTCATATTTAATGATGACAATAACAAAGGTTATAATACAGTATTTTTGCTATATAATGACTATTAATTGGTATCATACAAATAATTTTATATATATGCACTCATGTGTGTATATATATATATATACTTATATATGTATTACACGTATATATAAATATATCTATAAATGTATATTACAAATAATATTCGTAGTTGTTATTAGACTAAGTCAAATTCTAAGAAAAAGTTGGTTCACATATTTTAAGGTTTACATATTCCAGATTTTCAGCAAGAATTCTAACTGTATTTTAAGGATTGTTTGTTAGAAAAATCTGGCTCACTGTGGTAAATTAATTCATCTGATTTTTCACACTTATTAACTAGAAAGGCCAAATCTATGGTACCTGTATTTGACTCCTTAAGCAATACTCTTTCATATTCTTTCCACTGTATTGATAAAATAAAATCAATTTTAAAAATGCCCAGAGAAATTTTTGGTGATTTCAAGAGGATAGTATAAAGAAATTTTATCTAACAGATATATCAATGCTTATTTCAATAATAATAAAATTTCTATATTTAAATGTGAAATATCCAAGTGGAATGAATTGAGAAGGTATAGTTTACACCAGAACCTCTTTAGTAAACCAGACTTTAAAGGACTTTGTACAAAAGATTTATGGAGCAACAAATACCAAGGGAAATAATGGGAGATATATGCATAATCGTTAAGAGTGAAATTGAGATGGCTCAATTTTAAAATTACTTGGAGCTTGTGAGACATGATCCTCAAAGGCAATAGTGACTCCATTTCACTTGGAAGCTACAACTGGAAAAAAGGAAATTTGTCTAGGATGGATTATGAAGATGATAATTTTAGCCATTGTTTAATGGGAATGCAATGATGACATACACATTTTTCTCCTAAGATTTTGATGAAAGCACAATTGATGAGCTATTTGAATATCCAGTCAAACACTTTCTTTCTGTCCTTCGAATCAACATAAAAACAAATATAGCAGTTATTAAAACTGAGAGCAAATATGCAAAAAAAATTCAGCAAAATAATCACAACAATACAAGAAATAAAGAATTTAGTACCTTCTTCTCTCCATAATATGTTAGCTACTGTGGCATGTTAAAAAGAAAAAGAAGAGAAGGAAAAGTAAGTAAAGAGAACTTCAGTCACATAATAATATAAATAGCTATTAAAGAGGTCACAATCTCTGAGGTAGAATATGTACATAAAAATATTGAAGTGAATACAACAAACTTCTTTAAATTAGCAAAAAAGTAAAATGCTGGAACTAGTTAATAATGCTTTGTTCATTTCTTGAAACAGCCTATTCTTTGGAATAAAGATTTTGTTAATAAACAAAGAACATTTTATGCATCAATAAAAAGAATGGAATCTTTAAGATAATTATAGTGAAATACATGTTTAGAATAAGCATCAGTAGTTTATTTACTTGACGGTATGGTTATAAGTTACTAATTGAAAAAGTTGTATTTTTAAATTCTCAGTGATCACATATGTAATTTCCCTACATAATATGCAATGTTCTTGAGTATGCATGCACATATGCACACATTTACCCATATGAAATATATATTATGGCATATAAGATATTCATATATATAGTAAAAATTAATATTCTATATGTCAATATAATTGATTATAAATTATATTAAATATGTTTGCAAACATTTAAAGAAAACTTTTATTTATGTCTTTAATCTATGATTTCTAATGAAATGTTATTTTTATAGTTTTTATATTTTTATTGTTTTGTCATGTCAATTCATCCTTCATACAATGTAAACAGCTACCTATAATAAATGCAGGCTTGATAATGCTACTCATATGCTTGAAAATATAAAATGCATGAACATGTGTGTTTGTGTGTGTGTGCATGGGTAAACTCAAAGTCCTTAGCACAGTGCATATGGTCTTCCATGATACACCCATGTCACATTAAATTCATATTCTAAACATCAAGCCATTTTGAATCTCTTCATCTTTACTCATATGTTAAATCTGACAGTAATATTCTCACCAGATTCTTCATCTAATTTTCCCCTAGATTTCCTGGCAACTAGCTTAGATTTTTATCTGTAGTTAGCCTTTGTAGAACCAAGAGTTTAGGCTAAATGACTTTTCTTTTCTGTACATATGGAATCCTGTGAAACACCTATTAACATTTTTTATTACATCATAAATGACTTTTCTGTCCTAAAATCTTTTATTTGTAATTAGACGATAAACCTCAAAGTTACTGACTTTTTGTAATTCAATACTTATTCATGAGAACTGAAAAGTGAAATTCTTTCTGAAGGTAACATATGCCTTATAATGAAAATATGGTTTAATGAAACAGGTGCCTGGACACTAGTAACAGAATCGTTCTTAATGTCTTTTTAAAATTGTCTTATTTTATGTATTATGGACTTGCAATTATATTCGAAGTGATGTATCTTATACTAAATATGTTATCTTTATGTGGAAATACATGTAGAGAGATTCATATTATGTAAGCGACAGCAATAAGATAGTTAACTACATAGCAGCATTCTGTAGTACTGAATAGCTATTTTCCTTGGCTATTCATCTGTAAACGGCTTGTCTTTTCAACTAAATAAGCTTTTTGCTTGCCCTTGCCTTTGTCTGAAAGTGTAAGGTTTTCAGCAGTGCAAAACATTTTTTTTTTGTTAGTATGTTTATGTAAGGATAACATTTTTTTAACTAGATGTCTTACTGACAGCTTCTCCTTTTGGGTTTAAGAAATTAACTTTAGAAGGCAAATGAAAAAGGGTAACATTTAAAAAATTTAGGTAAAATTTAATGTATCTGAAAAAAATGAATGGTTAGTGTTATGGTGGTTGAAATTTCTTAGAGTATACATATGGAAAATGAAAGGAGACATTTAAAACATACTATTTTTAGGATGGGAATCTATGTAATATATGTCAAGTACATTGCCTACCATATGCCAAATTTAAAACCACTTTTAAGTGAAACTGTCACTTTTTGGCACTGATTGAAGATAATTCTTTCCTGTGACTACACAGATTTTCAGCCTAGTGTCTAACATTAGCTGATTAGGCCATAGTGCCCAGCTTGCAGTAGAGCATATAACCCAGACACTGGCCAGGGATCTACAGTTTAATTTCCATAAAGTGATGAAATGGAATGATCCTCGGTAGAAAACAAAAAGTACAGAGAACTGGAGTTGTGAGAATGCACAGCTAGAGGCACCGTAATGTAGTCAGAGCTATGATAATTTGTGAGAATGCTTGGAAGGACCCAAGAAGACATGAGAGAAAAGAAGAGACTGTGCAACCCATGGGAGAAGCAAGAGGGTCAGCAGTTATCTGACTGTGTAATGTCAGGTTCTGGGTTCTGAGCAGATGTAGCCCTGACTGTTTCACATTGCCAGTTTGGCACTCACATCAATTTTTAAAATAACTCATCTATACAAAAAGAGTCTACTCCTGTAACCAAATGCATCTGATTGAAACTAAGACAGTGTAAGCACTGTTTCCATGGCCAAAGATTAAAGCCACCACACAAAATAAATAAAAACTATACCCATCTTTTGCTCTAATGCCAAACCAAGTAAGTGTTCTATCCGCAAAGGTTATCATATGATGTGCAAATAATTATCTCAAAATTTAGTGGCTCAAAACAAAATATACTTGTGGTCTTTGTTGGATGGCTTGCCTGGAGGCCTCTGATATGGGATATCTCCTGAGGCTCATCATCTGAAAGCTTGATGTGGGCTGCAAGAACCACTTCCAAGGTGGTGTTTTTGTATGGCTGCCAGCTAAATGCTTGCTCTCTGTAGGAAGCCTGAGTTCTTTACTCATGGGACTCTCCCTGAGGCTGCTTAATTGTCCTCACCTACTAAGTGTTGGCTTCCCCAATAATGAACAATCCAAGAGAGGAAGGCAGAAGCATAATGGCTTCTATGACCTAGCTTCAGAAGCCTTACACCCTTCCCTCCACCCTACTTTATGTGTGATTGAAACTTGACCTATTTCAGTGTAGGAAGACACTACATAAGGGGATGGGTAACAGGAGAAGAGGATCATTAGGACTGTCTTGAGCACCACACCACGCTAGTGCTAATGACTATTTCCTAAGCAAACATAAATTCAAGAAAATTTTCCTAGCTAATGTCCTCCTAGCAAGACTGTCAATACCTAAGTTTCTCTTAATATAGAAATCCTAAGCCCATGACTTTTAGGAAGTGACGATTTTGATTTTGATACTTCTTCACTCAAATGATTGATTGTGGTTTTTACATCATAAACAGTAAACTGGACATTATTAAAATAATTATGGTTAATGAGCTGCAGATATATGGGAGAGAAACTTTGTTTTCTAACTCACTCATGTACACTAGAGTTGTAAGTAGAGGGCAGGCAACTTCCTCATCTAGAAAATATACCACAGGGTTAATTAAATAATTAAGAAATAAAATGATCATAACATATTTTAGGTAGTACCTGGCTCAATAGATCTTGGAGATATATCTCTAAAATTAGATAGATGATGGTGATGATAGATGATAGATAGATTGATAGATAGATAGATGATAGATAAATGATAGATAGATGATAGATAGATAGATAGATAGATGATAGATAGATAGATAGATAGATAGATAGATAGATAGATAGATAGATAGATAGATAGATGATAGATAGAAAGATAGAAAGATAGATAGATAGAGCTACCTTTATACCTATAGAAATGCTAGAAGCCTCAGTAGGCCAATGACAACTTCTACAGTAAATTCAAATTTGTCTCTTATAATGCTTCAAGTGTTTCTAATGTGGTAATTAAAGTAAATTCCACATTGCTTTTGATTTGCTTTTAGCAAGCACCAGACTCGGCACCCTGTTACAAAAATGTAAAACCTGACATTCTCAGTCTGTTACACCCCTATCCTATAACATATAGTTGGATTAAAGGGATGCCTGAAATTAGAACTGAAATTTTCCTCCCCAAAGTACTTTAAATTTATCTTAGCTCCTGTATAATTTCATGATAGAGAACCCAGATATGTGCATTATGTAGTAAGAATTTTGATGTCAAACTAATAATAACTTTCATTTAAAAATTCAGTTTAATCATGAAATAATTTATAATCTTAAATTCGAAAGTATCCTTATAGTCTCAAAAAAATGAGTTAACTGTACATGGCATGTCCAAATTGTTCACTGAGTCATCTTGTTGAATCGAATTTTCCTTTGTACTGGCCGATTCAACTTCCGCCTGAGGTCTCTCTTACTATTTTTTCCTGAGATATTTTTCCTTCTCCCTGATTTAATTTTGAAAGTACTACTTACTCAAAAGATATTACTCTCTTTGTTTTGATTTCATTAGTGGAGAAGGGATGACAGGTTCTTTCTAAAGTGACATCATAAATGCAAGACATTTTGTTCTCAGTTCTTCATGATATTACTAATCTACATTTTCCTAAAATTCTTTGATATGCTTCTAGTTTTTAGAATATACCTATTTCTTTTAAAAATATTATTTAGGTGAAGTTAGCAAAAGTCATGGTGTTTTCACTATCATACATTAAGAATCAGTTCAGTAGCGTATTTAAAGAGAAGGAAAATATAATGAAACCAGAAACATGTCTCAAGTCATTCATAGTTTTTTTTTTTCTTTTTCTATAAATAGCATGATTCTTATATTGTTCCATTAAAACTGCCATTCATAATCCTACCTGGTTTTAAGTATCTAATATTTTAGGAGCCTAAGGACTTCTCTGTTGAGACAGTCATTATTGCTTTTAAACTCCTGTAAATGAATTTGGGAACCACAATTCTTTCTCATTATATTAGAATGGAAATCAAAGCAGAGAGATGTGACATCAATGTCTAAGACCAGGTAAAAAAAAACAAATGGTGTCCCACCACTAAAAATTAATGTTAGGAATTTAGAGTCACTGCCCATATTATTTTAATACATATTGCCTGCTTTCTTTATTTCAAACATTATTGCTACTACTGGGAGCTGAATCACTACTTTGGATTATTATGATGGAGAAACAAATGCTGGGACTCAGAAAAAGAATCAACTTCTCTGGTGTCCTCTGTTCCTATCTTTCTTCTCTCCTCTACTTTCTATCCTCACCCCGACACAATACAGATTCTGTATTAATAAGAGAGAACAATACTAGCTGTTCTTCTTCCCTCCATTGTCAAAACTGAAAAAAGGGCAGAACAAGTAACAGACTGCAGTGATCCTCTAGCAGCTGTAGTTATTGGCACGGAGAAAAAGTGATCGGGGTCAAAGATGCTCAGCAGAGAAGTGACAGGGAGAGCAAAGAAACTAGGCCAAGTAGCAGCAGTGTATTCAACCGTGGCTACGGTAAAAGTGAACGGTGGCACTGAAAAGTGAGAGAGTTTTCAGCTGAAGCCTTCTGCTATCACAGTGACTCCGCAGAGGTGTGACCTTTGATGATTGCTCACTCTTGGCAACAAAAATCTGACCCTCAAAATAGTTTGCTATTAAGTATAAATATAAAAGATCTAATGTGTGACTCTTCCTTTATTAATCCCATATCTAGCATGTGATACGATCACTTTTGGCCATTTTCACCCATTTGTATCCATAGTCCAATATATAATTTTTAAAAATTTAATGCTAATATTTATTGACCCAGAATAATAATAATGGTAATCAGAACAAACACTTACTGAGCCCTCATTATGTGCTAGACACTGTGCCAAGTAGTATAAGGCATTAGATCCATTAAAATTTCATTTCTACAAATGTCTCTAGTTGAATTAACATCTATACCAGCTTGATGTAAAAACAAGCAAAATAAAACAAGCATGTGTGAAAAATATCAGTGGCTAATTAAACAATCTAGAGTAAAATAATAATGTTTTAAAAACAAATTGAGGAGTAGAGCATCCACTTATGTTTAACTCTCACACAGAATGTTTTTAGATTAAGCTCAGTAGCCAGTATTGTGTATCTGGCCCATAGTGTACCAACTGTGCATATACCTGCTTGAGGTAAAGGTGGTTCAGAAGCCACAAAAAAATAAAGTTGACAGTAGATTACTTCCTATCTATTATTATATTTATTATTATAGACAGAAGGTATGGTTTCTTCCAGAAATTCACATAGGCTAATGAACCACCTAACACTATCTTTTCAGAAATGACATTATGCCAAATAACTCTTTGAAAGCTGGAGAGTAGAAGATAATAAAATTTTATATTTAATGCTCACACTACTTATGTTTCAGCAGCACATTATGATGATTTTCCACACTACTCAGTCTATCCTGAGATTAAATGCTAAACATACATACTGTGTTAGGCATTTAAATTTGGTTAATCTCACTCAGGTGATTAAAAAAAAAACTCAATGTCTACTATATGTTAACAATAAAATTCCTCCAAAAGAGGCCTACTGTGATAATCCTAGAATCCTAAATGAATATATATGCAAAACGAGAGTATGTAAATCACTCCTAATTTGACTTTTTCTATTCACGAAAGTCAAGACCTTCCTTACTCTGATTCTACCCAATAAATTATTCTCACTGAGTATTGCAAATTCCCAGCAAATATTGTTGTGATCATATATCACACAAAGTTAATGAAACCCATCATGGACTTCACAAGTCATCCCTGAGTTTGACATACATTTAAATTTCTAGCGATGGAAGTACCACTACAGGCACCAAATATCATTTCACATGTCATCACCTCAGTAAAGACTATGCAATGCAGTTGGAATTTGATGTTTTTATGCCTGTGATCATATTACACTTAGCTGGTATGTCTATTATAGCAATTATTTTATTCTACTATGTGTTATGGTTGTCCTGTCTGAACTAAACTGTAGCCTTGTCTTATTCAGTGCTAGCCATATGCTAGCAACACGGTTTGTGTTTATTCTTTCCTCAATAAATATTTAATAGGTGAGAGCACAAATAAACAAACCTATTGTTCTCTGTAGATTTTTTGTTCTCACAATGAAAATTCTTATTCACTTCATAAATTTCAGAAAGTACTTTTTCTAACAGACAATTAAAAAACAAGTAGATAAGTTTGGAGTCTTACTGAAATGGTATTCAGGCACTTGAGAAGGTAACTAGCTTCACACATATTTAAATCAAATTACGGCCATCATAAAAAAGTATTTAAATTAAGTTAGTTTGGTTGCCGTGGAAATATGAAAGTAATTAAAAGGCAAATTAAAGAGTAATTATAAATTATAGCAAAAAATTAAGTATGTGGCAGGTTCTTCCTAAATAATTTATGAATGTAAGGCAGTTTGATGTTTCTCTACTGCATGTGATCGCTGACTTCAAGGCATATAAAAAACAGTTCTAATTGATAATGCCATAAAGTGCTTTTCCAAAGGTGGTAAACTGACACTACGACTAGCAATGTGTAATGATTCTATTTTTTCAAATCTCATCGAGTCTCGGTATTACGCATCTTTTTAAATTTTGGGAAATGGCATTTCTCTGTGCTTATAAGGTGTATTTCCTTGAAAACTAATGATAAATCAACCTCACATCGAATGATAATAAGAATTAACATCTTTTAATAATGCATATTGGCACTTTATTTTTCCACTTCATTTTTTCTGTCTTTGAAAGGTCTTTTTTAGACTACAAGCTAGCTTTATTTTTGGATAATCTCACATCTGTCTATCATCTATCTATCTATCATCTATCTATCCATCATCTATCTATCTATCATCTATCATCTATCTATCTATCTATCTATCTATCTATCTATCTATCTATCTATCATCTATCATCATCTTTCTATCTATCATCTATCTATCTATCTATCTATCTATCTATCTATCTATCTATCTATCTATCATCATCTATCTATCTATCTATCTATCTATCTATCTATCATCTATCTATCTATCATCTATCATCTATCTATCTATCATCTATCTATCTATCTATCTATCTATCTATCTATCTATCTATCTATCATCTATCTATCTATCATCTATCTATCTATCATCTATCTATCTATCTATCTATCTATCTATCTATCTATCTATCTATCTATCATCATCTATCTAATCTATCTAATCTAATCTATATCTATCTATCATCTAACAATTATCTATCTATCATCTATCAATTATCTATTTATCTATCTATCTATCATCACTTCATAAATTTCAGAAAGTACTTTTTCTAACAGACAATTAAAAAACAAGTAGATAAGTTTGGAGTCTTCATCATCATCTGTTTGTCTGTCTAGTCTATCGATCTATCATCTAGCATCCACTTTTGTATCTATCTTCTATTATCATCTATCTATCTGTCATCTGTCATCTATCACCGATCTATCTACCTATCTACCTACCTATGACACTAAATTCTTGTCAGTTTTTTTGTGTTGACAATATCTTGAAGGCAAATATTTACTATTATAACTTCTCAATTTTAATGTAATCATACTGTTTTCTTTGATGTTGATTCTCTGGGGAAACAGAGGACAGTAGGACACCCAGATGTATAATCTGTGTTCTTTGAACACTATGATAAGAATGTGTGACATTAATTAGACTTCACAAACTTTAAGAAGGCACCTCATTTCAGCCCTGCAACCCAGAATCTGAGCATTTGAAGGACATATTTGTTTTATTAACTCTTTATACATTAACACTATTTTTTTGACTGAATTTCTATATTAGAGGACTCTAAGAAAATCATGGATTGATGTTAGTTCTAATTTCTTTTCAAATCTAAGTACACAGTTATTTTGCAAGGGATTCACTGAGGTCATGGCCTCTGGAATGATGGAATCTCAATGTGAATTCTAACATTTTCTTTTGAACATCAACAACCAAATATTAGTATGTAGTCTTTACAAAAGCTCCATAGAGATTTTATACTCAGCACTGTTGCTGTCTATAAGTTTATTTAATCTGCATGCCTGAAGTCAATTGCCTAATTGTATCATAAAATAAATTAGGCAAATTGGCATTGTGTAATATGAGATGAGATAATATTCCCTTGAAGGTAAATAGTGCCTTGCAGAAAAAATGTAGGCAACAAATCAAAATAAGAAACATTTGAGTCTTATTTTGTTTTGAACGCAGTAAAGATTCTCAATTGCTTGTTGCAAACCAGTAAATTCGATGACATTCAAATCACGTAGCATCTTGTTTAGATAACAAGGCTCGGCTATTGTGCTAAAATGGCAATGTGTTAGAAATTAATCCATTGAATGACATTAAAAAGAGTTTTATTTAAAAATATAGCATTCAGATATGGAAATCACAAGGCAGATCATTTCAGTGTGTTCTGGGTCAAGAGATTAAAAGATTTATGGGACAAGTTACTTCACAGGATGTGACAATGTCATTGGCCAAATTGAGAACATGGATAAATAATGAAAGCTCATAAAATAATAAATGCTTATCAAGCATGGTTAACCTTGACACAAGTCTGACTATCTTAAGTGCATTTTATCCCATAACAAGCTTACTAATATGTAAATGTCTATAACAAATATTAAATAAATGTTTTTGTCTTTTCAAAAGAAATATGAATTGTTCACTCAAAAATGTTTTTCGTATAGTCCCTCTATTGAATAATATTCAGTGAATGTTAAATAAAAATTTATCTTATTTCTTATTTAGGATTTATTTAATTTTCCTCAAATATTTGTTGTTATTAGATTTTTTTTGGCCTATCCTCTTTTATTTTTGCATTTTAAAAGTTAAGGTGTTATTTACTTAAAGTAAAACACTCAAATCTTAAGTATAACCACCCATCAGATATAGACTAGCAAAAGAGCAATTCCATTACCCTAAAAGTTTGTTCTGGTTCCTTCCTAATTAATGAGACTCTCTTCCAAAAGGTAATTATTTTTCTGACTTCTATTGTGATATCTAGCTTTATTTGTTCCATTTCTTTCTTTTTTTGTTTCGGGTTTTAAAAATTAAATTATTGGGGCAACACTGGTTAATTTATATGTTTCAAGTGTACGATTCCATAATACATCATTTGTACATTGCATTTTGTGTTCACCACCCAAAGTTAAATTTCCGTATTTGGTTCTTTTTGATTCTAGCACTTAGTTCATAACTCCCAGGATTAAAATCTCACCCTGGTTCTGATGTTTACGCCTTATCTTTAACTAGGGATTTTTCTAATTTCTAATTATTCTACCTATCTCACATAGGTTGAGTGTAAAAATTGTTACTAATCAATGACTGCCACATTTGCCTTCATCTATACCTGTTTATAGACTATGGTATTTATCTATTTATATTATCTCCCTAGTGTCTGTAAACATTAATACAATTCTACATTGATGACATTATTAAATCTGTACGACTGCCCTTTTAAAGTAGGTATTTTCTCAGTTCTTTAAAAATAAGAAGTAAATGAGGATTAGAGTGGTTAATTAGTCTCTATTACCAAAATATGTTCTATTTCCAAAGTTTGTGCTAATATATTCAAACTGCTTTTAGATGTAAAAAGGCATGTTTTAACCTATTTTAAGACCCTTTTCTCTACTTCTATAATAGGCAAATACTTCTTACACACTGATATCATTTGAAATATTAAGGTATAAGTGGCTACATTTTAGCATATTTCTAAATTTATTTATTGTGAATTAAATTCACTGCATTTTAATAAGAATTATTAATTTATATGAGCATTATATAATTTGTTTATTCAAGTAATCTTGTAGAATTTAACATATTTTAAGTACTCTTTTTAAATAATCTATAACTAATATTTTATAAGTCAAACAGTATTTATTTATTGAAATTAATCCTCAAGTAAGGATTGTATAACAACCCAATATGTAAATTTAATACTGCCTATGACAATGATAAAAAGTTATATATATTTAAACATTGTATTCCAACATCTGCAAAAATCTAGATTAATCATATTCTTTACTGAAATCTAGCAAAGTGTGATACAATCTGTGCTCAGTGCTTAAAGCAGCCAGTGGCTTAAAATCTTTACATAGCAGCCTATATACACACCACCTTTCATTTACCTTAACACTGAATATGAATTATCATCACCTGGGAACCAACTTCCTTTACGAATAGAAATGTATTGAGTATTATGCTATGCGCAAAACATTTTCAAATAAATAATGTTTACCTCTACCTAAAACCCCTTACATATTTCATATTATTTTCTCCTACTCCCTGATATATGCATGACACAATCCCCTATGGCCCATTTCTACTCTTCTTTACATTTAAATTCTTCCTGTATATTATCCCATTAAATCTTAGTTATCAAACCCTATCTCTAATGTAAGTCTAGGAGTATATTAAAGCACAGTTTTGTTTAATTTGTCACATGAGAAAATGTCCAGTGAGGTTTGTTGACAGAACTGGGCACTGAAATTCAAGGTTTTCCAATTGAAAGATTCAGATACAAGCAAAACATACTCCTTAGCCATGCAATGCTTTGCATGAATCGTTCTCTCAACAGTATTATATCACTAGGAAATGTAGTGTAAGAAAAAAATGTGATTATCCTACCATGACTGTAAAAAAGATTATGTAAAAAAGAGTTGCAAGATTACCCCAAAGCTGTAGCCAAGCAAAGTTAGTCTGTGTTGTGTCATTTAGCCCAAAAGTTGTAAATCTTTTCTCATTTTAATTTCTATCTACATGGAATTCAATATCTGTCTTCTCTGAATCTTTCAAAAAGGAATCAGAGGAAAAGTACATTACACAAGGATATTAAAAATATAAAAGGAATGTATAAATTCTCAATGTCAAGGGGAAATAAAGTGTCACTTTTGCTTTGACTCCATGACAAAAGTGGACTCTGGCAAAAAATTTTGTCCTTCATATAAAATATCTTAATAACTACACTTTAAAAATGTATACTGTATTCTAATCAGCTGAGTCAATTTTTAAATTTGAAGATAAATAATATTTTATATTTAGATATATAACATAGATGCCTATATACACTCAGACCTGTATCTATCTATCATCTATCTCTATATCTACCTCTATCTATATCAATTTCTATTCCTGTATACATATATCATTCATTTTGAAAGTTCTCTGATTTCTAACAGTAACTTGATTATCAAGGAATTAAAATATAAACTCAAGTTTCTAGCAAAAAAATAAGGAATTATTTTCAGAAAATAAGCATGAATAGAAGAACTACTTTATATCTAACACGATGCTGAATGTTTTGTAATATCAGTACAAATATTCCTTAGTGAGTTAATACTTATTACAGTTAAGAAAATTAAAGCCCAGAGAGATTATGAAATAGCCTCAAATCACAGGACTATTATGTGGTAGAACAATAATTCTACTCGTCTTCCCCTAAAGTTATGCTCTTCTATTATACCAATTTGTTTTTTTAGATATACATTGTATCCTGTTGCTATTAAAAGAAATACAAAGAAATGTATACATTTAACATGTATAAATAAGAGTAAAGTCATCATTGCTGAGTGTGTGACTATTTTATGTCGCTGTTTTATTTGTCTTTTTTGAAAATAATTATCTATTAAAATAAAATGCGCCTTGTATAATTAACATTGTTTCTTGTCCATGGAGTTACTAGAAGACAACTCAGAGTAGTCCTTAAGATGTGGATTACAAAAGACCATAATTTTCCCTAATGTGGTCTCCACCTGATTGTTGTTGTTGTTATTGTTGTTGCTGTTATTATTGTTGTTTTTGTTGTTGTTATGCAGAACTCTGACAATTCTGCTAGGAGACATCCCAAGGGAAACCGTTTTCTGCCACATAGACATCCTTATATTTTTCAGTTTATTCTCTTCTACAGTTAATATTCTACTTAGTTGGTTTAGTTATTTAATATTATTTTTATTTTAAGTATTTGCATAAATCTCTAAAAATGAGTGCTTTCATATCAGCAACAATGTATAGAATATATCTTAATAACAACTATAGCAAATCTATAAAAAACAAACTTAGAGGCATTTATTTAAATGAGAGGTAAGTGTAGTTCAAAAGAAAGAAACTTCATTTGCATGCCTAGAAAAAAATAAGATACAAAAATGAATTTAAAATGCTTGAGAGTTCTGGGCTACAATTAAAATCTGTTAGTTTCATTGTCAAAACTAAAGTCATAAAACTTTTCCTTTACGTTTTCTTATACGAGTTTTAAAGTTATCGTTCTTAAGTTTAAGGCTTTAATCTATTTTAAAATGATTTTTATGTATGGTATAAGGCAGGGGTCCGATTTCATGTTTTTACATATGGAAATTGTTTCCAAGCATCATTTCTAGAAGAGACTTTCTTTTCTCCAATGTACATTCTGGTACCCTTGTCAAAGCTCCATTGCCTGTATATTTGTGAATTCACTGCTGGGCTTTCTATTTGGCTTCATTGGTCCATTTAACCGTCTGTATGTCAGTTCCATACTGTTTTAATTGCTATATCTTTATAATATATTTTGAAATCAAGAAGTGTGTTGCCTCTAGCTTTGTTCTTTCTTTGAAGATCACTTTGGATATTTTTATTGCTTCATATGAAGTTTAGGACTATTTTTCTATTTCTGTAAAAATAATGCCTTTGGGATTTTTGATGTGCATGGCTTTGATGCAAAGATTACTATAGCTAGAAAGGGCATTTAAACAATAATAAAAATTAAAAAGTCTAATCCATGAACATGGAAAGTCTTTGCATTTATTTATATCTTCAATTTCTTTCCTAGTTTATTATAGTTGTCAGTGTACAGGTATTTCACCTTCTTGGTTAAGTCTATTTCCAAGTATTTTACTCTATCTGACGCTCTTGTAAATGGGATTACTTTTGTAATTGCCTCTCGGACATTTCATTATTAGTGTATAGAAATAAAATTGATTTTTGTATGTTGATTTTGTATGTTGCAACTTTATTGAATATGTTTATTATTTCTAAATGTGTGTGTGCATGTGTGTGTGTGTATAGTCTAAAGTTTTCTGTTTTCTATATGTAAGATCATTTCATCAGCAGAGACCTTTCTGATTTAATGCTGTTTATTTCTTTCCCTTGTCTAATTACTGTGGTGAGAACTTCCAGTACTATGTTCAATAGAAATGGTGAGAGTGACCATCCTTCTCTTGTTCCTCATCTGAGAGGAAAATAGTTCAGTTTTTTGTTTGTTTGTTTGTTTGTTTGTTTGTTTGTTTTTTACCACTGAGTATGGTGTTAGCTGTAGGCTTGTCATATATGACCTTTATATATATGGATTTCTCATGTATGGCCTAAATTTCACAAGCTTGTTTCACTATTTCAATATTCTTATCTTTCCCAGATGTGAAACGTTTTTAATGTATTGCTCATTTCACAGAGTTTTATGGCTATTTTGCTTTTTGAGGCATATTCTTTCCACACCTAGTTTGTTGCGTGTTTTTATCATGAAAGAATGTTGTCAAAACGATTTACTGTGAAATCTGTGTCAAATGTTTTATCTGCATCTACTGGTAGATCAAGTGATTTTATCCTTCAGTCTATTGCTATGCAAGTCACATTTATTGATCTGCATATGTCGAGCTCTCTTTACATCTCAAGGATAAATTTTATATCATAGTGTGTGATTATTTTAATCATGCTACTGTTACATTCAGTTTGTTAATATTTGGCTGAAGAATTTTGCATCTATGTTCATCAAGGGTATTAGCCTATAATTTTCTCAAAAGCATAGGTAACAAAACCAAAAATATATAAATTGGACTATATTAAACTAAAAACTTTTCTGTACAGAAAGGGAAGCAATCAGCTAAGTGAAAAAACAACTACAGAATGGCAGAAAATATTTTTAACCAATATATCTGATAAGCATTTAATTTCCAAAATGTATAAGGAACTCCTATAGCTCACAAAAAAATGAAATAACCCAGTTAAAAAATGGGCAAAACTTGAATAGACATGTCTCCAAAAAAGATATGCAAATGGCCAAGAGATATATCAAAAGGCCTTCTACATCACTAATTGTCAGGAATGCAAATCAAAACCATAGTAATATATCTTATTATACTGCTTAGGATTAGTATCAAAATAACAAAAGACAAAAACCTTGACTAGGACGTAGAGAATTTGAAATCTTTGCACAATGTTGGTGGGGAGGTAAAATTTTGCAACCACTATAGACAACGTTATGGAGGCTCCTCAAAGAATTGAAAATAGAACTATCATATGTTCCAGAATTCCACCTCTGGGTATTTATCCAAAGAAATTGAAATCAGGATTAAAGCGATATCTACACTCACACGTTTATTGCATCATTCGCAATAGCTAAGATATAGAAACAACCCAACAATAAATAAATGCATAAAATAATGCCAGGTATACATACAATAAAATATTATTCAGCCTTAAAAAGAAGGAAATTCTAACCATTTATGATAACATGAACAGACCTGACAGATTTTGTGCTATTTGAAACAATCTAGTCACAGAAGGACAAATACAGTATAATTGAACTTACATGAGGTATCTAAATGACACAAAATCATAAAAAAAGAAAATAGAATGATTGTCAAAGAATGAGAAGGAGGAAGAAATAAATAGTTGTTCAATGGATATAAAATTAGTAATATAAGATATAACTTATAGCAAATTCTGATGATCTGCTGTACAACTTGGTCGCAATAGTTAGCAATATTGTTTTGTGTACTTAAAATTTATTAAGAAAGTAGAATTTATGTTGTATATTTACCAAAAATAATTAATTAATTAATCAATCAATGAATTAATTAATTAATTAAAATCCAATAGTTTTCACTCTTTATATTTGAAAATGTCTCCTAACTTAAATACCTAAATAACACATATATATTTTATGTTCAGATTTAGGAAAAATGCTCTCTAAATCTTTCACTTGTATGTTTCTTATAAGATGACTTTGAAATTTCTATGTAGATGTAGTAAGGCCTGCAGTATTATATCATGTAAAAACACTATGATTTTAATAGCATGCTACTAATATATAACCTGGAAAACTTACTTGAAATGTGTTATTTTAATCTCTATGAATTTAAAGTGAAAAGTAAAAGTGAAGACATGATTTCAGAAACTGTTTATAATTAAACACATTCATATGATTAAATTTATGAATAAAATTATATTAAATCTTCCTTTAAAATTGTCTTCAAATTTTCATGCTGGTAGATAGTGATTTATTGATTAAAGGAAATATGGCTAAGTGTTTCAATGTTGTAAACAGGGAAATATATAAAAAATGCATGACTGACATTAAAAGAAAATTAGTAAGCCAAAATTAAAATCTGTTTCACAAACGTCACCTTAAAAGACAAAGAAAACTAAAGTCTTCAATTACTTGTCACCTAAAGTTAATTTTTTAACAGGAAGCAAACTGCAAATTGGTATTAAGCGAAAATACATAAGAATAAAGAAATCATTTTGGAACTTATCTAGGTCATTAAATCCAGCTTTCTTTTCTCTTTTTCTAGCTTAAGAATTTTTTTTTTTTAGATATTTGCTTGTAATGACAGTTGTCTTAGCCAGACCAAATATAGAAAAATATAAATTGATAGTCAGGACCTGGATAAGATTCTTTTTTCTCATTGGATCCACCCATATCTATATGTGCTTATTGATTTATAGAGGAATAAGATTTTTGGGACAATGCTTTACCCTTTTTCAAAAACTGAGTTCAGAAGAATGTTCATACCAAAGTAGAGAAATTTCAAAATATCAAGTCCCTGCAAAAACTTAGATTAATAGAAGGTGTAAATGACTATAACAAATCAAACTGCAAAGCAAGGAGTATAGCTGACTCTTGACCAACACAGGTTTGAACTGAACAAATCCACTTATACATGGATTTTTTTCAATAAATACTGTAAATATACTGTCTCTTCCTTTTTATTTTCTTGACAGTATTTTCTTTTCTATAGCTTAGTTTATTAAAATAATACAGTATATAATACATATAATATACAAAATATGTATAAATCGATTTTATGTTATCAGTAAGGAGTAGGCTATTAGTATTAACTTGGTGGAGAATCAAAAGTTACATGCTACATGTAGATTTTCAAATGTCTGGAGGGTCACACCCCTAACCCCCATATTGTCCAGGGGTCAAGTATGCATCTAAATCCAATTCCAAAACAAGCAATTCAACTGTAACCAAAAAACCATCTTTAGCATCCCACCCCATCCATGTCTCTCTCCTCCAGAAATACTTCTAAATATAGGACAACACATTTTTTTTTATTACTTCATGATCCAACCAGCAGACATGAACAGTAATGATAAAGAATTTCTAGCACAAAACAGAGAACAGCCCATAGGGTGGTATTGGTGCCAGAGCAGTGAATGTCTCACGATGACAGTAACCACAGTGCCTACTGCAGAAAAACAATGCTCTACAGCTATTGCACCACTGACTACAATGCAATTAACAGAAATAGAAATATATTAACCTATTAAAACTACAGGACGTCCCTTGGCTGTATTTGGAGTTTCAATTTCCCAGGTCATTTGGGAGAGGGATTTTGCAAGGGATTTGAATTCCTGTATGAGCAAATGGGAAGACAGGTCCTGAAACATCTTATGTACACTTGCAAAAGAAACTATCATTGAAGTGTTATTATCAAAAATGTCACAAGGTTGTTTTTTAACACTTAAGTCTACTTTTAATAATTCAAGATTCCTATCTTTACTAGATATGAAACTTTTTAAATGCGTTGTTGATGTCACAGAGTTTTATGGTGCCTTTTTTTGAAAAAGGCTTAAATGTGGAGTTGAGTGTAAAGTTGTCTGTGTGTGTGTGTGTGTCTGTGTGTGTGTGTGTGTGTGTGTGTGTGTGTGTGTGTGTGTAATACATACAGGTCTTTCTAGCAGAATCTTCCACAAACAGAGAAGAGATGTCTTCATCCACTCCTGCTTCATTCTTTGCAATGCAAGTGTATGCTCCAGTATCTTCATAACGTACATTGCTTATATGAACCTCACTGCCATTTGCTGAAAACAGAAGGCAAATGCAACTTGTAAACCACAATTTCAGTTTTGGTACAGTGCTTTCCGATTACACAGTCAAACAGTTCTCTTAGCTTGTCCTAATTAAACTATTTTCCTCCTGCTTCCATGCTCTGGAGGCATGCCAAATTATTCCAAAAGCATTCAAGTGTTTCATACACTGGGCTGTCATCCTATTACAGAGAGCCCAAGACTCTATATCAAATGCACACACTTTATATTTTGTATTCATTTCCTGTTTCCTACATTGCATAAGAAGTTCATATTGATAACTATAATTCATTTATATATTTATTTTAATATTCAGATTCCACTTTGTTTTAAGCTTTCACAAAGTTTTAAATGATACCAATATGATTAACTTACAGAAAAATACATATACAAAGGCATTTTTCTAAAGAAATTAAGTGAGCTACATCATGTAAGTATTATATAATTGCCACTTATTAAGTACATTATTTAATCATTTTAATACATCTGGAATTATTAGCTAAGGAGAGCAGAAAGAAAATACATGATTTGCCTGCAATATTTTTAGTCTTGTTTCATAAATATACCTAAAGTAAACAATATCATTATATGGAAAGTTAATGTGTAACCAATAGGGTAAGAAAATGATTAATGCAAACTTTTAAATCTTTGTAAAATAATATTTTATCATATGGAAAGTTAATGTGTAACCAATAGGCTAAGAAAATGATTAATGCAAACTTTTAAATCTTTGTAACATAATATTTTCAACTAATTGCTGAATAATGAGCTGCAGTTCTCAATGTGAAAACCAGGATAAAATGAACCATTTACCACATGCTGGTGATATTCGAGGTGCTTTCACATGCATTATTCCTAAATTATCCCAAATAATATTTAATTTTTACTTTTTTTATTTATACAAACCACTTTTATTGAAATATAACCCACATACTATGCACTGCTCCTTGTTGAAGTGTACAAGTCAAGGTGTACAATTCAATGGCCTTCAGCATATTAGCACACATGTATAATCACATTATTTTTTTGTTTGTTTGATCAAGTATTTGAGACTCATAGAATGACCTTATGCAAATTACTCAACTCGAAGGGTAAGAGCTGGACTCCTGTTCTATGAAACTGTAAAGTTCATTTTTTGTTGTGCTCATGTAATTGGGTTTCTTTCTCTCCTGTCCTGTCCTGTCCTGTCCTGTCCTGTCCTGTCCTCTCCTCCCCTTATTTCTTCTCCCCTCACCTTCTCTCTGCTCCCTTTCCTCCCATACCTTCTCTTCTCCATTCTTTCCTTCCTTTCCACATGTGTCACAAGAACACTATGTGCCAAGTGCAGGAGAAAGGAAAATGACTATTTGTGATAGGGGACAATTAATCAGTGTGGCTGTTTGGGGAAAGAAAGTAGAAATCATTGAGAAAAGATCTGGAATGCCATCTCCAGAAGCCAGTGGCTCTCAAGGGATATGAATGGAATATGGGGAGACGTTTAGTCTTTGAGGAGAAATAATCATTCAAATTACTTGAATGTCTTTCTCAATTTATAAACACTCCTGTGCACCCCCATTCCCCCTGATTCTTTTTTGAGAATCTGATTCCAAAACAGAGGTCAGCAAGGTTTCTTTTTGCTTTTGTTTTGTTTCTGCTGTAAAAGGCCAGATAGTAAATATTTTAGGCTTTGTGGTCCATGCACTCTCTGTGGCAACTATTCACCTCTGCTATAGCAGCATGAAAGCCGCTATAGACAGTATTTTTAAAAATAGGTGCAGCTGTGTCCTAAAAACAAAAACAAAAACAAGTAAAAAATGTCTATATTCACAAAAATAGGCAGCTTTCAAGATTTGACCTGTGGGCCTTCGTGTGCAGCCCCCTTCTCTAAAAGAGAGAGAGTGAACCATGCATGTAAGTCTGTACCAGCTTCTTGTTTTTTATAAAATATGGCCCTCTCCAGAGAATACACTTTTCTTTCAAGACCCACATACTTGACCTAAATTCCCTAGATTTTTTTAAACATCCGTTAACTTATTCCTTTTTCAAATTCTCTCTTCTTATTATTCTTATTGTTCTCCTAACCTATATGCCCCACTCTCTTTTCCTCCTTTCCCATGTAATCTAGCACTTCCAGATGTTTCCTTTTCCAGTGCCAGAGCTACCAAGCGCCTCATTCATTCATCATCCTGTCCCATATGCCTACTAACCTCCCAAACCAGAACAAGCTGACATATGTTTATGACTGGTATCCCTGGCACCTATTTTATTTTTTTTGAGTGAATTATGAGATTATTGTATTATTGAATTTATAAATGTTCACATTTATCATTTTCAATTTGCAGGATGTTAAATGCTACTTGATATATATATATATATATATATATATATATATATATATATATATATATATATATATATATTTACAATTAGGTGCCTTTCATAACCTACTCTACTTTTATTCTGAATCTTTACTCTTTTTATATTTCCTATTATAACACTAACTGTAAATTATGAACTACATAGAAGTGATTAGAAAGTAAACCCAAATCATTTCACCATATAAACATACAATATTATGTCAATTATATTTTAATAAAAGCTGGAAAAAAGAATGATAACCCCAACTTCCTGTTTTCACTTACATCTTTGCCTTTATTTACTTCTTAATGGAAATTTTCTGTTTCTTTCTAAGAAAAATCTCCTCTCTTCTCTTGCTGATTTCTACTACAACTTTGTTCATTCTTCCCGTCCTCCACTATCTATATCTCTTTAACTATATTCCCTCAAAATGATAAATTACATAGCAAAGCAATATCTTCATTAGTCCTAATCCTTTACCACAGCATATGCTTTCTTTTTTTATTTCTTTCAAAATCTGGACAGAGATTTTTATACTTCTTACCTTATTTTCATTTCTAAATCCACTGAAGATGGAGAATTACTAATCCTGCTTTTTCTAAATGTTACAAGGACAAACTAATCACATAACCCATGCACACATTTTAATCTTCATTGACCTTTCTATGCATCTGACATTATTGAACTTTTTGCCATCTTTAGCTATCTCTCTCTCTCTTTCTCTCTCTTTTTATGTAGTATCACCTTGTTCTCCTGCCTGTTTTCTGATTTTTATTCTCCTTGTATTATTTATCTTGATTTACCTGCCAAAAACTGTTTCTTTTATTCCAGGAATTTGCTTCCTTTCATTAGCGCAGTATCTCTTCTATTGATGTAATTATTCAATTAGTGCCTGGACTTGGACCTCACATAGAAATGCTAAATAAGCTTTTGATTGATAATTGAATGATGAAGTAACTATAGCATTTAGTAATATATAATCATATATAAAGGCACATATAATTTCACACTCTTATGACCCCAATCTCTCTCAAAAGTTTACCGATTTTCTCGTTTTTAAAAATGAAAATAGCTATTTCCAAGGGTCCCTGCCCTTTCGATGTTGAGTCTAGAGTGTAACCACCTCCCTAAATCTGTTTCCTATATATTCCTAGAAGCAGAGATATAATAAGCTCATATAACATGGTTTATGGGCAAGAAATAACAAAATCAGAATCTAATTAGACCTTTATTTCACTTTAATTTCTGTCAATCAGATCAATCTTCTGAGATTATAGACACTGAAATATAATCAATAGATATAAGGACAGAAATTTGTTGGACCTACTTATATTAATATAGAGATTTCTAGAATTTAGGTTTTAAAGGTCAAAAATATATTCAATGTCATTTTTGTCTTTTAAAAATAAGTAAATGCTTTAAATTGATTTGTTCAAAAATGTATACTGATAAAACATGTTCACTGTTAAAGTAGAATAATATGTCTATGCTTTAAAAATATTTAAAAGTATATTCATTTCTAAAAGTATGGATTGAAGGAATCTAAAGACATGGAATAAGGAATAAAATGCCACGAAACAGATATTCCAGTAAAATGACTATATATTACTCTTGACAATGGAAATAAGATTTGTACATTTCTTTACTCACTAGTATAGTAAACATCTATGCAACCGTCTCTGTGTTATTTAGATTATTTGATATTACAAAGATTGTCTGGTTTTGTTTTTCATTTATCATATACTTATGATTATTATTATTCTTATAATTATTTTTTATGATTGATGATATAGATACATTAGAATATTACATGTAGAATAGTTTATGTATTACAATGCAATAACTTCATAACTTTAAAACATGAGACATTTGGTAACATTTTGATATTTTTCTTTTTTCAGATGTAAAGTATGCAGCAGAATATTCACTTAAAACTTTCTATATTATGAACACCCTTTTAACACGTGTTTTAATGTATGGTCTAAACATTTAAATAGTTCAGAAATCAGTTCTATAAAAAGACCCAATTATTTTGGTCAGCATATCTTTTATAATTCAGTGGACAAGTATTTAAAAGACAGAAAACTTTATATTTTACTTATTACCAAAATAATGATATAACTAATCATCATGACAATGCTATTATTTAAAACATTAAAACCATAAAGACTCTATTTCAAATATAATGTCTTAGGTACAGTCTACATATGTTTTCCCATTCATGAATTCTCTTGCCACCAAGCCTCATTTTCTCTATTTATCCAAGTGATATAAAATGTGATATAAATTTTAGTATGTTTTTTTTATGATCATTTAAGAGAAAAAAATGCAAGTAAAAAGCACCTTGAAGTGTGAGTTGTTTGGACAGCTTTGGCGTAATGTCAATTCCATTCTTTAGCCAGCCCAGCTGAGGGTTTGGTATGCCTTCTGCGTGGCACCTCAGACTTGCAGTTACCCCAGGTTCTCTAGCCTGACTCTCTGGATACACCCGAATTACTGGAGGAACTGAAAGAAGAAATGGGAAAAAAAATGAATTAGTACTCCATACTCACCATTTCATTTTCTAAAACAAAAATTGTAATATAAGAAAAATACAAATTATATATTCTAATGATGTTGTGTATTTCTACAGTTTTAGTTTCCAAATATTATTATCTACTAAAAGATAATGAGTTCCTTGGATAAAAACTATCCTGAGACTGTGCTAGAGAAAAATACAAGCTGAGCCTGGGATATCTTGCTTCAGTCATTAAAGGAATCCCCAAAGAATGATAAAAAACATATTTTTAAAAAGACATCATGTATACAGAGATTGAAAGAATTAATTGGTAAGAGAGTAATTGGTAAGAATTATTTCTGGCAAAGTGACAACACTCCACAATTGATCTGCAGATACAGTGTAATCCCTATCAAAAATTCAACCACATTTTTGTAGAATTTGAAGAGATAATTCTCAGGTTCCTAAGAATTTACAAGGGTCCTCAACAATCTTAAAAAGGAAGAACAAAACTAGGAATTTCATACCTCTCAACTTTCATACACACAATGAAGCTACAGTTATCAAAACAATGTAGTACTGGCAAGGATAAAAATATGAATCTGTGGTACAGAGTTGACAATGCAGAATAAACTTACACATCTGTGGTCAATTGATTTTCAGGACGAATGACAAGAAAGTCATTTCAAGAACTGATGCTGGAGCAATTGAATATCTACATGTAAAAGAATGGACCCCTACCTTGTACCATATATAAAAATTAACTCAAAATGAATCAAAAACCTAAATCTAGGAGATAAAACAATAAAACTCAGAAGAAAACATAAAGGCAAATCTTCTTGACTTTGTATTTGACTGTAATTTCTTAGATATGACCCCAAAACACAAATAACAAAGAAAAATATATAATTGGACTTCAACAAAAATGAAGTATTTGGTGTATCAAAGGACACTATAAAGAAGGTATAAATACAATTGACATAGTATGAAACAATTGCAAATTATACGATAAGAGACTAGTATTCAGAGTATGTAATAAACTGTTACAACTCAGCAGCTAACAGACAACTTCTGCACAGCAAAGGAAATCATGGACAAAATGAAAAGGCTACCTACAGAATGGGAGAACTGGTAAACCACCTTTTCTATAAAGTTAATTCCAAGATATACAAAGAACTCATATAACTTAATAGAAAAAAAATAATCCAATTAAAAAATGGGCAATGAACCTAAATAGACATTTTCAAAAAAAAAAAAAATACAATATCCAGCAGGTACATGACAAAGTGTGTGATATAATTGATCACCAGGAAAATGCAAATCCAAACCACAATGAGATATCACTTCATATGTGTTAGGTTGTCTGTTATCAAAAAGACAACAGGTAAATGCTAGCAAGGGTGATGAGGATAGAGAACACTTGGACACTGTAGGTGGGAGTGTAAACTGGTACAGCCACTATGGAAAACGGTATGTAAGGTCCACAAGGAATTAAAAGTAGAACTAACAAATTCCTTCTGAACTCTAGCCTTGATATTCTCTTCAGTAAAAATTTGATTTATATCTCTTTTTATTCTGATATGTGTCAATTATTATGGTGTTAAAAATAATATTAGCAGCAGCAGTTTAAGAAGGAAAACTATAACATATTTATAGACAACATAGAAAGGACCTCATACCAGAATGAACCAGAATCACTTAGCTGAGCTGTTCTCAAATTTTTTATTATTTCATTTCTTTATTTATATTTCACATATCTATTTCACCATTACTATCTCATAAGATAATAAATGTTTGTTGTTTTAAGCCATTACATTTTAGAATATGTATAATAACCTTCTTGATAGAAGGGTTTTGCCTTATTTAATTATTGTATCCCTATACACAGCTGAGTGACTACAGTTCTTTAGAACATGCAGAAGTGGTCCACAGGAGGTGTGTTACAGACTTGTCACACTTATCTCTTCTTCACACCCACCTTTGCATTTGCTGTTTAGCATGACCATGAGAACATACATAACTTGCATTTGCCTTAATAAGATTATGATTTGATAAACAAGAGAAAACACTCTAGTTTTTAGCTGAAGAATTTTCTGCAGGAGCTATCTTATCATAAGACAGTGGACAGAAGTTTTGTTCAACTGAACCCACACTTTGGTTAGTATATAGACTTTGAACTACCTGATTTAATTTCACCCCTCAGAATGCCAGTCAAAGATGTAAGGTCAGTAACCATTATGAGACTCTCTTTTTACAGCCTCAAATCCAGCCAAACTCTAGGGATCTTAAACTAGACTCTTGTCAATTTATAACACAGAGACAAAGAGGTAAGAAGGCGTTCTCAGAAAGGCCCAATAATCCTTCGAGTATGCAGCTGGGACTTTACCTTGTGTTTTGCTTTTAATAGTTCCAGGGACAGAAAAATAACATACTTCCAAAGCTCTGAGCATTAAAATTTTGCTAGATAAACCCTTCCCCCTCTCCTAAATATAATTCAAAATACAGCATACACTAATAAACATCCACAACAACAATGGGAAATGAAACCAAGAAATGATGTATTTTTTTTCCTCAGTGACTAGTTTGTTTTAAAATAACAAATAGATTTTCAAAAAATAGTTCTCATAATATTCTATTTCAGACTTGCTAGTGACATAGAGCATGAATTTAGCCTCTTTTGATATATCTAGCACAGAATAGTTTTTGTAGTATTTTACTGTATTGGAAGTTTAAATAAAATTTTTAAAGAGGTATATTAACACATTATCAGCAAAACCACATTCACCATAAGATCTAGAGTAGAGAGACTCAAATACTCAGACTTAATCTCTAATCTCTTAACAACCTGAAAGTTAGGAGAGGAGCTTTTTAGAAAGACATATAGAGCCACAATGAATAACTGCTCTTAATGAATGTTTAATAAAAGCCAGTGTATCTTGCCACAGAACTTAAAGCCAAGGCAAGGATCAATTCTTCTTGCCAACATTCTTTGGAATAGTAAATAATTGAGACAAAGTAAATATATTTTAAAATTAATTGGAAAGGAAGCACATTAATCAACTCAGTGATAACAATGGAGTCTACATTTTTCATATTAGAAAATGTAGATATTACATTAGCCACTTATACTATTGCTGATACTCTTCAAAGGACAACTTTTCAAATAAGATATTTAATTTTTCCCTGGCATTCTTAGCAGTTTCTATTTTATTGATATACTTATACATGAACTGAAAGAAAAACAGTAAGCAATAATTTTTGTCATATTGAACATTTATACCCAAATAAATATTATATGTATCAAAAAATAGTAATAGTCTCTATAATATGTTTCTCATTTAGTATAAAGGTATCAAGTGATTGTCTTAAAAATCTCTTAACTCACATAGGGTGGAAGAATAAGTGATTGGCATAACAACTATTTAACCTCAGTGACAAGCTACACAGTTAAAAGTAGGTTATTTTTCCCGGGATACATATTATGAAATATAAATGAGGATTGATGGAAGGCTGAATTAAAAAGTCAATAATCCTCCAGAGAACATTTCAAGCCATTTGTTACAGTCATTTTTAGTTAGGAAGTGCACTCTATGAACTTGTCTTTCCTTTCTATTGGCAGTGCATGAAAAAAAGAAACTGATGAAGAACATCAAAGGGTTTTACATTGGATTCAGAATCAAATTTGTGCGCAGTGTCTTAAAAATCTTTAAATGAGGTTCCTAATATTTTAAGCAAAAGGTGATATTTAAAAATTTAAATTTCCTAATGATGTTCAATGTCACTAACTCAGAAAGTAGTTTACACTGGTTGGCTTTATATGGTATAATATTATCAAATAAGGTCAAATAATATTAATATTAAATAATATAATAGTATGCGTGTGTATATACAAACATTTAAATAGTTGAGATTGATATAATTGCATTTTATTCTGTAAAATATAACCAAATAAGTTCCTGTCACTTAAAATAAAAAAAATTCAAGATGTAAATATATAAATTTATTCATGAATAAAATTTAAGTATAATATCTGATTTTTAAAATTTTGAGTTTTAAGATACAATTTATAAACATTAATTGAGCAACCTCTGAGTGTAGCACATTGTGCTCGGTGACTTCCTCCATTTCTCTTATGTTCTCTTTTATATGTTAACCTGTTGCATGAGTGTTGAGCTCAGGTTTTGAAATTTAGCCAACAAGAACACTAAAAAAAAATGCATTCTTGGCCTAAATTGTCTTAGCCGATATTAATCATAAAATAAATGTCCTCATGTAAATATGTACAGAAATTTGACTACTTGCAATCTAATTAAATTCGGAATTAGGTTTTTAGCAGTAATATGAAAGGTATATTTGAGGTCTTGAAAAATTATTTTTTAAAATATAAAGGTCAAATAAATTAGTGCACTAATAGTATTTTGGAGTGGTAGTAATAATTCAACTCAAATAAATGCAATTTCTCAAGGAAGCTGAAATATTTTTTTTTTATCATCCAGTTAAATTACACAGTACCACCATGTGACTAAATTGAACTAATATAATAAAATTGTATTTAACTTATCTAATAGTTCTTAGAGCATAAATTACATATAATTGAAAATTATATATATTAAAAATGGAAATAAAATTCTAATGCTAAAATTATTGAATTCAGAAATCAAAAAAATAGATAAGCTAAAGATAATAAAGTATAATTAGTATAATTATGTATTCTTAGATCTTTCTTTCTAGAAAATTTGGGGTTTATATGAAATAAGTTGTAAATATTTATCAGTTCAAAACCATGAAGAATTTAATAATAATAATAGGTATAAAACTGGGCGAGAGCTGATGGATATATTTCTCAAAGGTTCATAATAATTTCATTGTGTTCGAATAAATCAGTGTTTTTCTCAGTATTTGGAAAGATCTAATAGAATTATGCTAGTCTAATAATTCTTCTAACAAGATATTAGAAAGAATCCAATGGAAAAAAATAGACCTCTGTAATACTGAATCATGCTTTTTTTCCTCTTTCAACTTTCATTCTGTGATCTTTCTTTAGAAGTTTCCTCACTATTGCCAGAAAAGTATGAAAACGGCACATTCTGGGTACTTCAAAAGCCTGATTTTAGAGTCAGGAAGCAGAGATCACTGACCCAATACAGTGACTTCATTCTAACTGAAATGAAAATGAATTTAAAGTGTATCATCAGGTCACAGGTATGTAAACAACAAAACACTGAGCATTTTTTTTTCTCTTTCTTGATGCTATTACCTTGTACTCTTGAAGGATTCTGCTTTTCCACAAATTATTCGCACAGCTGCAACTGTTAGAAAAGGTTCTAAGAAAGCTTGAGGAGAAGAATATAAATGTGTCTGAAGTAGTGCTGACTCACAGTGGCATCTGGATTGTTTTGTTTGTATTATGACTTCCTTTGTCATTAAAGCAACTTTCATATGAAAAATTACAGACTGGGTTTAATAAATATTTTAAATGCTACTGAGCTTGTCCAATGCCTTTTGTCTCTGACATTATTAAAGCCATCAATTTCTCTTTAACTTTATCCCAAAGCAGTCTTTTTATATTCATGACTTTCCCACTGCCTCTTGTCAATATTACAAAACTCTCTGATCATATTATGGCAGGCTTCATGAA
The DNA here is from genome assembly GCA_030015415.1 of Cynopterus sphinx. Classification (NCBI taxonomy): domain Eukaryota; kingdom Metazoa; phylum Chordata; class Mammalia; order Chiroptera; family Pteropodidae; genus Cynopterus; species Cynopterus sphinx. The sequence continues at coordinate 41,452,785 of CM057390.1, forward strand.
AATGTAGAGACTGCAACAAATGTTGCGGGCAAAATATAAATTATTATCCTTATGGTCATAAACTTTTGTGATTTTTTAAATTAGTTCTTTCTATTTATCTTATGGCAGTAGAAAAAATCACAACATTTTAAGGTTTTTTTTTTTTAAAGGAATAGCAGTTTATTCTAATTTAACAGATCTATTCTGCTGATTCTTAAATTAGCAGCTTTTAATCTTCAATTTTGATGTCTCAAAAGTCATTGTTTTCAAAAAAACTGGAACACAAAAGAAAACAACAAAAGCATTCAAAGTAATAATACATAGAATATTGTTTTTCTAAATCTATGTTTTGGGGACGAGATTTAATTAAATGAATTAGTACATTAAAAATACATGCATTTAAAGTTGGATAAATAATGCTAGATTACTATGCTAACATTTTCCCTTTTCACAATATCAACCAATATATGAGAGTGTCTATTTTTCCACAAATTCGTATGAAATAAATGTTACTAATCATTTTATTTTGGCAATGATTCCTCATTTTATGCGAACTGAGTTTCATTAATAGCTAGATGTGTGAATATGGTTTGTATAATCAAACCAGTGTATACTATTATCCATTCTGATTATTTCAATGACCTGTTTCTAGTCTTTGCTCATTTTTTTTTCTTGTTAATAACCAAATACTTATTCAACTAGAAAAATGTATACTGAGCCTTTATCCCTCATTTGTGCTATAAATAGTTTATCTAGTCTATTTATTTTGAATAATTACAATATAGAATATTTTCATTTAACATTACCTGTCTAAAATCTCTTATAGTACTACTAGATTTCTTGCCTTGTAAAGAAATACATTTATACTGGCATCCATAGTTGGATATTTTCATAACTAATAAAGTCCTAATATTTAATTTATTTTTAACACAATTATATTTAAGATTAGATTATGATCTAGTTCCATCCAATTTTCAGTTAGATTTTTAACATTTTTATGTACTATGTAAAGAAACATGATTTTCTTTCATTAGTATTGTTTACTTTTTACACATGACCCAAGAATAAAGCAACATATTCTCCATAACTTAATATTCTTTTTTATCATACACTATACATAATAATTTTGTCATTATTTATATTTCATCATAAATTCTGTTTATTTTACACAATATTCATACACATATATACTTTCATATCTAAAATGATTTTGCCTGTGTGCTGATTGCATCACTTTTTGATATCAGTTCTATCCCCATGAATCTATACTGTATTCTTTGGTTTGTGTAGTTTTAAAATAAGTTTTAGTATATCCCTTATAATATGTTCACTCAAACTGTTGTTTGTTTTACTAGTTTTTAAGTAATTTTTCCATATTTATTATTTTACCGGAAGTGGGGTGGAAAGTTAAAAGAAAGGAGGATATGTAGGGAAGAGGGGAAGAAAAAAATAAAGAGGAAAGGAAAGAAAAATAGATATTTTGGAATTCTCATTAAAATTATTTTAAACTTGCAATTAAAGAAAATGTGCAATTATTTTATTGTAGATATGTCCCAATCTAGGAACATGTTATAGTATTCCACTTATTTACATTGTTTTTAGGTGCTTCAATAAATTTTATGATTTTTTAAGTTAAAATATGATATTTTTCAAACTTTTTTTCTTAAATATTTTCTTCATTTGCTATTAATGGAAAATGTGGGTTTTATATATATTCATAAATAGTAACTTCCCATAGGTCTTAATTTTCTTTTAGTTAAAATACTTTGAATTTTGCTCTCTTTGGTTTCAGAGGTTAGTCATCATATCATCTACAAATTTATAATAATTTTTTATTTTGTAATATGTATATTTTAAAATTCCAAAACAATTTGAACAATAGTTGAGAGGGATGATGATAGTTGATAACCTGTCTTGCTCTGATGTTAAAGGAAATGTTCTTTATGATATTAGTTAGCATTTTAAAAATAAACATTGCAAAGTATAGCCTGAATATCTAATTTAGAATTTTTGAAAATGGTATATTAATTTTATCAGAAACTTTCTAGTATCTATTATAAGACTTTTTAAAAAGCCACTCTCATTGTGGTCAAATATATCACTTTAAAAAATAAAATAAAGGGAGAGCATTACTGATACAGTCATCTAACTCTCCATCTATCTACAATCTCCACACTATACATATATAAGGCATACTAAAGTATTAATATTTTTATTTTTGCTTAGATTTTGTTCAGTTTAACTATAAAAAAATTAAGTTACACTAAAATCTCTATCGAGTTTTTGATATAAGGAAAACTTAGATTTTTATATTATGCTTGATGAGATATTGTCCTATATACTGGACAGATAAAAATAAAAGTTGTGTCTCTTATATGGACTTATATACTCTTTACTCTGGAAAAAATATTTTTCTTTATTCTAGCCAATGGATTTAACATAAATAAAATTTTCAAAATATAAATATTCTACTACTGATTTTATTTAATTTGTTTTCTATACATGTATTGACTGATCATTTTATTACCAATATATTGCCATCATTTCTTTTCATATGTTTTTCATAAATATCACATAGGCTGAATTTTTTATATCCAACCTTTCAAGTTGATGCAGTAATTCAACCCAGCTATGTCAATTGTGATAAATACATTTTAAAAATTTTTTCTGTTATTTTATACTTATAATGCATTATACATTGTTCCTGCTTACTATTTTTAATTTTTCTTTCTTATACTGATAAAAGTCCCTTATATTCTTTCTCCTTCTTCCATTCTACTACTGTGACTTTTTATCTTTGTCACATAAAAATCTTATTTCTTGTTATGTGCAAGAATTAAAAAAAGGTTACTCCCAACTCAAGACATTAGACCATCTCCATTCAAAATGGAGTTTTACAATTGATTTGTTTCCTCACTTCTTTTTTACCCCCACATCCTCTCCTAAATATGAAAAAAAGTGAAACAAGAGCAGCAAAAACTCTGATTTAATCATATGATGAAGCTGGGAATCCTTCTACTTTCCTGGCCAAATTAGATGTTAAAAATTAGAAATCAACAAGTTTTCCAAGAGAGAGGTAAACATGTGACTATAAGAAGAGGTGATTAAATCTGTAACTACACAGACTGTGTCATCTTTTCCATCATTTGCTACATATAAGGTCATACTCATGGAAAGAGGCTTCTATTTCTCTATTGTTAGTGTTGATATATTATCCTGTCATAAAATATTATTGATTTGCATCTCATATCTTATACAAAAGTTAACTCAGAATAAATTGTGAACTTAAATGCAGAATGAAAAATTAAAAACTTTTAGGAAAGTACAAAAAGATAAATTTTTTTTCAACATCTAGAACTCAGCAAAGAATTCTTAGAGTTTAGAAGAAAAATACTACCTATAAAAGAAAAAAAAAAGATAAATGTACTTTAATAAAATTTTAAAAATTTACCTGGAAAAGACACCCCCCCAAAAAAAAAAATTTACTCTGATAGATTAAAGACAAGCTACAGAATGGAAGAAAACATTTATAACCCAGATATGAAACAAAAGACTAGTACCTAGATCTTTGAGAAACTAAAAATTCTAAAGTAAAAACAAGCAATCCTAATACATGAGGACAGTTTACTGAAGATGATATACATGGTAAATGATATGAAAAGATGTTTGACTTTACTAGCCATTAATAAGTAAATGCAGATTAATATAATAATAAAATATCACTATATACCTATCAAAAAAGCTAAAATAAGAATAGTGACAACGTCGAATGTTGGCAAGGATGCAAATTAACTAACTTACTCATACATTGCTAGCAATAATATATGATGATATGGGCACTCTTTCAGTTAAAAAAAGAACAAACAATGACAATACAATGAGCAATTAAACTCCTGAGCATTTATCTCAGACAAATGAAAATTTAAGTTCACATAACAACCTCTACATGAATATTATTATTTGGCAGCCTTATTTATAATAGGCAACAACTGGAATCAGCCTAGATGTCATTCAACAGGCAAATGGTTAAACAAACCCTGGTATTTTCATACCACAAAATACTATTCAGCAGTAAAAGGGAACAAACTATTGATAGACACAAGATAAATGAATCCCCAGATAATTGCACTGAGTGGGGAAAAAAAGTCAAGAATATATATTGTATTATTCCATGTTTATAGTATTCTTGAAATAAATTACAGAAAGGGAGAATATTAGTGGTTGCCAAGGGTAAATGGAGGAATGGGGACAGGAGAGAAGTGAGTGTGGGATCCTTGTGGTGATGGAGCGTCTCTGTATCTTGACTGTGTCCTGATACTTATTTTGTACTACAGTTTTGCAAAATGTTAGCAGTGAGAGAAAATGTGTAGAGGATTCAAAAGATATTTTTGCATCATTTCTTAAAACTGCATAAGAATCCACAATTATTTCATGTTTGTTTGTTGGTTTTTTAGATTTATATCCCACATATAAGTGGTATCATGTGGTTTTCAATTTTTTCTGTCTGGATTATTGGGTAGGAGGGAGGAGGCAGGTAGATGGGATAAAAGGGGTCAAATATGTGGTGACAGAAAGAAATCTAACTGTGGGCAGTGAACACACAGTGCAGTACATGTATGACTTACTGCTGAATTGTACTCTTGAAACATTGGATTTCATTAACCAATGTCACTATAGTAATAATAAAAAAGAACCCACAGTTATTTCAAATAAAAAAATTTAATGAAAATATTATTGATCCATCTTTAATAAAACATGGTTTATTGCAGTCATGGAGAAAAGTCCATCCTGAATTGCTCAAAGAAAATGAATCATTTGATTGGAACCATCAAAATGCCCTTCTAATGACTCAGGCAATCTCTTGGTCCCTGTTTCTGGTCCTTACATACACTCTGCATCCTTATAGTTCTGGTTCCCTCGGGCCTCTCTTCACATATCTCGTTGCTAATGTGTGCCCTGACTAGGCAGGAGTGCTTGTTTATTTTTCACACGCCTAATGGATGCTGCCACCAACAACTAATGTAAATTATTTCTCAAGCTAATCCCATAGTCTACTAAAAAATGTCATACTTGCTATAAGTTTATTTGCAAATAATGTTGCCAGCAACATTAATCATAATACCTAGCCAAATTAGAAAACTGGGAGTCATTTGTGACTTGTCCCTCTAATTCATTAGCAAATTTCCCAACTAATCCACAATATAATTATTTACTGCAACCTATTTATTCTTAATTTTGCCTCAATTTTATCCCAGTTTAGGGTTTTACTAATCTTAAAGATACCCTAACCTTATAAAGTTCACTATTTGGAGTCTTTGAAAATGTACATTCTGTTAACTGGCCTTCTTACCACAACTCTGAAGAAATCTATTATCCACATCACTAAATAAATTATTTTTCAATTGAAAGTAGGACATTATTTGGAACCTACTGAAGGTCTTTTATTATATCACTTAAAAAAAATAATATCTAAACTACTTAACATTAAATGTGCTTTTTTAAAAAAAAATCTGGTCTTTACTTGCCTCTCAAATTTGTGTTTTAACAACTCTGTCTTAAGCACCTTCATGAACGTTTTCAAATTATGATTTTCTTTCTTCTCTTTTGATTCCTCTTTCCCCTATTTTATTCTTTCTTCCTCTTCTCCTTCATCCTTCCCTCATGCTTTCTCCATCACTGCCAATACTTCTTCCTCCCTTTTCTCTTCCCTTTTAGTTTCCTCTTTTTTTATTGTCCTTTTCTCTTTTTCATCCTGCTCCAAATTTTTATATTCATGTTTTAGTTTCAAATTTTCACTCAATGTCACAATCTACATGTATATAGTTATCTACATAGATATAGATATAATTACAGTTATACACATTATATGTAGATTCTATCATCTATCTGTCTTCATATCTATCATCTATCTATCTATCTATCTATCTATCTATCATCTATCTATCATCTATCTATCTGTCATCTATCTAATCTATCATCTATCATCTAATCTATCTATCTATCATCTATCATCTAATCTATCGATCTATCTATCTATCATCTATCATCTTATGTCTATCTGGATTTGTTACAGGAATTTGACCTTACACAACTGGATAAACAGTGAGACTGTTGTCTTGTTGTCTGATTCTGGAATTTGAAGTACACAGGGGATACAATCCAAAAGAGAGATTAATGGAAAGTATGAAAATAGGCAAATCCACAGAAAAAGAAACTAGATTAGTGGTTGACAGGAGCTGGAGGGTTGAGACTAAATGCCAAGTGAACTGCTAATTGGTATCTGGTCACTTTTTTGAGGTGGTAAAAAATATTGTGAATTGGTGGTGAAACTACAATTCTGGGAATACACCAAAACAACCTGAATTGTATGCCTTAAAGGGTGATTATTATGGCACAAGAATTATAGCTCAAAAAAATGCAAAGCAAAAAAAAGGGGGGGGGATTTGAGGATAGTGTGTTATCATTTATGTGAAGGAAAAATAAGAAAAAATAGTAGCTTTTTAATGTTTCAATTTGGTTAGGCTGAATTACATTTCCAAGAATTCCCTCTCTTGAATATTTCCAGTTAAGATGGGTCATAAGAGTTACTATAATTTTAATTTTGTCCAAGGTTTGATGGGCAGCAGTAAAGCCATTTTTGAATGTGGGGGCAAGGTCCTTGTGTGATCTCCTGGCTTACAAATATGGTTGCTGATCAGGGGCTCTTGTGGTTGGCTGAGGTGAGGCAGAAGCCAAGCCTGCAACTGCTCCAATTTCCCTCCAGCTTTGTCAGATCCTGGGCATGGTGTGCAGTTAGTTCTGAACAAAAAAAGCCAGAATCTCAGGACATTAACCTCAAATTGGTAGCAGTGAGAACTGATATGGATACCAAGCCAGTCTCGTGGGCTCTAGTTCATGGTCACAGGTTTGTATTTTCCTCTTTTCTTCCCAACTTGACATTCATTTTTCCCTTCTCCAATTCTCTCAATTCTGTTCTGCTGATTTACATAACTATCCTATGCCAGTATCATACCACCTTGATTACCGTGTCTTCATAGTCCTATTATACTTTGCTTATCACAGATTTCTCAGCTCATTATATGATCAGACCAATGGCAATAAAATATTTTATGAAAAGGGCAGTTTTTATTTAATATATGAGAGGTTGGATTACATCAAAATGACAGTAAGCTCTTCAAAGAATGTAGTTATTAGTTGTTCACTACTGGATCCTCAGCATCCAGCATAGTATGTAATAGAACACAACCTACAGTTATAAAATAGACCAATTACATATGTATGAGGGAATGAATGAATGAGAGCATAATATCTGCTTCCTGTTCAAATAGTCAACATCGTACCATGCCTCAGGCTTCATTTTAGTTTCTCCCTGTTAAGGTGGTGCTTGTGTTTATAGATGCTGTTCTTGTTAATCACATTGTTCCAAACCTTCTGCTGTACCTGTCAATGCTCTGGCACCTGTCACCTACAACATATAATCTGATCATATCTTAAAGGTCAATTGATATCACCACTGCTTTCTGCTCCTTTTTTCTCTGGAGTCTTGTCCCTTAAATAGTATATATCTTTAAAAATCTATGTCTCCTAAACTATTCAGTATCACCCTGATGATTTGACCAGACCAGACCAGATAGCGTATAGATTATTCTAGCCAGGTGTACTGTAGCAAATTTGGAAAAATTAAAGATATAATTAAAAATTATGGAAAATAGTCACCTAATTAGAGTTTTCTAAATAATAATCTATTATTATATATAATCGAAACAAAATTAGAGACAATAAAAATATTAAAATATTCATAGTAGAGTGCTAAAACATAAATATTCAAATTTTACATGTTAAAGTATTTTCTGCATATTAAATTAGACTAAATAAAAAGAGACATAATTCATATTCTATCACATAGCTCTTTATTGTTTAATTTTTTTAGCAGAAAGTATTTAATATTAAATCTAACTTTCTTTGATGATTAAATTTATTATTATTAAAGTGAATAAAGTCAGCCTAGCTAAACTTAAATCAATAACCAACATTTATTATTAGAGTTATCACATTACTAATTACATGTATATATACACACATACATATATATACGTATATATACACACACATACATATATATATATATACACACACATATTATCTTTAATACAGTTCTAGTATTTACTGTGACATAATAATAATTTATAATAATCACAAAATAAGAAATCATCAGTTTTGGTAATGTAGTCCTTTAAGTATGAGTCTAGAAGAAACTGCAGTTTTCAGTTTTATCAATAGATGGCACTACTATTTACCATTTTTTTCTGCTACACTATAAGTTAAAATATTTGCCAAAATATATCAGTTGATTTAATAACAGATCCTTTTCTTCTAAAAAACTTACTTTCCATAAATTGTTATTTCTTTGACATAGTGATGTTACTTTAAAAGATTTGCTTTCAAAAGTGATACTAACAATTTCAATATATAATTACTGTATAATACACTGTTATCATCTACAAATTTCCCAGATACTTTCTAGGAAATATTTTATTATTGTTTTTTTTTAAAGACATTCTGAGTAGAGTTTATGAGAAAGATGACTGTTTAGTTGGGGGGTGCTGTTCTCATTGAGTGTTCTGCTTGCATGTGACTTGCTTTTATTTTAAAATAGTGGCCTTAAATCAAAAAATGAGTTGGAGGAAACTCTAAATTTAATAGCATAAATTATCTTTTAATAGTGACAGAGCATTACTGATAGTCACAAATGATGTATTTTCTATTATTAATTCCTTATGGAACACATGAGACACAAAATTATGCATATTTTGTCATGAAACATACTCCTAAATCACTATTATAAATGCCAGTGTATAGCAAACTTCCTACTCGCCCTCTGGCAAAGCTTATTTAAACTAATTTGAGTTAGCTGGAATGCGGAGCCTGAAGCAAAAAAGAGCTTCTCAGGCCACCTTATTAACAATGAAATAATCAGAGACTTCCAATCCATACTGATTTCTCATTTACTTTTGTCTGTCATCATCATCATATTCATCATAATTAGCGATAATTACAACATCTCTTAACGCTTTATCAATATGGGGTATTTTTGACATCAAACTTTTAGAAGTATGCTTGCCTAATAATCACAATTAAATTAAAATCCATTTGGACTTAATGTATTCTTAATAAATATATTGAAATAAATCAACATGCATTTTTTTGAGGAAAAAATTATTTGTCTGACCATACCTTTCTCCCTCTCAACTATATTTATGTAAATAAATAGCAATCCTGCTATTAAGAGAAAATTTAAGCAAGCCAAGAATATCTCCTTATTCCATTTTAAAATAGTTTTTCTTTTGCACTCCACCCACAACATTTTGGATTTAGCTGCTATCTCAAATTTTCAAAAGGCTATATAGGTTGGAACTCTGTCCTTGTTTATGCCTCCAAAACATTTAATTAATGGCTTAACCTGCTGTGAGATTAGTCTAAGTGCTCATTTCATTATAGAGTGAGGGTACTATATCTTGAGACAAAAATATCATGAGTACATGTAGAGTGACCAGCTTTCCCCAGTCATGCCATTGATTACTTATTTCATTCTGTTAAATATTAAAATATTAAAAAGTCATTAGTAGTTCAATAAACAAAATAGATTGAGATTTGTTTATTACTTGCTATTTGCAAAATACAAAATTAAGCCTATAGAGAAAGCAATGAATTTTTGAAATATGACCTTTGTTCTTTGGATATCTAATTACAAAGCTCTATATACATTAAAAACCTAAAAGAAACATGGCATGAAAATCAAATTAATTACTTCTAATGAAAAAAACAAAAACCAAAAACAATGTAGTAATGCAGGGGTATGAGGTGGAAGAGATTACTGTGAGCTACAGTGTTCATTGAGACCTTCATGGAAAACATGGAACATAAATAGAGCCTTTAGAAAATGAAAGAAAATGGATCTGACTTAAATAGGCCAGAGAAAAGGAGCAACCCATACATGCCAGTACTCATGCCTCGACGACTTTAAGAATTAATGTTGTGCAAGAGTAAACTGCATTGAAAAAGAAATAAGGAATGAGTAATAAAAGTAATGTAAATAAATTATAATAATCACTCATGTATAAGAAAAGCATAAAAAAGGTATTAATTTGGAGAAATCTTAAAGCCTGAATACAGAATATGAAAATGCAATCTTACATTTTCTCAGGTCTCCAAAAAATGGTATACTGTTGACTGAATTAGTGCTACAAGTGATATTCTATGTCATTGTTAAATTAATTTTAGGTGTTCTTTCCATTTGGTCAAGTTTAAAAATGTCACAGTTATCAAAGAATGAAATTAAATTTACTGATATATTGTATGGTACAATAAAAAGTATACTAAATGATATAAAGATTAGTTAATGAGTCCAGTCATGTCACAAATACTAATTATACTAAGCTATTATTTTGCAATTTTAAAATGTTTTACACTTTTGAATTGATCTATAATTTAAGCATAATATGAAAGAAATAAAATAAGCAATACACATAAAATGAAAAAATTTTAAAACTATGTTATCACCAGTAACAACAAAACAACACAGAGAAAGAGGTGAAGTAAATACATTCCTTTAAATAAAGTAAAATTATTTTTAGAACATATGGATTAACAAGTACACATGCAAATTGTAAAAGGTGCTTAAAATCTAATTAAGCTATCCTGAGAGTGCCCTCATGCTAAATCTTTAAGATCAAATAAGCCTCATTATCACATTAACCTTCTTTCGACTCTCTTGTTATACAAGTGTCATTACATTAATTAGCCCTTAGACTGTTTCTTTAAGTGCTGACCACCTCACGTGCGTTTTGTAACATTATCCAGCACTTTGATACACAGAAGTAGTCTGTGAAATGTCACTCCTGTTGACCTGTGTAAACTAGACCAGCAAACTATGTCATGCTAATTTAAATATGAGTAGAGATATAATCAGATCATAATTTTATGGAGGAAAATAATTTTATACCATTAAAAACCAAGATTTAGTACATTCACTTACCCATGAAAATATATAAGTGTAATCATTTATACCATAAAAGAATTCTGGCTGAATGAGTCAATCATAGGTGAACTGTAGTATCTAAGAATGAGTCATCCACCTGAGAGATTTGCCTCTGTTAACAAAAAGATCCACACGCCTCTTTGATTCATGTCCAGGATTGTTTCTCTCCCCAGCCATTACAGAAGTAAAAGGATGGATGAAGTGTCTATTTTATGTGTTTTGAGAAAGACTGAGCATATTCTGCTCATCCCATTCTTACATTTGGGATCTGCCTGCAAAGAGAATGCATTCTTTTCAGGCCTCTTGGAAAATTAGTGGCATTGGCACTGTTTCTGTGTGCTGAGGTCAACAGTGATGTTCGGGACTTGGTGGGCTAATTCAATGATAGCAATTAAATAATTGCCTTATATTTCAACCACGTTCTCTAGGCAGCTTCTCTGTAAGGCAGATGATTGTATGCTTTAGATGACTCACTATTGTATCTTTCTCTCAATTGGTTCAGAAGGCAAGGTCACAAGAGAGTGGTGTGATTTACTGATCCCCTCCATGTCCAATATCTGATGCTTTAGGAAACCTGGAGGAATTTGCAAAAAGTGTGGTTGCACATTAATATTGGAAGAATCACAGAGTTTTAAGTGGCACCAGTGGGTTAACTGAGTCCTCAAGGCATGCGTCTCAGAAATAATTTTTTTTTAATAGAAGGAAAGTTGGCTTGCATATGCTGTAGTCTCAACATAATGGCATTAGGCCTTAAACTTTAATAAATATGGACTAATAAAATTTTATCTCATCGGCTAACTATTTTTTCCATAAGTGAATACCTCTGTTTATGTAGGCAGAGCTGTATCTAACAAATACAGACCTTAGAAAGCAAGTCATCCTGTGTATGAACTGTCACAGTTCAACTTTGAATTATACACATAGTTTGGTCTGGTATTTCAATCAAGGCTAAAGCAGGGATAGGTCCTTTGTTCGATACTATTAAGTGGCTTTTGCTGTTTTTCAATCAGGTCATGGGCAGCATTTTTTTTTTCCTAATGCAGAGGCAGCTATTTTCCATTAACGTTACCAAGCACTAAGTATAGATTATTGCTTTAAAGTATTAAGAGCAGCCCTAGGTAGGCAGTACCGAACTGACTACCCAAATTCCATTAACCATCATTAGTTACAAGGAGGCACCTTGCAGAGCTAACTGGAGAGGCCTGTTCAAAGGCTCCTGGACAACGGGCCATTGCTCTGTGGTAACAAGTACAGGTGTTCCTCCCTTTTTGAAAGTTCACATTACATCACTTCACTTTCACGAAAAGATCTGTATCAGTCAGTATCTGTTTTTCCTAACTGAAAAAAGAAATCTGCAGAGAATATTCACTTTTACCAAAAAAAAAAAAAAAAAAAAAAGGTGAACCAGGAAAGCAGCATTCATCAGTTTGTGCTGCTGCAGGCTGTCACAAGGGCTGTGTACTGCCCCAGGACAGCCAGAATGGCCCTCCACACTCCTTCCCTGGGGATGCACAGGACATCACAGCCTCAAGCACCATAGCTTTGAACTGTGTCTGTGAGCATCTGGGCTTTATCTGCATTTATTCTGTGCACCCATTAGCAAGCTGTCCCAAGGTCATTGCTTCTACAGTATACATCATTTTAGTTTATGAAAAGTTTAAGAGGAACACTCTACTTTTGGATAGCAAAAGAAACCAGGACTCTGGTTTCTCTATTTATATAAACTCTGATCACAGCTTTAGATTGCAAAGATTTACAATATGTCTTCACCCAAAGACAAATGACATTTTATTTATAAACAGATACAACACAAAAACTCTCTTAGTTTAGAGAAATAAATCTCAAAGTCTGGATAGAGAAATAAAAAACAACTTAAAGCTTAAGACAGCAATTAAACTTCCCAATACCTCTAATGTCTCTAAGAACTAGGTTTGCTTAGGATGTCAAGGAAAAACTGGAAGGGTTTAAAAAATATTCTTTAATTTTTCTATCAGGATACCAGTACTGGAAAATAAGAACAAAATAGAGGAAGAAAGACTGATTAAACTGGAGAAAGAGTTTCACTTAGGGGAACATTTTAGAGGACAGAGCAGCCAGAAATCCAACACACGCGTGTATGCGCGTGCACACACACACACACACACACACACACACACACACACTCACACACACACCCATGGAAAGGTGGCTCGTAAAATAGGTATTATTGAAAAATAAGGAAATGTTTTAGCTGTATATTTAATAAAACCATAGATAGTTGATACAACAGCAGAGGAGAGTGGAAAAATCTCAGAGAGCAGACTAGAGTGATTTTTCAAAGGGATTCTGAACTGGGAACTAATAATAAATATTTATTCATCTGTTCATGTGTAAGACTCTGTTCTAGGCACCTAAGAAAGAGGGAGAGGGAGAGAGAAAGGGAGAAGACAAGAGGAGAGAAGATGAAAAAAGAGAGAGAGAGAAAGGAAGGGAGAAAGGAAACAAGAAGAGATCTTCTCTGGTGAGAGAGATGGAAAATAAACTGTAAACATATTAAATAAGTAATTTACCTTAGTTAATTAAATCTAAGAAGTTATTTATATACCACTAAAAAAGAAAAGATGCTGCCAGTTTAGTAGACACATTGCTTTTTATAGGCATCCATTGTAGAATGTATCCCTATTTCAAAGATAAAATATGAGGAAAAAACTGTAAATAGTAAATGCAACTTGATAGAAGGTGATAGTGCTATGGATGAATAAAGTTGAGAGATGTCAAGTATAGAATGGTGAAAACTAGTTAAAATTTTAAACTATATAGTCTGGATAGGCTTCATTGAGAAAAGGACATTTAATAAAAAGAGTCGAAAGAGGTTGAAACTGAGCTTTGTGGAAGTCTGGAAAGTTATTCAGGCAGAGGGAGTAACCAACTGCAAATATTTAAGGACCAAAAAGCAGTGAGTGTTAAGTGCAGCTGAAGTAAAGGAGTCTGCGAGGAGAATAACAGAATAAGAAGTTACCACAAAATCAGAACATATATGAATTTGGAAGGACACTCAGAAGATTTACTTTTAATCTGTGTGGCATTAGGAGCCACTATAGGGTTTTCAGAAGAGGAAGGATGTGACCTGAAGTTAGGAAAACACAAAATAAAAATAATTTTTAAGTTGGGGAAACACAAAAATAAGAGTAATATTTCCTAGATCTCTAGAAAGTATTTAGAAAAATTGTGGAGGGGAAAATGGGTTAGAAAGGCAGAAGAGTGGTGTGATGGTAGTGCTGTTGGTCATGGAGCTATCCTTAGTACCTAAGGGCACATGCCAAGAAATCTATGAAATAAAGACTCTGAAGGAAGTCACAACCAAGGTGAAGCAGACTAAAATGAATCTAGGCAAGATAGTGATGGATCATGTCTGGGCATAAGTTAGATATCATCCTAATAAAAGACTAGGCCCTGGGTAGGATTACTCTAATCAGTAAGGACAAGGTGGAAACTATTTGTTTGAACTATGCATGTTTTTGACCAACCCAAATGCAATATTTTTAAATATCTCACCATGACAGATCCCATAAGATAACACATCAAGAAATGCATGAAAACAAAAGTTCACAGACTGGGTCAAGGACATGGGGCAGACCTGAACTTCATTCACATTGTGAAAAGATGTTTATTAATCTAAAGGAAAATTCAGAAATTTGGATCTACATGAAAGAATAAGGGGGCTCAGAAAGGGTAAATGTAAAAGTCTCACATACTTATTTTTTTTTAAATATGTATCTGTGGGAGATATTTAACTATTGAAAGCAAAAATAAAATAATGCAGGTGGGGTTTATTACATATGTAGGAGTAAAATGTTTGCTAGTATTATCAAAAAATATAGAAAGGGGCAAGATCTAAGTATACTATTGTAATGTTTTTATTTTATAAGTGAGAGGTAAAATATTTGAAGATAGATGATAATAAGGTAAAACTGTTCATTGTAAATACACCGTATAGAGACACTTAAAAAATAAAATCAAAAAAGAAGTACAGCTAATAAACCAATAGTAGAGATAATATTAAATTCTAAAAGTTATTCAGTCCAGCAGACAGAATACAACGACATTCATGAATAAAGAACTAATGCGACCACTTGAAAGCAAATAGCATAATGGTACACTTAAATCCAGTGAAGATTACCCCAATATACACAGGTTGAAGTTATCCCAAACCCATAAACTTTTCAAGGACCTCTTTCACTGAAAGGAAATAAAATAAAAAATTAAGGAACAATTCAATTCTTTAGACTTTACTTGTAGTTAAAACTTTTAGACTTTCTTTAAACTTGATGTTGCAAGAGCAGAATTTAATTTTGGATATTAATTACTTTGGACTAATTTATTGAAACTTGAATCTTGAAAGTTTTATCTTTCTCTCTGGGAATTTAATAATTAGATTATATATTAAATTTTGAGCATCTCTATGCTCTTTCTATTGCATAATTGGAGTATCTTGATGTCATGATTTAATCTAATTGCAGAAGCTCAGAAGAGCTCTATTGAACAGTGTAACTGGACATAATTTAGCATGAGAAATAACAGAGAGAGAGAATTTTTAGGCTTTGGAGTTAATGAATTAATGTTCTGTTCTGTTATATTTCAAACCCTTCTGGAAGCAAACATGCAGTGTCAGGGAGAGTACAAAAGGGCAGCAATAGTCATTAAGGCAAGGACTTTTCTAAGTAGGAGTGTCTGCAAAAAAAGCTCTGAGAAAAGAACTTAGAGTCAGGTAGTGGATGGAGAAGAAATCCCAGGAAGCACAAATTTGAGAGTAGAAAAAATAGGTAAAAGAAAAAAAAAGCAAAAATAAAAATGAGTAAGGTGCATTCATGAGATTCATGAGCCTGTTATGACTATAAGCAAAAACAGCTCAGTTTCAGTGTGGACCCTCTGAAGGAAGAATTATTTACAGTGCAGCTAAGAATCTTCCCAAGGATTGAATGGGAAACAGCTTTTGACCCATTGACTTGTGTCTCTCATTCATTAAGGGCTGTCTGTGGGGGGATTACATCCCTGACACCTCCAGGCTACCTTGAGAGCATCTGATTAAGCTTCCTGTATCAAATAAAGTTCTTAAGAGGAGTGGCAGAGAGACTGGTTCCTGCAGTAACAAGCTGTCAGAGGACCTGGACCACAGCTGAGGTCACCAGTGAGGGGTTTGGGGGGAGACATCCAGATTGTCAGCTGCAAGACCTCATGAGGGGAAAGACTGATTTGCTTGCTATATGTCTGATCTCACCTGCACTAAAGGACAGTCACTCACTCAGATCACTGTAAGCTTAGTTTCAAGTCCAAATTAAGAGAATAAAGCTGGAGAAGGAGGAAGGAATGCATACTCCCCCTTCTCAGGCTTCTAGAGAAAACAATTGCTAGAGCAGTTCTCAAACTTTACTGTCCAAAACATCCAGAGGGTTTATTAAAACACAGATTGTTTCACCTCGGGCTCAGGGTCTCTGATTCAGTGGGCATGGTGTGTCCTGCCCTGAGAATTTACATTTAAAACAAGTCTCCAAGGTGGGTGGCCCAAGAACCACAGTTAGAGAAATCACTGAGCCAGAATGAGCCTCAAGGCTTCTCTCCCTCTCATTTCTTAAATAACTCGCAGTAGAAGGAGGAGAGAGGAGAAAGTAGGCCTCTCACTGCCTGCTTTCTGGATCTTTTATTATTCTCATGCTCACTTTGGCCATGCAGAATTAATTCTATGATGCAAGTAAAGCAGCACATTATTGCCTTAGACTTAAGCCACTTTCTAGCTTTGGATGAAAAAAAAAATGGGGGTGTTCTATCAGACAGCCTCTAAAACCAGCAACTTTGTCTTAAACAATAGGAGCAAGAGAGAAACAGCAGCATACTAAGGGCCTACTGTGAATATGGACAAGCTTTCTGCCTAGAGGATAGTGTAAACACTGAATAACTTTTAAAATTTCAAACATTCTGTATCATAAGCTGAAGATCTAAAGACGATTTACTTTATGTAAAAAGGCAAAGAAAAGCATGAAATGAATTCCACTGGCAGAGTCAAGCTTCTTTGATTTATACATAATGTTTCTTCTGACAAGGACACAGAAACACTCTCATATTTCAATAATCTAATTTCGCATTGTTTGAAAAGAAACAGAAATATTGATAGACTTTTATTCGGCATGCACCCTGGGATATTTAAATAGACTTTGCACTTTCAAAAACACTCTTTCACAAATTCCATTAACTGGTGGTATTTTCAGAGCCTTTTATGGTAATCAATGATATATTTTATTTTTATTACTAATTGACAAATTGTTAAGATAAATATGTTAAATTCCCTATGAAAATCTAATTTTCTAAAGGTCTTTTTAACCTTTTCTGAAAAGTGGATGGAAAATGAAAAATGAGTTAAACTAGTTTTAGAGATTTATTGGGTCCATAAATGTGCTATTTGGCTATCTAATTTACATTTTTCTTGCACTTTCATTGCATTTTTTCATTGTCAAAGCACATTCCTAACTATTCTTTTGTGATTGAACTATAACAATTTTCTGAGTGATCTCAAGTTTACTATACTTATTTATACACAAAACACATGTTTAAAGTTTTTATGCCAAATATAAAACACCATAAACCCAAAGGAAAAGGAAACACTAAAAAAAAAAAGGAGGAATGGCTTGTTTAGCAAATCATTGGTAGGGCTGCTGTTTTATAGCTAATTCTATCACTTTGAAACATTTTATTGTAAAGTGTCACCTTAAAGAGAAAACAATAGGCCCAAAATGGCATCACTCATGCTAAAAGCCATGATAGCAAACCTAGTTTTAATACATGATCAAATTTCAGTTTCAACCTCTCCCAGAAATGTTATCTTAATTACTCAGTCATGAATTTTTTTGTTTAAACACCAGTAAGGTCATCTGTCAGGTGAACCTTCATCAATACCCACAGAAATCTGCCTGATTTAAACACTTTCTGTTCTCTTCCTCCGAATAAAAGACATCCTGGCCTCCAAATAATATTTTCTTTTATTAATAGTTCCCTTGCCCCACCTTCCTTTCTGTAAAAAAATCTTCCATTTTGTGCAACCTGTCAGATCTTCCTCTAGTTGCTAAATAGGATGCTGCCTGATTCATGAATCGCTTAATAAAGCCTATTAAATCTCTAAATTTACTTGTTTTGTCGTTATTCCATTAATTTTGCAAAATGTTTTGACATACCAGACACTTTTCTGATCAAGATGGTTAGTTACTTACAAAATGTATCCCCACCTTCCTCTCCTTGAAATTAACTGAACCCTTAATTGTTGTGGATTAAGGTCAAAGAAATGTACTTTATAATCTCTGCATTTAGAGAGGGTCAGTGGGAGTTGTTATTGGAGCTTCCACTAAAGTTCTTTTCAATTATGGTTGAATTTGATGAATTAATGTTTTTTTATATACTTTGTTTCTCCCTTTCTGCTAAAGCCCAAAGTAGCAAGTCAGAGTTAGATTAGCTGGGCTGCCTAAACACCTAGCAAAACTTAAAGTCTCAAATATTCTTTTATATAGAATTGTCCTAATTAAAAGGATTTCTTATAAACAGAAATAGTCAGATGGCTTTGAGGGAAGGTATTGTATTTGTTTTTATCTAGTACCACATTATATTATTATCTGAACAATGTGAAAACTCCAGTCAGTTTTTTACTTCATTTTTCATTTCTCATGGCCTCACTTCTTTCCTTAGCTTATCATTTATTCTATGCTCCCTTATTACAATCATTCTCTTGTGAATTTACTTAACTTCCTCATGCCTAACTCTCTCCCATCACCTGACAAAATAAAATATTGTTTAAAACTAAATCTTTTTCTGATTGCAAATTCACAGCCAACAACTGAAAACAAACAAATGAACAAATATGTAACTTCTCAAGGACACCCAAAGATCTGCCCAATATACCAACTACATCCCACTACTTCCATCACCTTCTTAACCTGCAAGATACTTATTTTATATCTCATCATCTCCTCAAATCACAAATGTTCTTACGAACTTGTTATTTCCAAGGGTTGATGTTCTTCATTGCACTGAAAAACTCTTTTAAGCAATAGATTATTTCCTCATGCCCTCAGGCTGAACATTTGTTCCCAACACAGTTCTTCTTGCTCCCTGTTTCGACAGATTAACTATTCCTCTTCCAAAGACCAATCTATTATATCAACTTTCGAAGGACTTCACTACTGCCTTTTTCCTCTTTTTTTTTTTGTCTTAAATTAGCTGCTTTTCATCTTTATTAGATTATTCACCTTGGCAGTCCCAATACATTGCCCAGGACATAAATCATTCTTTTGTCCAGTGACTCCGTGCTGTATATGCTCCCCATCCCTTTGGATTATTGGCCACCTGGGTTCTCAGATCCACTGTCCTGGTATCACAGTGCTTGAATTTAAGTAACTGTTATTTTACTCAATAATGCCCCCAAAGTGCAGGAGTGGTGATGCTGGCACCTGGTGATTGGGTCCAAGAACCCAATTATAGGCCTTCACCCATGACTAGATGCCAACTGGGTTTGAGCCAGAAATCAGGCCTGGAGTACCCACAATGAGTTGAGTGTTAAACCATAAACTCCCAAATATTTTTAATCTTTATTCCAACATTTTCTTAATTGATTTTCAGGATACATATTTCCCATTACAGGGTGCTCATTCTAGGTCATCTTTTTTCTTCTTGTTAATCTCGGTTCCAAGGTTGCTGAGTTCATGTCCATCTATATTTATTCATAAGGTGACCTCATCAAGCTCAGATTTATGGCTTTAAATATATTCTTTGCACTTTGATATTATTAAATATACAACTTTGACCTGTCATTTCCCTCTGATCTCTAGATATATACACTAGCTTGCATATTTGACTTCCATCTGGATAATTATATTGAAATTAACTAGTCAAAAAAAATTTAATTTTATTCAGTCTTCCAATGTGCTTCTTCTCCATTACAGTTAATATCATAACCATACATACCTCTAAAGGCTTCTTTCAAATTCCTTGGGTTATTTATTTGTTTAATTCTCTTTCTCTCATACTCACATGCTATTCCTCGGGACATCATAGAGTTACTTTTAAAATGCATTTCAAGTCTGACCATTTCATTACCTCTTCACCATTCAACTATATCTTAAGCCACCATGATCTCTTTCCAGACTATCATTTTTTAAACAGATCTTAGTGCTTCCAGTCATTCTAAAACAAATCAGAATGCACCTCTTCATATACTAAACACTTTGATGGCTTCCCATTACATTTACAATGGAAATCCAAATATTTAAGTAGTAGGGCTCCATGTGTTCTGACCTCAAGTCACCTGCTCAAATTCATGTCTACCATCCTCCTCTTATTTATACCAACAACACTAGACATCTTGCCAAGTAAGTTTCTGCCTCCTTTCATAAATCATAAAGAAAATTAACATTTGTCAGTATGAAAGTAAATCAGTGTATATTAATGATACATGCAATTTTATGTAATCAGTTCAACTAATTACTAAAATTTGAAGTAAATCATAAATAAAACAAAGTTTTGTTTTTAAGAATGAAATCAGCCTACTTAGCCAATGTCCACAGCCATTTAATTAACCATTATGAGTATAAAATTTGTTGTATGTAAATAACAGTGTTCTCTGTTATTAATAAGTTCAGATAAATAGATGATCTAATTTAAAAAGTTTAAATGCTTAATTTTTTCAGTTTTTAAAATTTATATGGCTGCCTTTTTGTTGATATTCTCATGATAAAAAAGTAATTCAAATTCCCTATGCTTTAACTTTCCATTCACAATTTATTTTGCAACATTTTATGAGAATTTGAAACATATTGGTACAAATTTACAATTTTTATTCACCCAAATACTTTTTTTAAATTAAAAAACATTTTTTATTAACAGTAAGTTTCAAAAACTAAAAAAAAAAAAAATGAAGCCTTGCCTTCCTAGTCAAATATGATATTCTTCAAATATTGAAGCACAAAGTAATTATTAGCAACACCATATTTCTTACCGTTCACTTGGAAGATGTGAGTCTGATAAACCTCTTCATAGCCATTTGCATAGCAGGTGTAATTGCCCATGTGAGTTGTGGTAACCTTAGTAATATACAAGGACCCATCATCTCCAAAGTCCTAGAGAAAAAAAGTAAAACTTAAAAAGTGAGCTGTTTGAGTTTAATATATTTTTGACAATACACTTTTTAAAAAAGTGTATGCAGGAGCAAAGTAAATAAATAAAATATTGTGTTAAATTATTGAAAAATGATCAGTGTTAGTCCTATAAAGTTGAAAGACCTGTAATTATTATTTTTCCATAATATATTTTGTTTAAAAAGTGTAAGATCATAAACATAACTTTTTAGTATTTATTTGAAATACATGAGTTTAGATGTAAAGTAACTCAACTTCCACATTTTTTAAATTCAGTTTACATCTTTAATTAATAAAGCTATATTTTTTCTTATTTGTAGCTAAAACAAATAGATCTTAATTGTATTCTTTACACTTGTAATAGCCCATTAATTTTTATATCCTTAAATTTAAATATGTATTTACCCAGAAAAAAATACTATTAAAGCAGTATGATCTCAGAGATACAATTTATAGCCATATTAATAGAATAGGGTTTTTTAAAAACCTAGAAATAATCAATACATTACAAAAAGTTATCATAACATTTCAAAGCTATGGGGACAAATATATAACCATTGTGGAAAAAAAGAAAAGAAAACTCACACTTTGTCAAAATCAAATCCAGGAAACATCTTTGGAACAGTAAAGACCAGAAAATTTTCTCTTTTAGAAAGGCAATGAATATACTAGCAAAAATTGTCAAAGTCAACTTTTTCAGAACTCTGGAAATAAGCAAAAGCTTGTACCAGTTCACAGAGTACCAATTATTTGAGCAAGACTTACATCTCAGGCTGCGTAAATGGCCCTACTCCTAAGGCCTTTATTGGGGGAAGGGGGAAGAAACAGCAATTTTTAACATTATGTTTCTTTTGATAAGGGTAATAATTGTGCATAATAATAGGCACAACAACAACAACAACAACAACAACAACAACAAGCTTAGGAGGAAAAATAGAATGAGATGCCCATAGCAGGATTTGAAAAGATCTGTATATTCCTAGAAATCTATAAGGCCATACAATTGTGCAGGACAGTGTGCATGACCAGAAAGATTTTTTTCTTGTTTTGATTTTTTAGGATTAGGAAGAGAATCCCTAATCTCTGATCTCTGGCTGACCTTCAGGCCCTGCGCTGGCAGCGAGTGAAGGCTAAGGAAGACTTATAAATGCTTATAGGAATATTCAATGCATGACAATAAACAGAAACAGAACACCTCAGCAAAGTCTGGAAGACTTATTGATTCAAGGCATTTAATTAAATCTGTGTCCAATCATTAGCTCACCATAAAAGATAAGTGAACAAAGATTTCAGTGACCCCACAGAGCAAACTAAAGAAAAATAAATAAAATACACTTCATCAAAATTAGAAGCCTCTTCTCCCCAAAGAACACTATCAAGAAAGTGAAAGCACACCCCACAGAATGCGAGAAAATATTTGCAAATCATTTGTCTCATATGGTCCTTGTATCCAGAATATGTGAAGTATCACACAATTGAGTAACAAGAACACAACAATCCTATTAAAACAATGGGTAAAATATTTGAAAAGCTATCTGTCAAAAAAGGTTTACGATGGGCAGTAAGTACATGAAAGGATAATCACCTTCCTTAGTCAATAGGGAAATGAAAATAAAAACCACTATGAGATACTATTTTATATTTTCTAGACTAGCTAAAATAAAAAAGACGAGCAATACAACATGAGAGGATGTGACAAAACTGAAACTTTTAAATGTTACTGGTGGGAATAGTAAATGGTGTACCTACTCTGAATAACAGTTTGGCAGCTCCTCAAAAAGTTAAACAATGGGTCATCCTAAGTGTAACAATTTAATTCTTAGGCATATACCCAAAGAATAAAAAACATGTTTCTATATAGCAATGGATGTTCACAGTAGCATTACTTAAAATAACCAAAAAGAGAAAACAACTCAATATCCATCAATTGATAAATAAAAACAAAGTAGTATATTTATATGCAATAAAAATATATAATGATAGAATTATAGTTTTGGCAATTATAGAGCATAAAATACTGATGCATACTACAACCTGAATGAATCTTGAAAACATGCTAAAAAAAAAAAAACTGGACTCAAAAAAGCCACAAATTATATGAGTCTATTTATATGAAATGTCCAGAATAGCCAAATCCCATAGAGATAGAGATTACCAGGAATGGAGAAGATGGGTTGATGGACAATGACTATCAAATGGTATGGATTACTGTTTTGAATGATGAAAATGGTCTAAACTTCAATAGCCCTGATGGCTGCACAATTTTGTGAATATACTGAAACCACTGAATTGTACATTTTAAAGAAGGTACTTTTAAGGTATAAGAATTACATTTCAATGAAACCATTATTAAAATAAATTATGTATGAAATATTTAAATATAAGAAGTTAAATATGCTGAAATAAAACTGTATATCACATTGGCTAATGCAATCTTTATTGAGTATAAAAAATTTAGAAGACAAGAAGAAAAAACGATCAATATGTTTATATATATATAAAAAAACTTCTGCATTACAAAACACTGTAAGCTTTAAAAGGAAGAAAATAAATTATCCGTGTAAAATATTTTAAAAATCAATGCATTTGAATCCTTATTTATATAGTGGTTATTATATGCCAGATTCTGCTGTAAGTAACTCACAAATATTGACATATTTGATGTTCATATCTGAACTATGAGAAGAGAATCTGCTAAAACCCTCCTACATTATAGCAGGAGATAATAAAATAATCTCCTTAGTCACAATGGGCCTCTAATTAGTAGAGCTGAGATTTGAAGCCAGGTAGGCTGACTCCAGAGTCTTTGCTTTAAACCCTTGCATGACTGCTGCCTTCCTTCTCCATCAGGGACTGAACTAGGAATAAAGACAGGAAAAGAGCACAAAGAAGAATGTCAAGACAGAATACCCAAGACAAAGGAGGTCAGGTACACCGGTAGGTTTGAAGAAAAGAGGCTAGATAAATAGAGTGAGACTTAATGTGGAAAAGGAAGAAGGAAAGGTGGATCAGTCTCTTAAGATCAAAAAACAATAGCATTTTACAACCTAACTCAACAACTGTCTCTCTCCTGTCTCAGCAGCAGAGAATAAAGATGAATATGAGGCTGATTTTACACTCACTCTTCTTCTTAGGATATAATTACCAAATTTTAAATATCTCTTATTACAAGTATTATTAAAAGGTTTATTTCATATTTTTGGTAACTCTTAAGATTAACCCTCTAAGAATTTTGTCTCTCCCAACTTTAAAATTCTGCCTTACTCTTTTTCATGTTGAGTCCCAAATTTTTAAATTATCCATTTATTAAGTGATAGGTATTTTTGGTTTGGACATTTTTTTTTATGCCTTATATCAGCTTTATGATTAGAAAGCCATTTTTCATTCTGATTTAATATAAATCATTCTGATTTAATATAAATATTTCATTCTTATTTAATATAAATAATTTCCTTATCATCATAACAGTTATATCTAATTCTTTAATATTTATATATATATTTATTTATGAAGTAAACATGTACCCTTTCTTCTTTTTCTATACTGTAATTAATTGTATCTTGATAAGTTGGTCAAGAAAGCTTTTCCTCCCATCTGTGATTTTTTATCCTTGTATCTTTAAAATATGATACTACCCAGTGACTTACCAACATTCACATAACAACAGTGTTCCAAAAATATGCCTTATATGTTTTTAACTAACATATTCATACCATGTGCATTCCTGTTAAAAATAGCTTCTCTCTAAGTGATACTCACTACAGATTGATTGCAATCAAGAAAATTACTATGGGACTATTAAATCCAGGCCTGAAAATAATGAAAATGTTCTATCAGTGAGTAGAGAATGAGAGGGACAGAGAGAAGGAGAGAAAGAAAGAGAGAGAAGGGTGGAAAGAGAAGAATAAAAATAAAATATGGAGGGGGAGGAAGAAGGATATGAAGGAGGAGAAAGGAGAGTTTAAAAGGAAGGTTAAAGAAGAGAAGGGGTAGGGAGGAAGGAGAAACATATTGTATGTTCTGGCTACCATATTTAGCTGAAGAAGAATATTTCCTTAATAACTAACAGCATCATATCATAGACAATGAATCAATTAACCACATTTCTACAGCTCCCATGGGGTACTTACATGGAGTTCCAGGGAAAATCTCATTACCTGTATAACAGGAGAGGATTGGGAGCTTAAACCCCGAAAAGAAAGTTGCTGTGTGATACAAATGTGTGATAAAATGCCCTGCATTACCACACACTACCATTAAAATCACTGCTTTTAGGGCTGAACACTAAGGCTACAGAATGGACATCATAAACAGAAACCCCAGAGCCTTGCCTCCAGTTAACAAAAAAGCAGACAGTTGATATGTGGTGTGGTGTGGAGTTGTAAAGTAAAACTTCTACAGAGGTCAGTTCAGAATTATGAGACTTAAAAAGGTTTTAAGAAAGAGTGAGAGCCCAAAATAGTTATTGATAACCTAAAATATATAGTAAGATAATCCAGGGGGCATATGATGGCCAAGCACACAGGGCATACACATATAAGAAAGACTCATCATAAGCAGAACAAGTCACGGACAGAAGAGAGGTGAATCCCTTCCCTGGATAAGAATAATTGAAAACAATTATAACAATTCAAAATATATCTGATATTTGTAGTTATGTTTATATTCTTATATGCCAAACTGTAAGTAGGCCTTTTAAAGAAGATTTTCAAAAGATCCTATTTAAATCTTCATAGAATCTGAAATAAACAACTTTGTCATATGTTGTTCTATACAGTTATCCAGAAAGCATGGTTTTTCCAAGAATATAACCTTGAGAGTATTTATTTAAAGTGTCTTTTTGCAATCTATGTTATTCCTCAATATGGACTTCCTTTAATTTGGAATATTCTCTAAATTAGCATGTGCATGACCTCTTCTAATCTATAGCTTAGTTTATGTTTTCTTCTTCTATCTTCTAAATGGAAGCAACATCATCCAGTCTCAATTTCTCGTAATATGCGACTTTATAATCACCTTTTTGGACAGCTTCTCTGAATGAGAAAGGACAAATACTCCCTCACTACTTTGAAGGAGGCATGAGTCTTTTTCCTACACTTAAAATAAACCCTAATAAATATTTACTGAAGACTTACATATGCCAGACACTGTGCTAAATCATTTAAATAAATCATCAGATTTCATCCTTTAAACAACCTTTTTTTAAATGCACCTCTATTAGTCCCATTATATATGTAAGAAAATTGAAATATGCTAATAAGTTTGAAGTTACCAACTGCTATGGTCTGAATATGTCTCCTCCCCAATTTATCCCTTGAAATCCTTATGCCCAGCGTGATAAAATTAGGAGTGTGGCTCTTGGAGGTGGTTAGGTCATGAGTGTGATTAGGTCATAAATGGGATTAGTGCTCTTTTAAAAGAGACCCTACTGAGATCCCTGGCCCTTTCTGCCTTTTGAGGATACAGGGAGAAGGCACTGGCTATGAACCAGGAAGATAGATGGCTCTCACCAGAATGTTTGATGTGCTGGCATCTTGACCTTGAACTTCTCAGCCTCTGAGTTGCAAGAAATAAATTTCTGTTGTTTATGCTACTGAGTCTGTAGTATTTTATTACAGCAGCCCAGGAGCATAAGACACAAAACAAAACAAGGTTTTAAGATTAGCATCCAAAGGATCAGATTGCAGAATCGAACTACTCTTGTTATTATGTAATTCTTAACTCATCTTCCTCTTTCTAGATCCTGCATTATTGTAACCAAACTTCAAACTTCTTTTTTTTCTAATACAGATACATCAGTCCTACTATTTATCTCCATCTTGATTCAGCATTTCTAATTTTGCAATCTTTCATTTTCTCAACATTTTTCTAAATCAAATGTGCAATGGTGATGCTCAGCCATGTTGAGAATTATGACCTTAGAACAGGCACTTCATAAATTCAGGAATAAAAGTTTGCACTTATTCAGACTCCTATTATACCTTTATAATCCTGCTGCCAATAGACAGTCCATAAATATTTCTTCAGCAATTAAACCTTTATGAGCCTTTACATCATTAAAAAAATTGCCTCAAGGCACTGATGTCTGGAAAGTTGATAGAAAAACTTAAAATCATTTATTTTGTTGAGTTGATTGTTTATATTCTTTTTAAGGCAATACAAAAGGGAACTGTGGGAAAAATCTATAGCACATGTCTAAAATTTTGAAAATGTTATGGCTACTATTGACTATAATAATTGTATAATTAATTGTAATAATCAAAATATTTTACTACTGAAAAATGATGAGTGCTGATCAATCAGAATATAAAAGGCAATAAACATCAGATATGATTATGCTAGAACACCACAGATGAATTTAGGCCTATATTTAAACACAAACATTTGTCCCAATCTGAATGGTAAATCTTGTCCATTAGAAATAGTGACTTTTAAATTTAAGTTTACTTTACTATTTTGTATTATGTTTTTCTTTATAGTTTTAAATTGTATAGTACCAGTCTTACAACACTTTAAATGAGGTTTTCTGTGTAATATACATTGTTTTGATAAGCACTGCCATTAAAGTAATTTCCTTTCCAGTTTTGATTATGCTACTGTGCTTTTACTTTGTAATATTGTGAAAGCTATTTTCCTAGCTTTTATGTGTATAAAATATTTTCATAAAATATCAATGAAAGTAATTTAAGCAAACATCTACATATTGAAATTGACTAAAATACTTTCTCATGATTTATGTGATGTTCTAAAACTATAGAAATCTCTCCCTACTATATTTACTTAGATATTCAATCATGAAAAATAGCACAGTGAAATATAAAATTAAATAAGTTCAATTTGGTAAATAAATTATTAAAAAAATTTTTCTAAACTAAACCATTTCATATATTTTAAACAGTACAATAAAAAAATAAACTAATGTGTGGACTGAAATTGTTATTTCAAATTTGTGAGCAAACTAAAACTCTAGCAATTGCATTCTTTGGTAGGAAAACCAGAACAAAAATTATAAAATTACATATAACAATAAAATTTGATGGTATATGTAAATCATTAGATTAATCGTATTATTTCACTTAGAAAAATAATACTGCAAAAAGTTTCCAATAATATGATATAATGATGAGTAATAAAAATAAATTTAAAATCTATCATTTTATAGAACATTATTTAAAGTGTTTTACATATATACAAAGTCAGACTTGCGACAAAGAAAATAAAATTTTAGTGTCAGCCTCTCATTTGTATAAGCCCTTTCTAAGATCTGAAATTAGCTCTGCAATGTGTATACACAGTCTTATGTTTGTGTAAAATTTATAAACATACTTATAATTTTCTGTGATTTCTTATCGTAAAAAATATTCAGTTTTTAAATCTAATTGTAATTTACAATTTGTAATCTATTTTTTAAATAAAGCATCTTCAAAATGTATGGGCTTTAACTTCATGATTTACATCATCTTGAACCACCCTTGAGTATATTAATTCTTTATATTTTGACAATTCCAGGTTCTACAAACAGAAGTCAGAAAAGTTAACTAACTTGTCTATAAATGTGATTAAGTTAATGATCCACCATTCAAAACTAAGGCATCTGCCTCTAGGGTTCAGGTCCTGAAAGTTCATACTTTATAGACACTGACATTGATATGGATCAACATGAGTGAATCCCCAAATGATGTACATATATGTGTTTACATAAAATATATACAATATGACTCAATTTATACAAAGTTCAAAACAGGAAAAATAAACTGTATGCTTTAGGTACATATACATTATATACATTTATGATACAAAATAAAAGAACAACAAGGTATGGGTTAACATGTAACTCATGATAGGATTATGTCTAGGATATAATGAAGAGGAGCCTATAAAGGTTTTCAAATTTGTTGTCAATGTTATATTTTTTAAATGGTTATTGAATCTAAAGTTTCCAGTGTATCATTTCGCTTTAAATTGTAGAGATCTTACAATTTAAATCTTACACATACCCTTGGGTATGTGTAAAACTGAAATATAAAAAACTAATTAAAAATTTATACTAGACCTTAAATCATGTATCTAAAAGCACAGAGCTTCCCTTAAGTATATGTAGAAAGTCCCAAGTCTTTTCCCTGTTACTCTAGACTTAAATTGCACTTCTTGAAAATTTAATGGAAAAAATACCATTTAGATATTTGACTATATTCAGCATATTTTGAAAGAGAATTAATCCTTATCTTGGTTTCATCAAAAATATTAATAACATAATATGCAAAAGTACCCGGATTCCTTTTAATTTTTATATAACCAGTGAATTCATAATGTGCACTGCAGAGTTTTGACTCCACCTTTAGATAGTGGAAAGAGTGTCATACCTGCCCAAAAAACAAGAAGAAACTGAGCAATCTGCAAAATACTACTGTTCTTGAACTCATCAGAGTGCTGACTTCCAGGGGCAACTGATTAGGGCAAAATCTGAGGAAAGTTGGAGTGAGCCTCCAGGAAGAGATAGAACAATAGTAGGGGTGATCACTATCTAGAATAGGCAATCAATCATCTATACCAGAGCACTGAAAGAAAACAAGGCCGCCATCAAAACGAGTCCAAAAAAAAGTCAACTAAATTTTTAATGAACTGTTAAAAGCTGAACATGCACAGTTGTGTGAGCATAGAGCCCTGATTGGACAAATACTTGCAGCTTCTCCTCTATAGACCTCACTATTTGCTCCGGAGGAAGACTGGGAGAAAGAGAAATCAGAGAAAGCACTCCTTGTAGTGTGGTTCCACTCCTGGGTAACAGCTGCTGCTGAAGAATGAAATAATTCTTACCTGGATCCTTCTCCCAATAGAATAAAGTCTTACACTGCTTAAGAAAGGCAGAAGATCTCACTTTGAGTGGATGAAAATCCACTGAGTTTGAGAAAAAGAAAGAAGTTCTCCTCGTTCCAGAAAATTACAGATGTTTCCACTGCAGGCAGGCAGGATCACAGAGAAAAACTCTGTTCAAAGACTCAGACACATGAACTGCTTAAGGCTGAGACTGAATGAGAAAAATGTAGAATGCTTCCTTGCTCTGAACCACCCAGGCTAACAAGAACAGGAAACAAGCAACAGCAGACTGCTACTAGTGGATGGACAAGAGCATGGGGAGACAACCTTTGTGAGGTACAGACTCAGAGGAAAAGGCTAAAACTGTGGGTGGACCAAACATAATCAATAATAGAGAAATAGCAATTTGAGGGGTCATTTTATAAACTATGTCAATGTCTAACCAATGTACTGTATACTTGAAACTAACATAAAATAAATAAAAAATAAAAAATAAAAATAAAATAAAATAAAATAAAATAATAAAATAAAAAAAGAATTTGCTCAACTAATCAATCCAGCCACTGCCCTAACTACAAAGGACCACTAGAGGGATTTGAAGCTGATGGAGCACTGAAGGAAATCATAATAACCAAGAAAAGTGAAACAGCTCAACTCCTCAATAAAGGCCAAGCAGAAAAAGAGACATGCCTATTTTCAGGTATAAGTACTATTTACATTTCTACTACCCCACAGAGAATATGCAGATTTCAACTAAAAGTTATGAGACACACAGAATGGAAAGAACTAATTCTGCTTTTGGGAGACAAAACAATCAGTAGAACTAATCTCAAATATAATTCTGTTATTGGAAAAATCATAAAGGTGGTTTAAAATAACTATGATTACTATGTCATAAGCTGTAGTGGAAAACTTGATGACATTCATGAATAGATGGGTAATTTTAGCAAAGAAATGGAAACAATAAGAAAATGTCAAAGGATAATCTAGAAATAAATTCAAACATACACTGTAACAGGGATGAAGACTGCCTTCAACAGACTCATCAGTACACCTGACACATCCAAAGAAAGAGTCAGAGAACTTGAATATAGGTCATTGAACATCTCATAAATGGAAATACAATAGGAAATTTGTGACAACAAAAATAAAAAAGAAAGAGTATCCAAGAGATACAGGCTAACATCAGTCTAAAATATGTAATTAGTATTCTAAAAAGAAAAAAAGTGGGAGAGTGGAGAGAAAAAAATATTTGCAAATAAATAGTCAATAATTTACTAAAAGTAACAAATTAAAAAATAACCTAGAAATATATTCATACTATTGAAGACAAAAGATAACAAGAAATGTTATAGGCTGTCAGAGAAAAGCACATAATCATCTTCAAAAAATGGAAAGTCTCCCAGGTTTCTGAGACCAAGTATAACCAGAATAAAGGTTTCATCATACCTGAAAAAAAATATGTAATATATAGTGAATGATCTATTAAAGAGCTTAAAAAATATCAGAGAAGTGAGGTAACAATGTCAGCCAGTCCTCCAGCATAAGTATGTTTTGTGTGATTAAGAGAAGTGGTATCACTTAGTTATCTATAACCTCTCATTGTAAAAATCAGTCAATAAATCAATTAACTGTATGAGCATATATATAACAAGCAAATATAATTTTAAAATGAAATAATCAGAATTTGATGCTATTACATATATAAATGATAAAACTAATCATCACTTTTTTTGACTCAAAAATATTCATTTCTGATCATTTCTGATCATTATTACTTTCAATGCAATTTTGATAATTATTTTCTAATTTTTTGTTTGATTTCAACATTGTTGAGTTTATATTAATTGATAATATATTTTGAATATCATAAATTAGATCAGTAAATAGCAATATGCAAAAATCCACTAATCATTGCTCTTGAATCGGAAGAAGTCTGAGATCCTAAAGAGAACAAGCATATCATTCAGGAACTAATCAAGAGGTAGAAACCGCACAGTAGTTTGAACATGGAAATTTTAATTAAAAATATTAACTACAACAAGGATTTGGAGAAACAGGTAATTGTTTACTACAAGAAAAAAAAAGATACTCTAAATCAGTGGTCTGCAAGCTTTGTGGCAGCAGAGATAGGTGGTCCTATGAGAATCTAACACCTGAGATCTGAAGTGGAGCTGAGGTGATGATGCTAGCTCCGGGGAGTGGCTATAGATACAGATGAAGCTTTGCCTGCTCCCGCACTGCTCACCTCCTGCTGTGCAGCTCTGTTCCTAACAGACTCCTGCTTTAAAGAATATAAGAATAATAAATACAGGAGCAACCATTACCCTTAGAGAAGAGACAGTGAACCCAAAAATCAGGTGCCTTCCCTGCAGGGTTGATACCCAGACCTCTTTGTAGAGAGTGGGCAGGTCTAGGGCTCATTAGAGACTAGAGAATAGAGAAATTCACTGAGGCTGCAGAGCCTCTCGAGAGGGTCCAAGAAGAAATTTTTAATAAAAGGTACCCTGCTGGAAACCCCCTACTGAGAAGCCACTTGTGGTATTCCTGGAGAAGTCTGCCAGGAATCAATCAGGAGCAAAGGCCTGCAGAAGCTGCAGGCTCCCTAGGCACTAAGGAAGTTGCACATAATGTAGGAGGCTGCCTAGAAAAACACACCAGAACTTGAAAGAGAAACTCTTTTCCTACTCTAGTGTCCCTCCACTACTCTCTGCTAACAAAGCATGTCATCTGCTATAGGAAAAATAATGTTAAGATCCAGATAAATTACTGCAGAGCAGTCACATAAGGGTGATTTGGAGCAGAGGCAATGGGTCGATAACTAGTGCATCAAATTTCAATATTTCTCAAGAAAAATGTCAGATTAGGAAAACAATGGTCAGCTATCTAGTCAACTGTAGGCCGCATGTTTTGAACTACACACACTTTCTGTCCTGATCATTCACCAATAAAAAGGTGGATAACATAAAGAGTATAAATTCAAAAGTGTCTCAGAGCTGGTATTACATAGGTATTTGGAATTTGTAAAAATTCATTATGCTGTAAACTTATGGTTTATGTACTTAACTGTATCATTTTTATATTTCAATAGAAACTTTTAAAATAAAACATCCATGTTGCAAAGTTTAGTGTCTGATTGTAGTTAGCCTATATACATAGCACATCATAGAAGTCATGTACTTAGCCTTACAGACACACTTATGTCTCTGCATTTTAATTGGTTTTTTAATTGAAGTGACGCTTTATTAAAAATAATTTCATTTACAGGCTCTAAATAAAGGATGAAAATTAAGGATTGAGTTTGTTTTGTGAGTAAAGACTTGTCAATCATTCAAAATATCTTCTATGATTTCTGAGAGGTTCTCAGTTTGCCTCTAAATGAAGGTCACTGCCATTATAAATGCTATCTGGAAGCCACTTTAAACATTATTAATTATTTTATGGTAAAAAACAAATGACCCCCATTTTATTCACTGAGTTCTTGTCCTGCAATGAAATTCACTAGTTGGAGATTGAGCTGTTTCCCCCCACAACTGAAAATTTAAAAGTCTTCAACCTTCGATGGAGAACTATTCCATATCTTAGTGGACAGATCTTTTAACAAAGTGTTGTTAACAAATAAATCGCCTTCTGCGATAGACTAATTTCACTGATGATCCCAGTTATCCTCACCAAATATTTTACTAAACCATGCCATTTGCTATGTAACTTTATTGTCGTCTTCCCTCTGACTGTGGACTTTTCTGTTACTTGCTCTGGCCAAAGTAGTATTAGCAAATGTGATGCAAGCAGGAACTTGGAGAAAGAAAAGTACATTTCTGCTTGGCCTATCATATGACAGGGCCTGCTTTCTCTTGGATCCTTGCCATCAATATGAGACTAGCCTTCTAGAAAGTGAGAGACTACACGGAGCTTAGCTGAGATTATCAAAGACTAGTCTGTTGACAGCTTATCTATGAGAAAGCTCAACCAAGATAAGTCAAAGTCAAGCCACATTGGCAGGACCTCCACACTGACATAAAACATGGCAAGAAATAATGAATTGCACTGATTTTAACACATCAAAATTTGGATAACATGTTATGCAGCAATATCTATCTATTATAATGTTTTAATTCTGGCTGAATATTTTTCCCTCACTTGAATTTTTTTAATTGTTAAAATTTTACTTTGTTTTGTTTCTTTAAGAAATAATGTTCATAGGACTTTACTGGGGTTATTGTAAAGACAAACTGAATTGAGAATAAAAACATCACACTGAGATTCTTACGGAAGGTGGTCACATGGATTTCTTAATAGCCAGACCCCATTTTTCTTCACCCTGGCAATAAGAGATTGCGAATCTAAAATGCATCACAAGCAAAACGCATAATGTTGTATACCATGAAATTTTATGGTTGCTCTAGAAGAATTAAAAGCTCAGATATAAAATCTATAAATGTTGAGTCCACCAAATGGAATAATTGATTAAAAATTAATTAAACATATAGTAGTTAATCAGTGATCTGATTTCCTCATTAAGAGATGTTGCAAGAGTTAAATAAAATGTTTTGAACATCATTTGAAATGTTTTATAATAAAAAGGTGATCATTTGATAAATTTAGACTTTCTGTTTTGCTAAGTGTACACTAACCTAGAGGTTGTTCGAAGGTACTATAACAAGTTTGATGACTGTCAATTAGGCAATAAAGACGAAAGGATGCACAAAACTCAACAGTCCTGTGTTCTGAATCATTCTAAAAACGTGGGGAAAGAAACTGTGACTTGAAGATTAGTCAAGTCATATAGTTTATATGAGAAATTTATTACTAAATTTTATAAATTTTCCTTCTGTGTGCTGCTATATGATACTGCTCTTGTTGGCTCAGCTGTTTTTTTATGTCAAGAGAGAATTGGGAATATTGTTGTTAATTGCATACACCACAGCTAGAATATATATCATGTTCCAAAATAATGACTTTTTTTTATATTTAGGCTTCTGTTTCTTAAATAAAAATAAATAAGACTTTTAAAAAGAAAGACCATTAAAAAGCTTCTCTGAGACATTTTATTTTTTTAGAAAATGTTTATTGGGTACCTCTTTTTTGCCAGTCACTGTGACTCCCAGGCAAAGATGGCATAGCTGTCTTTTCAGATGTCCTAGGGCAAGGCATAATTTCCTTTTAACTAATCACAAAGGAAAATATATAATTGGTGTTGAGGACATGAATAAAGCCAACAGGTTCTCATTTTTCTCTTACTCTTAAATAATTTTCAACTCTCAACTTCAATGTACACTTAGGTAGAATAAAAGATATTTACAGTATTCATAGGATGCTGGTTATTTATTATCCATAAATATTTATTTTTCTTTCTACTTATTTTTTCTGCTTCCTTCAGCTGTGTTGGAGGATATTATGCATCCACACATCCATAATAATTTTTCCATCAAACCTGTGCTTCTTAGAGAACCTTGTTGTTGCTTTTGTTAACTTAACAACACTTCAAATCCAATTATTCATTTAGGGCATCAAGTGTTTGAAAAATAAAGACTGGAATTTGAAATCCCACTTTGCCACTGACGGGTTTCAAGAAACCTGGAAAAGTTCTTTCCTCTTTATAAGTTTCAATTTCCAGATGTGTTCAAAATGAAAATTAAAACATTTGTTCTCTTTATCTCACAAGCAGATGTAAGGAGAAAATAAAATGATGTTTTGAAAAGCATTTTGTAAATTATAGTAAATTGTGAGACATAATTTTCTTAATGATAAGGACTTAATAGTTTCTATATTGGCACATCTAATTTGGTATGTATTGGAGGTTTCTAAATGGTAGTAAACTTGTTAAAGTAATAAGGACTAAAATTTTACAATTACTTCTAATAGTTCATTCCAACATCCACAATCAGTATATTTTTCATGTTGCTCATAAAGTTAAGATGTTCTGAAGTTCTTTTAAAAGTGAACTTGGGGATTCTTGCTTCATCCTGAAAGAACTACTACTGTAGTGGTCCCTTTTCTCGGCTCAGACAGCATCATTGTTCAGATAACAGATTCCCATTTAGAGAAAAAAAGGAAAGAAAAGGGGAACTGAAAATAAGGCTTTTTTCTTAATATGGAAATTTTCTACACATTTTTAAAACTTTGAAAAGTAATAAAGTAAAAATTCATAACTATGATTCTTAAAATAGTAACATAATAGGTCTCTAGAGCAAATTTATTATAATGCCTCAATAATATATAATTAGTAGTACATATCCTTTAAAAATATTCATATCAAACTATTCTTGCTAATAAAGCATGGATACCAATATGAAGTTTCAGAAATATTGAATAACGGCTTTTCTTCTTTTAGATTGCATTTCTAGTGTCAATCTTGTTACACTTGCAAAGTACTCTGTTAGATGTGTAAGAGCTACATGTGCTCTAATAACAAAACAATCATTTTGTTATAGAACAGGATAAAGTATGCAAAACATGAATCCCTAATGTAACTCAATAATTTTTCATATTTTATTGACTAATTCAATCATTTTTATGTTTATTTTACTTTTTAATTCTTATGGCACCATACATATGTACATCAAACACAATACCAAATTATTTTTTATGTTAAAAAAATCTGAGGGTATAATTTTTTTAGATGATATGAACTTATAATAGATTGTTGTTATTTAAAATGTTTTTGCCTTCAATTTATTTAAACTTCCTAAAAATGGGAGTTTCAAGTTGCAATTTTTATGTTAGAGAGTCCTAATTTCTTCTGTCACTCTTGTTTAGTCTTTATCTCTGAAATTAAAAATCAAATTAATAAAATTAATATGACTATTAAATTTTAATTATTTTATATGAATTCTGATACATTTCTGTCTTGTGCAAGCCAACCAATCTTACATTTAACAAATAGGTGATTCGGAGAAAGTGAGTTGAGCTTCTTGAATCTCAAGCTTCCTCTTTTTAAAAATAAGGTTATTAAAACTTATTTCATTTGATTAAATAGTTTAGGTAGTATATCTTCTCATATACTACCCATCACAAAATAGGTAGTCATTAAATCAGAATAATAATATGTAATGTAGCAGAGTTGCAAAAGCAAGGATTTTTAAATTAGAATCTGGGAAAGGATTTGAATTCCATTCTTGCTGTGTATGTCTCACAAGTTAACTGGCTTCATTGATTACTAAGAATAAAAATGCTTAGGTCGCATGATACATGTACATGAAGTCCCAGTAAATTGCAAGCAATCACTATCATTTGTCATTTGTAATTAGATTCCTACTATATATTCATTAGTAAATTTACCTATACTCTGATAGCAAATCATTCTTATATTCCATTCATCATACAATGCGCTATATTGAAAATAATTTTATTCTCGGGGACTAAGTATTCACAATTATTAAAAGTTCATCAGCACCTCTTTTTCATTTGACAGTTGACAATTCCAAAAATACTAAAATAAAGGAGAATCTCTATTTAAATATAGGAATGTAATCAGGTGCCCATTACTATCTCTTATGAGGCCTCAATTAGAGAGAGCCATTGAGATGATAGAAACTGTAATCAATCAACAAATATAAAGTTATCAGGTAAAATAAATAAAGGTTAAAGGCCTCCTGAATAATTAGAAATTTACGTACTCACTTCCTTAAGATATATTTACACAAAGGCTACATACCCCCCGCTGAAAGGTAAATTTAACAAATGGTGCAACTATCTAGGATTAAAGAATTCTGATTTCTTTTGCCTCTTTAAATATTAAGCTTTTTAAAAATAAAAACATTTAAAAAGTTATACAATATGTTTGTCATCACATAAAAACATTGTTAATTGTCTCATTGAAAGCATATTACTCCCTATAGCTCAATAAGAAATGTGAAAGTAAGTGACAATGAGATTGACTTATCCTCATTAGATCAAATAAACATTAAAACCAAATGGTATAAGTATTCTACATTTCTTCCAGTGCTTCTATATTTACACTATCATTATACTTCTGGTACCATCAACATTTTCCATAATTGCATGTATATAAACTTTTTAATAGGCTATCATAACAATACATTTAAAAATGTAACACACTAAGCTTTCTGCCTGTCAAAGTTATTTTATTATGCCACAACTTTTTAAATGATTGGATTCTAGCTGCTGTTCAGCAATTACATTTTCTTATTTCTTCTGGTAATCTGATTTTCAAAAAAAAAATGAATTCTCTTTTTCTAAAATAAAAGACTACTATATCAAAATTTTACTATTTTCATTTAACATTTTATAAATATCTTAAATATTATAAATATGGATTTGTGTTCCCCAGTATTTCTTATAATTTACTTCTTTCAATTTTTTTTTCCTAACCCTCAAAGGGTAAACCCTAAGGTTGTATTTGTGAAGTTGAATTTAGATTATTACATATTTATTACTGTTTACAATTGACAGTTTGCAAAGCAAAGTATACATTAGGAATATACAGGAACAAGTTTAAGTTTTAAAGCTGCAAATCATTAGTTGTTTTACATTTCTTCAAGATAGGTCACCTGATATTTAAGAAATAAAGTTTGCATTAGTATAGTCTGAAAACACCCGTCAGCTGAATTACTTTGCTTTTTGTTGTTGTGGCTGACACCAGACTGCAGGGTCCTGTTAGAAAAACAGGGAACGGACAGTATAACCAAAGCTTATATATTCGTCTTGAAAATTTTCTAACATAGTATCCACAAAACATTTTTTAATTTTTCTCAAGCCTCAAGTCTCACTCACAAAACTATTGTAATAGTCACAGAACTATATTATCTACTGTGTAGAGAAAATATATGAACTCTTGCAAATCCTCTCCTTTCTTATTTTAAATATACTTTCTAAAAATGTAATCTGCACATGACTTTCATCAAAATCCCAATAAGTGCTTGTTTAAAATACCGATTACTTCTTCCAGTCCAGCTACTTATTAGATTTTGAGAGTAGACAAAGCACGTCACAATTAAATTCGTTAAGTGATGAAAAGAATTATAGGAATGAATATGCAAAAATAAAAAATTCCAATACTGATTATGTAGCATTTCATATAAGACAATTAAATGCTTGGGAATAAATACTTCCTCATAAGAGATAAGATAGCTCTTACCAATTAAGCAAATACATTTTAAGGAATTACTAAAGAATAACAGCAATCACCTTACTTGTATTTTTAATGTACCCTTTCCTGAAAAATAATATGTGGACCTCTATTCCATAATTTACTGTACTAAATTTGCTTTATTTTTTTCTTTTTCTTATATTAATAGGACTACATGTATACTGATTTTTGAAAGCCTAAATCACTTCCAATTCTAAAATCTAGGGATAAACACTTTTATTTTGATATTTTAATTTTTCCCTGCATGTATATGTACATGTCCATAGATATACCTCTGTAATTTTTTTAAAAAAACTGAAATTTAGGATAATTTAGAGAATAATTAAAATGCAAAATTATTATAGTTCAAATTTGATAATTACATAATGTATTTTTTCATCCTAATATATAAATACTTATTAAAAATTGCTTTACATCACAAATGGAGTTATAGATTTACAATAGGTGTCTATGGTTTTTTTAAACCATAAACACCTTAAAAACTTTCATCCTTCAATGTAAGTTATTTGTTGCATGCTCATTATATTATAAACCTCCATTCCAAAATAGAAATGTTTGCACTGCTTGAGAAAACAAAATGTCATCTGCTATTCTGCAATTAGTTAAGCATCTAGAACAAGAAAAAATGATGATATGGCAAGATTACAGTAAGTATTCTTTCTTCTAATCTGCTTTTCTACCTTTGTATATATTTTTTTTATCTCTTTGTAGGTATTATTGTTGAGTCTAGACCATTTGCTGTATACAAAACTTTACTTTCAATTCTGTGAAAAAATAGGATGCAGTTACGATTGGAAAAAGCAGAGAAGCAGGTGATGTAGTGAATCACTTATATACTGCCTGGGGCCTCTTCAGCAAGCATCACGGCCACTGCAGTTGGAGCTGTGTTAGGAAATACCAGTTTGCCATTCCTACTCTTGTAGGACTGTCAATGTCATGTAGCAATTTTTACTAATAGAATAACAATAAAATATTTTATCACATGGAAGTAATAGCCTTCTGAAAGTTCTTTTTAATTACATTAAAATTAATTACGATTTATTAAAACTTTGAATTTAAAGTCTTAATAAATTGACCATTTTCTATGTTTATTGGCTTTTAATACCAGTATTTCACAAATGATTTTAGGAAGCGTATTTTTGTCATGTGCCTTTATGCAAAATACATAAACTCAAAATATTGATGGTTAATTATACGGAATTGTTTGTTAATTCACCGCATTTTAATATATATTATTATAGTACTAAGGCATGAGTATTCTACAATCAGATGCTTTCTCATGTGATAACTTTGAATAGTACCAAATATTTCTCTGGAGTATTAAAGTGGAATTGACTAAAATCACAGCATTTCATTACACATATTAAAAAGCAGAAAATACCAAATCTGAATTTAAAATTACTATTAAGAAAATTTTGAATTTATATTAATACTATCATACAGATACAGACTTTGAAAACAGTTTTATGATGGCAACATAAGCTCCAATCACTCATTTAAAAAAAATTTTTTTTTAAAGCCTACAGCACCTGGTCTTCATAGGTGGTCTCCCATCTAAGTACTAACCAGGCCTGACCCTGCAGAGCTTCTGAGATCAGACAGGATCGGGCATGTTCAGGGTGGCATGGCCATAGACCCAAATCACTCATTCTTAATTCAAGGCTAATACACAAGGAAGAATTAGACACCAGTGGAAATATTCCTACACAGACTAAGTGAGGTGAGTTTGAAGCCAATAAACCTGGCTTTTAATTCTGGCTTTTACTTCTAACTCCCTTTGTATGATTTTAATTAAATCAGTCTCAGACTTGGTTTCTCAGACATAAATGGGGAGAGGACACCTTTCCTGACAACATTTTTATCTTGATCAAATAAGCCAATTTAATAAAATGCATCTGCATTGTGTCTGTCACATGACAGGTGCCCTACAAATTTTAATTCCCCTAACATATATATTTTTTTACTTTACAGATTCTATTTTAAAAACAATAACTTCTATGTTTTGAGTTATAAATAATATTTTAGTTAATAAAATTTGTAACAAAACAGCAAAAAAAATTGAATTAAAAACATCAATGTATTCTAATGAGTCTACAAACCTTCCGAAGGTATGAATGTTACACTCTATGCAGAAACATGGCCATAGTGATAAAAGCTGCTTAAAGGTAACACACAAGTGGAAGCTCTGTGTTTAAAATTATGCCTAAAGAAAAATGAATATATGGAACATAACATCAGAGTATAATTTTACTTCCTCAGATTAAGCAAAGATGAATGACAGGCATGTTACTTTAAACGTGTAGAGAGGTGCCAAAAAAGGAGATTTGAAATCACTTTAGTCCATTAAGTGTGACATTAAATCCCAATGAAATTTAAGTTTGAATTTTATAATGCATCTTAATCTGAAACCTTCATTTCTAATTAGTAATTTTTTCTTTTTGACTTCCCGTTAGGTTGGCCTTGCCAATATTAAGCTTCTGATCACAATTTGTCATTTCTTGTGCCAAGATTAGAACTCCTAATAGGCAGCCACATTATTCTGCTGCCTGGATGGACCAGAAAGTCACCGATCTCCAGGAAAAACAAAGCTCTCTATTTTATTAATTGCTTAGCACATTCAACTGAGAAGTATTTATTGGTAACTTCCTATGCAGAAATAATTTCATTGCATGGTTACCAAATATGAATGAAGAAATACTGCCAGTGACCAGCATTTGTATACATACATACATACATACATACATACATACATACATACATATATATTAGACAAAGTAGAAAAAAATGGTATCAATGAAATATTAGTTAAACCTAAGTTTATTTTATTTCTGGAGATCAGTGACTTTCATGATACATTTAGACAGCTAAACCCCATGACCATCTAACTGAAAATCCAGCATGGTTGATTTCTATCTCTACTGCTTTTTAGGTGGCCTTCGGGTCTATGAGACTACATCTTTACCTCCATGTCTGTTTTCTATCCCAGGTCTACCCCAAAATTTCCAAACACATTCTTTATTATTAAAGAAGAGTCAAATTAGAAGAGATTATAGGAAAATCAATAAAGTTATAGGCAACTTGCTAAAAATGATTTTAATGAGAGCAGCATCTTGAATAGAAAAATGTATGATTTTTTTCCAAGCCATACAAGTGTAAGTTTTGAGTTGGGTCAGTTTGTGTCCAAATTATTGAGGCTCCTGCTCAAAAACTGTGTGTGATCTTTCAGGCCTGACTACAGGTAGTTGCAAAGGCTTAACACGACAGGGCTCACAGGCAAAAGCTGTGACTCAGTGCCCGGCCAGCACAATGCTATCTTTGAAGAACTAGAAGGCAAGGACTCGAGGTCCTTTGGCCAGCCATGCTCTTAGCCTCTCTGTGTTCCTGGCCCTGGTACCTCCCTAGGAGGCATCTTCATCAGGAGTCTATGGCTGAGTTCTTTATGGGGAAAAGGAGTAGTGGGAAACAAAGACCTTTTTTCATCTCTGACTTGGTCTTTAGTGCTGTAACACCCTGTGCCTTACACCTCCTCTCCCTTC
Organism: Cynopterus sphinx; assembly: GCA_030015415.1. NCBI lineage: Eukaryota > Metazoa > Chordata > Mammalia > Chiroptera > Pteropodidae > Cynopterus > Cynopterus sphinx. Next base: position 41,495,418 of record CM057390.1, read on the forward strand.
TACCCCCGGGTCTATGAAACTGCAGGGTCATTTACGTTCAGCCATTCTTGACAATGAGAAGGCCTATGATTCACTATGTCTGTGCTGATCTACTTGATCTTTGATGGTGACAATTTCATAGAGAAAAATGGAACACTGGGACAGCCAGCACTTCCTCTAATTTAGCCTCATGTTTTTGCACTAAGTGACTAAAAGTTTGCATGTTGCTTTCACTTTAGCTTGGGGTGTCCATCAGCTGCTGACACCTGGCAGCTCATCTCTATCCACCTCAGCTTAGCCCTTGAAGCCATCTATCTACCTTCTTTGTGCTTTTCTTGCTGGCAAAACTGGGCTAGTAACACTTTTTTCATCATAAAAGATGAGATAAGTGGATTTCTTAGGATAAACTTGACATTCAATAATGGCAACCTCAAAACCGTAATCATAACTGGGAACTTGAATAATATTCAAAACAATAAATTACAGTAAGTGAACATAAGAATCACTTTACACTTTGGTCAGTAAGTTTTTATAAAGATGAATAATAAATCTTGTGTCTTCAAACTACACATATTTTCTATAGGATGTCTTTCGAAAACTTCAAGTCAACATATTTATGTATAAACTGTATTCTGATGATTCTTTCATTTTTACCAAAAGTACTGCTATGCTTTGAGTCACTAGGACCCAAGTTTTTTAATCTTATTTTATTCCTGCTTTTCTCCATCATATGAACTTGTGAAAGAAACTGACCCTTGCTTGCTATCTATGCCTGTTCTCTTAGTAGGAATCTCACACAAAATGTCACCCTGCCTCTTCTCAACATTTCTCTAACACATTTCTGCTCAAAACTGAAGCAAATTAATTCTTTATAGAACAAGTTAATCATTGATCAGTTGCACCTAGGCATTTTTCAGTATTGATTTAGATTCAAGAAAATTCTGTTGCCCACTAATCTTATACTAAGAGTCACTATGGCAATGGAATTGGTTGGTTCTACGCCTCCTGAAAATTAGTTATCTATTTCTGTCTTGTAAAAATGTCTCTTCAATTAAAGTTTCTATTTATTTCTTTAGAAATATTTTGTTCCTTTTTATTCTTCAAGGCCAAAGTCTGAACTCCTCCATTAATTTTTGAGTCCACTAATTCATAATCTTTTCTTCTATCAATAATTCATGACCCATAACACTCATGGGAGACCTGATGCTGTTATTATATTTATTTAAGAATATAACTATTATTTAATGTGCCACTTAATCTCCTTCGGCACACACAATTACCGCATCATTTCAACTAGACAACTCTAATAACCAATTAAAACTTTAAAATATATCTTAATTATTTATTTAACAAGTACAATTTCAAATTTGAACCTGTGTCTAAATAAGCCTGGTAATTAAAGCAAATTAAAAAATTTCAGCATTTCGTTTATGTAAAAACAGGTGAGGAATTTCCCTTGTCTTGACTTATTCTTTCGTAGAGCTTCTCCTTCAAAGTTACCTCCAATTTAGAAATACTTTGAAGTTATAGTTGGTTCATATAAGATATATTTTAATGTGTGGCAAGGTCAATACTGACTTTAACAAAACACTTTTAACTGACATTGCAGTGCACAGGAGTAACTTTATTTTTTTTTTTAAAGAGAAATAGATTTAATAAATATAGTAGCAATGGTAATAGTTAGACCTGGTGTGTAGTTTTTCAAAGTCCTAAAACTTTATATTATTTAAAGGCTAATAACTCTTTTTCTAAGTAAATTACACGACTGTGCATAATTTTTTATTACCACAATTGTATTATTTAGATTACTTTTTTACCAATTATAGCTGAAATATTCTACTTTATAAATTCATATCAGAGTAAACACATGCTATGTAATATTAAATGTCTGAGAAATAAAGAATATTGTATCAATTATTTTTGTATTTTCCGGTTAGAAGGTGACTATTACACATTCTTATGAAGTACTCTTTGGAGTTTTATATACTTTTTCTAATTTATTTAAAAGTTTAATTTTCAATCCTTTGATAAATATAATATTCAGATATAATAAGAAAAAATCTTTAAAGCAAATGAACAAGGGAATTTAAGTGAGTACAAAAGCAATAGAGTAAATGTTTCTGTCAGGGAAGGAGAACTAAATCTTATTAAATTTTTACAATTTAGGTGGTGTTAGATTAAAGATGTATGTTTCATTTAATATGATTTTTTCACAAATCTGTATGGCAAGTTGCTAGGATGTCTTTTATCTTCCTTACGAATAAAAAGGTTGTCATTTATAGGAATTTCATGTCTTTCCAGCAGCCAGTTACCTAGGAAATGGCAGAGCAATGACTGAGGTGTTTCATGGGTGCATATCTGTTAGAACAGGAATTCTGTTCAGGTCTCCAAATGTCTTAAAACCGTAGGAACATTTAAGTCCTTCCACCACACTTCACAAAAACAAAAAAACAAAAAAACAACAACAAAAAACTGTTCCTGATGCCAAATTTTATCACTAAATTGTATAAATAACAGTTGTCTCTTATTCAGTTAAATTGTGGGAAGTAAAAAACACATCTTACCAAAGTATTATGCTACAGCACATAGGAACCATAGAAGTGTGGAGCTTAAAACATTATTGTGTAATTTTATAAGTTAAAACACAATTTTCATATAAATACAAAATAAACATTCATAAGGAAACCAGTAAGTTGGTAAAGCTACTTCAAAGTTCATTTAAGATGCAGAGATTTATATAATTTAGGAAAGGTATCTGAAATAAGTTTGTTAAATTAAATGCAAAAGTGGTTAATACCTTGTAGGGCAACAAAACAGTTATTTTGGAGTCATCTTTTCTATAGAACAGAAATCATTTCCATCTTTTTTTGGACAACATATACACAGGTTAACATGCATGTCCATGGAGTCTGTGCCTCAATGAGTGGAGTGTTAGGACACACTCCAATATGACTTTGAAAGATATGTCTGTCTTTATTTTTCATGCCATAATTTTTCTTGACATAGATTAAAATGAACCTTCATCTGTAAATTTTAGAATCATAAATTATAAAATATATCCCTGATCATAGCCTCATACTCTTTATAAACTACTCAATGACAAATTGTTGAAGAAGCACCTTCAAGTTAAATCACTAGACTTAAATAAGTCTTAGTGAAATTGAAATGAGTAAAATAACAGAGGAATTAATATCTTCCATCTGGACAATCACTGGTTTATTATTTTTAGACAAAATTCATAAAATCACAATACATTTTCTCCACTGAAAGACAGTTTTATGAATCACAGTAATGTCTGTATAAATACTTTTCAATATTTATTATTGAAATTTAAGGATGTTTACTAAAGTTAGCTATAATATCATAAATATTAGTAATTTAAAGAGGAAAACAATAATTTATAAGCAATTGTCAATTACCATGCTTCACTAATATAACTTTGATTTCACACTTCTGCATCAAATTCCTCGAGTGAGCAAAAAGCAATATTCTTTATTAATAGAGCTTTAATTCCCTTGTCTAATTTTAATCCTGTACACTGTTAGAAGAAAATATGTGATAAGTCTCCAATATTTGTGAAAACCCTACTAATTGAACAGAAATAAAGTAAATCCATGAAAGAACAATTAAATGGATATTTTACAATTTTTCTCTTTGGCTAATCAACTCTAACACCTTTCTTAAATGTCTCTCTCTAAAACCCTGTGTACGCAGAAGTATAATGGTGGTAGCTCATATGGATATTGTTACAGGACAAAAATATCTATGATATTGTTTATTTTAGAGCAACTGTAACATCTGCTTCTTGCGCAAAATGAGAGAGATAAGGCAAATAAGGATTAACAATTAGTGTTAAGTGATAGGTTCTTTTTATTAAAAAGTATTCATCTATTATACCGTTAATTATGGAAGATTTTGATTTAATACCCTGTGATTATTGGTATTTGGAAGCAATTATCTCACTATAATTTTTTCTTAGTTTTGTAAAAAATAAATTTTATAGGGGATATATCACTCACAAGCTGGTCATTATTTATAAGGTTAGGAAGAAACAACCATAATTAGCAATAGAAATGCTGTTGTGAGAGAAATAGTATGTACTTTAGGGGGTTTGTAAGAACAATTGGCATAAGCTATATATCCTTCTAATGGTGCTTATTATGAAACTGAAAAGTTGCTTAAGAATTTTATAGATGTACTATTTATTTAAATTATAGTTCTATTTGCATATGTAGACCAAAGTGACTGGTGAAAGTTAAACTCCAAAGAGAATCCAAATTTGTATTGAAATTCTGCAGTTAAAAATCAATTTAAGCAAAATTATGTGTATGGGTATAGTTATTTTGGTTTACACATGTCTTGTGCTGAGAAATGAGTTAATGTACTTTTCTAAAATGACAAATTATAATGAATGGTAAACAGTATTCATTAATGTTATCACTATATTATATGCTATAAATGTAAATGTATAGTTCTATAATCAAATGCAAAAAAACAGGTTATATATATATATATATATATATATATATATATATATATATATATATATATATTCAAGCTTTTAATTAATCTACTGTCATTGCTGATTCTTAGGAGATTTTTACCATACCGAATGGACCTTGTTATCTCAATGCCTTTCCCAAGAAAATCTGTTTATCACTCCTTCATCCAGTTATCATCTAAACTGCAAGACTAGTGTATTCTTAGAAATTTTCTATAATTCTGAAAACTTAAAATTGGCTTCCCTTTTCTATTCTTCATATATCTGTTCATAAAGTATATAAATACATGCCCTTACAAAACAGTTTCATGTATTATTAAGTGTAATGCAGTTGTTTTCTTTTGAGTCCTTTAATCTGTGAAATTCTGAAGACTGGAAAAATATCTCTTATAAGTATATCCTCAGCATTTAGCTGAGTGCCTGAAAAAAGTATAGCAGTTAAATCAATATTTGTTGAATGCATGAAGATTAAACAATGATCAAATATGTATTTCTTATCATCTTTTTTTGCCCCTCTTATTGCATATAATAGGAGATTAAATTGAAGTCGTAGTAAAAAAAAATCAATGTGTTTAATGAGAAATGTTATTGAAGAAATTGAATCTAGAAATTGTTGAGCTGTACTAGGCTTAAATAATTGATTGCCAATAAACATCAGCTGATTTATAATACTGCAAGTGGCTACAGTAAGTAAATAAAATCCCTAGCAAGGTTTTAAACATAAAAACTCCACAAATAAAACCAACATAGTAGTCTGCCCTTTATCTGCGGTTCCACTTTCTGCAGTTTCAATTACCCATGGCCAAGAGCAACCCAAAAATCTTAAATAAAAAATTCAAGAAATAAACAATTCATAAGTTTTAAATTGCATGCCATGAGTGGCAAGGTGATATCTCATGTCTTCCCACTCCATACTGCCCAGGATGTGAATCATCCCTATGTCCAGCATGTCCACCCTGTATATGCTACTCACCTATTAGTCATTTAGCAGCTGTCTTGATTTTTAGATTAACTGTCACAATATGGCAGTGCTAGTGTTCAAATAATACTTATTTTATGTAATAATGGCCTCAAAACACTAGAGTAGTGATTCTGACAATTCAGATATATTCAGATATGTCAAGTAGAAGCAATACAGTGCTTCCTTTAAGTGAAAAGGTGTGTACAGAACATGATGTTTTGGGAAGAGAGCCACATTTACATAACTTTTATTACAGTATATTATTATATTTGTTCTATTTTATTAGTAGTTATTGCTGTTAATCCTTACAATGCCTAATTGATAAATTAAACTTTACCGTACATGTGTATATAAAGGAAAATACATAGTACATACAGGGTTTGACACTATCCATGGTTTCAGTGATCCTCTAGGGGCCATGGAACATATCCCCTGCAATTAAGGAGGGACTACAGTAATGTGTAATTGTGACTATAAAAAATATCACTATGTCCCTTTTTATTTGTGCATTTTAAAATTATTGAGTTTTTCCTATATTTCAGTACAGTGCTAACATCATAAACAAAGCTGGTCAGGTAAAGTCCTTGTGCTCAAAGTTTCTAGTCCATAGAAGAAAGGCGAGAGCATTGATAGTTTTTTATGATGCCACAAGTACTGTAGTTACTGAACAAAGAATTTTAAGAAAACGTTAAGTTAGGTATGAGAAGCGCTTGTCTGTTCTTAAAAGATGTCATGGATTTAGGTAGACGAAGGGGACAAAGAAAGGTTTTTCTGTAGAAATAAGAAAGAGTTCAAGAATGCTAGTAATAATACAACACAGTTAAAGAATAGCGAGTGTTTTGGAGAGGCTAGTAAAAAGTGAATATATATGAATTGTAAAAAGATTTCATAGACACAGACTTTCTAGAACAAGCTAAGTAATTTTAATCTCTTTTTTTTTCCCCTGAAAGTTACAAGAAACCATTAAAGGGTATTAAAGCAAAAAGTGAAATGGCCAGATGTGAATTTATGAAGATTTGTTTGGCTGTAATAAGTACAAGTTCAAAGTGAAGGGGCTGTCTGTCTCAAGAGGCAAGGATAGAGTTTGAAGGCGAGAAATGATGACAGCTTAAACTAAGGCAGCAATAGTGGAAGTGAAATGACAGAGTGAATTTAAGATAAATAAAAAAGTTATATTCACAAGGGTGTGACAGATTAAAGGAAAAAAAATGAGAAAGAACTCTAGCAGAACTGAGTTTTCTGCCTATGTTTACATGGAATTAGAAACACTGCAAATGTCGGTTTTGGGGACAGATATTGCTTTGAATTTTGAACATGCAATTGAAAAAAAAGGGTACTCAGAAGAAAAATTTTAAGTAGAAGTATAATTTGGAATGCACCAGTTTTAACAGTAATTGAAGCGATGGACTCAGAGATATAATAATAGAGAAAGAAATGAAAAAAACATGTATTATAAATTTAGAAATATATATTGTTATTTAGCCAAGGTTCTTAATAAAAAAAAGAAAAAAAGAATGTCATAGTGAAGTTATGTTTCTATATTAATCTTTTTCATGATTTTGAAAACTAAACCTAAAAATAAAAAATAAAATACTAGATACGCAACAAACTAATATGTGGATATTTTTTTCACTCATTCACATATGGACATTTCATTTTTATGTATTGCTATTTATAAGAATAAGTCCCAAAAGAGTATCATCAGACATTTAAAAAATATTTTTAAATTACTGATTGTAAGACTTTCGAGAAGTAAATTGTAAAATGCAATGCTCTATTATAGCATCAGAAAAAAGTAATTTAATAATAATTCATTTTAAAACAGCATAATTTTAGGCAATATTTATGATCACATGCAATTTCACCAATTTAATAATGAGCATTAGAACTGTGCAATATAAATTTATGTAGAAAATGAACGCTTGTCATGTGCTTTAAATTTGTGGAAGAAATTCAACTTCTTCGGCCATGACAATGCTCCCTGATTTATATGGCTTGGAAGATTTGCATCATAAATATTCTCTGATTCTACTTAGATTTTAAGAGCTACAATGGCCTTAGGCTTATATTAAAAATGAATTAGTGAAAAAAAAAATTACATGGCTGATGTGCTATGCTATAAACATTAACTGTCTACATTTTCAGTTCGGGGGAAAAATTGATTTTTTTAATTTCTAGAGAAGCAAAGTCAACAGCTTTCTTTTCAAAGAACTAATTTTCATGATATGCTCTAATATGCTTCATATTAAAAGACAACATTGTAGGTTATAGAAAGTTAAAATGAAACTTTACTAATTAAATTATTTTTATTGGTGACAAATAATGTGGGCTCAGCTACCATTAAAAGCTTAAAGTGCAAAAATGCCCTTTTCATATATATATTAAAACTTTAAAGTTCACAAAGTTAACTGAAAATTTTGTATTTTCTCATTGCTTCATATGGTAAAATTGAGTAATAGAGTCAAAATTCTCAACTCCTAAGATCACTCCTTTTAGTCTCTGGAAACAAACACGACTTGGGGATTTTACTTCTAAATTTGAAATACAGTACATATTCTGAAACAGTTTTATCAGAATAAGATACAATGTTCTCTATTAAGCATTTATGACTTTAAAAATCTAGAAATAAGGAAAATTGCCAGCTATATACCAGAAGCTCCAGCATTTTAAAATACATAGTAATATGGCAAGCTGCTACACCTGTAATAGGATTCTGATTTGAATTAAAATGATCATTTCAATTGTTTCATTGTCTATATTTTCTTTAAATCAATGGAATGCTTTTTTGCTTTAAGTGTAGTTCAACTGTACATGGTGAGAATTCTTTTATAGAATTGCAGGAATGTAACTAGCTTAAGAATGATCAGAAGGAAAGCTCATCAGACTGAATGCAAAAAAAAAAAGGAATATAAAAAAAAAAAGCTTATAAAAGCAGAATAAAACAAAGAAATAAATTGAAGGCTGACATAGCTACCAAAGGAACAAAAACAGTGTGCAGAGTTGCTTAGATTTGTATTCAGATAAACAATCACATTCAATCAATACAGAAAAACAAACAAAAAAAATAGAGAGTAGGACATTACATATCCTGTGGGATGGCCTTGAATAGAGAGGTAGAGATTATTCTCTTGTTCCTCCTCTGTATCACAAGGCTATGCAGTATGTTTACCTAAATGATTGTATTTACCAGCTTCCCTACTATAGTTATTGCAGTTATTGTCCATCAATGACCCATAAATAGTGTGGGACTTCCACGAATAAGTGCTATTTATCTTTCACCTGCTTTGAACTGCTGTGGCCCTGGATTATAGATTAATGGAATATAGATCGGTGGCTGGAGTTCCAACAGTTTTTTTGAACCCTGAGATGACCTTGAAGATGAAAGCTATGCTTTTGGAATGCCAGGAAGAAGAAAAGAGATTGAGTTCCAGGTGCTTCATGAAGCAATCAGATTAGCTGCGGACAGTGTATTTTATGAAAAAATAAACTTCTATGCATTTAATTCACTATTTTTACCCCAGTCTCTTCTATTCAGTGCTGGACACAATGACTAACACAAGTTAGAGATGCAGAAAACAAAAATCACAGAACAAATACTAAGAATGAGAAAACAACAGGAATCCACAAAGCCAATGGATTAAATTCACATAAACAGATCAAACTTTTAATCTCAGTGATACAAGCCATAGTATCATTTGTAGGAAAGTATTCAAAACAATTTGAGTTTTATATAAATTGAGTGCCAGCAGAAAAAAATAAGACACCTAATTAAAGTCTAATATCAAATAGACCAGAATAATTTTTGTATATCTCGTGCAACATTTGGTACACACTTAGAGTAAAAAATTATTTATTCTATATCTGAATTCAAAATTACCTGAGAGTCCTATGTTCCATCCAGCAAGTTGTTGAAAGTCATGATAATACATATTACATTAGGTTATTTTCAAATAAATAATATTTTCATGGGGTTTTACAATTGTTATTAAACATGATCAACAATGCCATATTGAATCATTACTTATAGTGACAAAAGACGTAATATATTTATTGGGCACTTGGTATGTGTCATTGAATTTTATGAGAATCAATTCTTTATAGATGAAGAGACTGAAACTTAAATTGCTTCAGTCAACTTATTATGATTATATAGCTAATAACTGGTAATGCTAGAATAAAATTTAGGTTGGTATGACATCATTATTTCAATGTTGAATAAAGACCAAATTGTGATATAACTTAAGGCATGATGCAAGACTACAGGTATTATAAATAAGATACATACAATTTAGCAGTTCTTTATAAAGCAGTAAAGAATAAGTGGATAAGTGATGGCTTTCTTGAGTAGTAAGAAAAAAAATAACCAAAATGTATATGTAAAACATCATAAAACCCCAAAATCACTAAGGCAAAGGATTGTACCGCCTTATTTACATAGACATTCCATAACTAACATAAAACTTTTACTTATCTAAATCTAGAATAATGTTCACATTTGGATGCTCGTTTTTAGCAGATAGCACAACAGAAACAGATGAATATCCCAAAGTTAGTTCTGTTTTTGTTTCATCTTTGGAGCTGTACCCTATTTAATTGAGTTTAGATTCTGAATTTCTAGGATTCAACGAGGTTGGAGACAACATGTTTCTTCATTCTAGAAAAATAACCCTTTTATTTGTTTGATTAATATTTATTGTTTATGACACAATATGAAATATCTGAAGCAAAAACTGGCTTTCCTTACGTTAATATTTCACCAGTTGCAGGGTGTTGTTCAACTATGAGCAAATACGAGATTAATTATTGGTAATTAGAAAAATTCTCATAAATCTTCACAAATTCTAAGTATGTCATATGAAATATACAAATTATAAAACAATGTCTTTTTATATACTCACATTGATGTCTTCCAAATCTAAACTGTTTAGAATAATATTGTTCCTTTTCCAGATGATGGGGGGTCTCAGTGCTCCCTGAATGGCACAGGTCAAAACAGCACTTTGTCCCACAGTTGCTGTTGTAATGCTTAGTTTCTGATCTTCAGGCAAACTCAACTGGATGACCTCTGTAAAGATAAAATGTCAGGAATATGGATGAGCACATAGTTTTGTAAGATTAATTAGTATAAAGTTTTTAAATACTAATAATTATGGCTCTTAATTTAAGTATAAAGACAAAAACTCATGATGAAATAAAAAAAAGTAAATTGTTTCCAATAAGAGGTCAGAATGACATTTCAATTTAATGAATTGACAAGCACCCTCATGAGGCAAAGAACTATTAAACATGAAATGAATATTAGAAGTATAGTTATAATAAGTCTGGCAGATTGCCCCCAAAAGAGAGAGAAATTATTGAATTGCCAAATCGACATGTAGTGTGTCATCGGCATTGAAATAAAAATGATGTTTATGCACCGGTAGATTTATATTGCAGGTGAGGTGAGATCATTGCTGGCTGCCTTGAGAGAACAGTAACATAGCTCAACAGATAAAATGCATCATTATGGGAAACATAAAATGATTCTAAAGGATTAAGATTTATTTGTGAAGTTGAAGGAGGACAAACAAAAGTTCACTTTCTAAACAGTGATTAAGGAAAATTCTATCAGCTGACTTTCTCATACTGTATGGGCACATATAGTCACTTCCTGACCCTTAAATTTTAAAGTTAATTATCATTTTTTTAACTAACCACTGAAGCCATATGGTAAACCAGAAAATATTATTTATAATCTGTTTTTTTCTTGTATGTTTTCAGACAATCTTTACCAACTGCAAGAGTGAACAACTGTCATTGTTCATTATCATGGGAGATGACACTGATAATCTTACCAGTTTTCATCCAGATGAAAAGTGACCTTTAGTTTTCAACTGACATTTACAGACACTAACTTTTCTGCACTAAGACTGAGTCTCTGATTTTTCAGTTGCTCAATCTTAGCCATGTTAGAAACATCACAAATCACTATTCTAATTGAAATTTCCATATTGGTTGGGGTAACAAATGTTTCTTTGTTGTGGTTGATAACATTTTTTATGTGGGATTGAGTGGAGAAAGTGGTGGTTTATAATTTGTCATAAATATGGTCAGGTGGCAATCATTGCTGTCTCCTCCATAAACTATCCCCTCATTTTTTTCACCTTTCTACCTTCTCTGTTTCTGATTTCTGTCTTCCTCTTAAGAAGGATGAGAAACACTAATGAAATAAATTTTATAAAATATTTAATAAACAGTTCTCTAAGTTTTTGGCATTATCACAAATTGTAATGTTAAAAATGACACACATTTGTGTTAGAAGGCCAGGATTGACCATATAGTCTCCTACATACACATGTTACATTAATGTTAAGTGATCTCTGTTGTCATGGATCAGTGGCCATCACACCATTATCCGATGAAAATAAACAGAAATAGACTGGTCCTTATATATGTTACATAAAATCTAGTTTTCAAATCTAAAAGCTTAGATTATTTAAGTCATCATTTTTTGCCTTGTCAGAGAAGGAGGTAGGTGTGCCTTTAAAATTGAAAATCTTATAAGAGAGACTCAACCCAAAGTTTATATTTTTGGTCATTACATCACTAAAAAAAATTATAGAAATGAATAATGAACATCTTGCTCAGTCATTTATATTGACAATTTAATGTTCTCTACTTGCATTTATCCAATGTCTTCTGAGTAATAATAGCATAAGGAATATTTTCAATCTGCTTGCCTTTAATAGTCATTCTGCTAAATCTATTTATATTTATATAAAATCACTAAAAATATTTGACCAATTAGGCAAAGGAAGAGTTTGAAAAGAAACAGTTTCTTTATGTTTTTTTTTTTATTTTAACATTCAAACTTACAAAAGAGAGGGCATTATAAAAGTAATAACATCATCTAGAGTATCAAGTAAAAATTATTAATAATTTTTCATTAAATTTCCATTTCTGAATTCCAGCTTCTGATTCTTTACAAAACCATGTAAAAGATAATGGGACATCTGGTTCTAAAAACAGTGGGTTAGCATTGGCTGTCCTGACATTTAGAAATACAGTTGTTACTAAGTCACCTTGGAATCTCTGCACTAACCTTCTGCATCTGGTATGAGGTCCCAAGCCATTCGAATTAGTTGTGCTTTTGGTAGTTTCACATTGCAATGCTAATTAGATAATGTGAACATCTTAGAATAAATGCTGAGATTTGGCATAACATTATGTGAGACATATAAAATGTAATTTTTTTTGAGAGGATGCATAATTAAAAATAAGAATTACTATCCACCCAGGGAATATTAACATGCACAGAAAAGCTTTTTCTTTAATTTAGAGATTACATTTGAAAATGATTTTTAAGACTATCTCAGTAATATGTATTATTAAATAATGATATGAATTTTGAAAACTCTTTAGAATTTCTTTCCTGCATATTTCATACTACACATTAAAACTCTTCCTTCCCCAATCTATTATGTAGAACTACATATACAAATTCAATTATGTTCACTTGATACTTCTCAAAATCAAGTGGTTTGTTTCTTAAATAATGTAGCAGTAAGTTTTACTTACAAAACTGTCATGCTCACCTTTACTAGTCTTTCTGATAGTTATTAACAAGCAAAGATTGCATCGCACAAAATCACAAACGTTAAACATTTTTATTTTAAATTTTATCAAGAATACTTTAATGGTGAATAACAGCCTTATACAGCACATAAAATTTATGAGTTTTATAAATAAACTGTGATTACATCTAGAAATACATTAACAACCTGAAACATAACTGTGAATCAATGTATAAATGAATTTAAAACTGATTTTAAGAGCTACTGGTTGTTTCCAAGTGCTTGCGTCTATTTGAGTGATCATAGTTGTTAGTTTAGAAATGAGTTCCAAAGAAAAATATTGAAAACAATTTTTTATCGATTACAGGTAATTTACATTTTTAAAGACATACATAATTATGTCATATTTCATCCTATCATATTCTACCCACAAACATCTTATGCTGGCTGTGTACAGACAATTACTTTGCAGCAAATATCATCATCATTTTAGTACCCCTCCCCACCCCTTCAGCTCCAAAGACAGGTCTTTAATTAAAATCTTTTATCACATAATATTATGAGTTATCTGATACCTTGACCAAAGGTAAAAACATAGCTAGAAATAGATGGTCCTGAGTTTTCCTTTAAATACTTAAGTTTTTCTTTTTATATGTAAACTTTGCTTCCTACTGGAGGCCCTCTCAAGTATTCAAGGAAATAACTCAAGCTCTGGTGTTTCCTCTGATCTCATGTTATAAATGAAGACTATTAATGTCATTTCCAGACCAGCTTTTTTCTTTTGATTACCTAGAAAAGCTAAGAGGCAAGTAAAATAGTTTCTCCCTGTGGATCTCTTTCTGCACTTTCTCATTTTCACAACTTGGCTTAGAGGAATATTAAGAGCTTAACTCTAAAAGGAATAAAAATCGTTAGTCTCCTCTAGCAAAATCTGAAGCCAAAGAGACAAGTATAGTTTAGAACAAATTTAACCACAGGTGGGTTAGTATTTACAAAGCATTTTTTTCAAAATCAACTAGGTAATATAAAGAGCAATGGAAACGGGTGAAAATAATATGTGAAATTAGAGTAGAACAGAATGGGAACAAATATTATTGATACTTGTGAAACTCCATTTTTAAAAAAGATGATTTTAATAATTTTGATTAAAAATCAGTTCTTTAAAAATCATAAGAACAGAACCTATCAGACAGAAAACTGTGTTCTTCTAAATAACTATTTCTTTACAAGTCTCTACACCAAGACTTATGCTGAATATTTCACTTAAAATATTTAAATACTAGTCTCATAATCTTATTGCTCTGATCATATTTATGATTCTTATTATAATAATAATGCCTAGAAAAAATGTTATCAGCAATGATTTCAAATGACAACTATTTTTTCCTTCTTTTCACTAAGATAAATTATAAATTAAAAGTAGATGATTATAAAATAAATTAGAAACACATCACAAAAAAGACACTTAGGAATCTTAGATGGAATAAATTAATAATTATTCTTATAATAAGAAAACCACAATCACTCAATGACAAGCTCATTAACTAATTGGGATATTCTAATGATATCTTTTGTCAAAAAACATTTGATTTCAAAATAAATATCAATGCTTACTAATTTAGAGATGCCAAGATATACACTAATATATTATGATGAATATCTAGAACGTTTGGTACTAATTGCTTATTTATAAACTATTGTATGTTTGCATTATAAAAATAAAAAGTAAATTTTAGTTATTTAGTAAAAGATCTAGATGCATCTTTCCTTGGGTAGTAATGGAATAGATAATTTGGCCTAACTCTTCTACTGAAGAAGCAAAACAATAACAACAACAACAAAAAAAAAAACAACCCTGGATTATATAACAGATAAGATGTTTTAGTATATGTGTTACCAAAATAAGCAAAGAAATAATATATTTTAAAAGCATGAATTCCTCAGCCTATGTGCTGAAGGAACTGTAACTGAGAGAGATGAGATTGCACCTGGACTTACACATTGTTTTGCAAATTTCCATTTTGGCAAGATGATTAAGGAGTCTAAGTGCCCTTGTGTGTTCCTCCATAAATAGAGGATAGCTAAATAATAGACTTCCTCCATCTCTGTGCTAGGACTACAGTCCATTTTTACCTGGGTGTCGCATAAAACGTAAAGCTTTAAATTCCATACTAAGATAGTATCATCTTATTTGAGTCATCTAATCATTGTTACAAGCAATTTTTAAATAAAACCTCAAGCAAAGAATCAAGGATAACATGGAACACCAAGAAAGAACGCAATATGATGAGAATGAACAGAAATATAACAGTAACACTCCCACCAGGATTATAAAATTCATTATGTTTATAAAAATAAAATCCAGTTTAGAAATTTTGATAAAGAACTTAAATCTATAAACATTTAAAGTTTATGAAAGAGCTAGGTAAAAATTATACAAATAAAACATAATAACTGAAAATAAGAATTAAATCGATGTACTTAAGAGCAGATGAAATAGCAGAAAAGGAGATTAGTAAACTGGAAAAGAGATTAAAAGAAACTTTATGGAATGAAAAGCAGAAAGGCAAAGATTTGAAAATACAAAAATAGGTTTATTTGCAATCTCAGAAGTTAAGAATAAAGAAAATAGATAGAGGCTACTTGTGCAAAAACAGTAGCTAAGGATTTTCCATAAATGTGGAAGGAAACCAGTCAATAGATTGAAAAGCTCATCAAATTTCAAGCAAAGCAATTGAAAAACTAGAAAAAACCACACCTAGACACTTAACAGTGAAATTGAAGAAAATCAAAAACAAAGATAAATCTTAAAACTATGTAAATAAAAAAATATCGACAGTCTTTACATTAGGGACACTTAGGTAACTGATATTAGCAAAAAACAGAAACAAGAAGCTAGTGGAATTGATGAAGAAAAATAAAATCAATCTTAGAATCTTGTAGACATACATAAAAATTAAAGAAAAAATATGAAAAAAAAACAGAAACTTCACCTCTAATAAACTTGTCTTAAGATAAATTATAAAGAATGTTCTTCAGTCAGAAGGAACATGATCCTAGATGAAAGTTCAAAGATGCAAGAAGGAAAGATGAGCTAAGAAGTTGTTTAAAAATATGATGTTAAAGTTTAACATTAAGCTTTGATACTCCAAAAGCACTTGACGACATAAGAGGGTGTCATTTTAATCCTGTGGTATAGAAAGATTTCTTAAACAGTGCACAAAGCAATTCACCAGAAGGGAAATAATTTATGTTTGACTACATTATAATATAGATTGTCTCCTCCACAAAAAAATACTATTAAAGAAACCTAAATGCAAGCCACCAAGCAGGAAAATATATTTGCCATTTACAAAACTAACAAAGACCTCACATGGAGAATTAATGATGATCTCCTAAAAATCAATAAGGAAAAGAGAAACAACTTCAAAGAACCCTCAACAAAAGACTTGAACAAATGCCCATGAGTTAGTTAACCCACGTGGCTAAGAAAAATCGGAAAAAATGTTCAACCATATGTGTCAAGAAGATGTAAATTTAAACCAAATCTTTCAGACGGGCCTAAAATACCAAATCTGTTGATAGCAAGTATCTGGAAGAATGTGAAGCAATATACATCCTTATATACCTCAAACAAGAGTATAAATTCACATATAAACTTTTTTCATTGGTAAATTAAGCCTTCTCTAGACTAATGTTTCCAAGGACCAAGTTATGCTTTGCAGAAACCTAGGAGATGATGTAGAGAAAGCAGAGTGTTTAGTTATAAAGAAATAGTGATGTAGCAATGCATAAATTTAATATATTAGGTAGAGAATTTTAAAAAAGGAGAAATCTAAATGAGGAGAGAAAAATTTGATAAAGAATAAAGGAATCCTGAGCTTTTCCTGAAGAAAAGGAACAGTTAGAAAAATTCTGAGAATAAAAGTGACGATGAAATTATTTCTGTCGCAAGTTCTAAAAGAAATGAGAAGGAATTATAAAGACAGGTATAAATAAAAATATTTAGTAGTTAAAATAAAAAGCTAAGTTTTTCCTATGTAACTGGTTAAGTTTAAAAGTTATTAAAAAATGCTTAAAAAACTTTATATTGTTGTAAATAGCAATATTTCCTCTTTTCATGTATATATGTACCACACCTTACACACAATGCAATATATGGATGATGTATTATAGAATTGTACACTTAAAACCCATATAATTTTTCAAATCATTGTTATTCTAATAAATTTAATTTAAAAAGACAAAAAAAATCAATAAAAGATTTTCTGTAAAACAGTAGCAAAGGTTCTTGTGAAAAATTAGAATTTCATTTTTTCTCTTTATAACTGTAACAATGACAATACAATATTACAGACAGAGCTATATTTTGAGACTACTTCAAGCAATTTAACATGTTAACAATAGTGAGTCTCATTTTCTTCCTTTCCTTTTTTATTTATTCATGACTTTGATATTTCTTCTGTGATCTTATGAATATATTACAATTAAATTCACCTTTCTGTTCAATTTTATTTAATTTCTTTCTTTCAAATAATTTATATACATTTGAATTTTCAACTGAAATATGTGAAGAATGAGCCTATTCACTCAGTGATATGTATGACACTATTAACTGAAAAATAATTCTTTTTTATAAAGAATGGTTTCCAGTTGAAACCAGACCTTGGAAAATTGCATCCAACAGAGAGAACTGAGTGGCCCACCTAAATAAACAAGTTAATTTTAACTTTGTGATTTAGAAAACTTCAAAGATGCTTACAACTGGGTAATTTTAACATTCTAGGTGTACAGGTTGGAATAATAAGGCATTGATATTTCAAGGTTTATTAGACCAACTTTAAAATCTCTTTTTAAATGAGTTGCTCCTTGTAAGACTAGAGGAAAAGAAAATTGTCAGAATTTCTCAGCACTTACTAATTTTTAGGTGTTGCTCTAAGTATTTAATTCATTTAATCTTAAAAACCACCCTAGAATTCTGATTTTTTTTTCTATTTTTGATGCTTTTATGTAAAGGAGATATAACTGAAGCTTCACCAGCCATCTCGCCATCAGACAGGAACATTCAACAACATACTGAGGATGGCTAATGCAGAGACAGTTCAGGTCCTTGACCACAATTGGTCAGAAGAGAAAAATCATCTTAGTTTTGAAAATCTTATAAAGCAATCATCTAAAAAAATAAAGACACATGCTACTGACGATAAAGTCTGAATAGCATGAAAGATAAAAAGCATGAAGTATATTATCAACAAAACCCAGATCTGAGATATGACTTTGATGCCTGCTTCATCTGATAGTTTGATAATTAGATGACTATGCACACTATTTGGAAAACTTTCGACAAGTTATTTATACTTTATGGTTCTTATTTTTTTCATTTTTAAATTAAATTGGTGCCTAACTTTAAACACAATTGTGAAGAAAAAATATGATGCTTTAAAATACGTATTACTGCGCCTAGCCTTTAGTAAATTCTGATTATGCTGTAGTTGTTATTAATAGTGCTGAGCTATCAAAGTATTTGTGGATTCAGAGAGACACCATGTTTAGGACTGTAACAAATGACCACTTTGAGAAAAGCACTGTAAAATTATATTGGTTTAATTTTTATAGGTATTACTGAAGCATGGGAGGGAAAAATTAGGCTTGTGACTCATATGGATGCTATGCTCTACTTTGGTTCTACTCTTATGCATAAACTAAGTGTCCCCAAGGTTAAAAAAAAAAAAGCCTATGGAACATAGTAATAATCACTCTTCTACTTACAAAAAATTCATGAAAAATATCAATGATATGTTGAGGTAATCAAGGATCTTTTTCCTGTATGAATTGTTGATATAAATACTATATATGAGGAGAAAAAATGATATATACCCTAAAGGCCTGAATTACTGAAAACATGAAATACTGAATTAAATGACTATCTTTAATAATTTTCAAAAGTTTTTGTATCATCACTTATAAATGGAATTCAATGTAGTAGATTGGGGAGAGAAATTACAGAGACCTGTGAAGGAAAGAATCTAACACAGAGTTTGCTGTGAATCCTCATTTGTCAGTCAGGAGAAAGCAATCAGCTAATCAATACCCATTTCCTGTATGTTAACAGCGTGTTCAGTGGTGTGTTAAAAAGCTATTATAGCTGTAAGGAAAAAATGGTAACCTGTGTTCATTCCTTCAGCTTATTGCAAGGAAACCCAGGATGTTAATGTAGGAGTCGACCAAATGACACCTTATTTGCTCTGGTTTTAATAAGTTGAAAAATTTTCACTATTCTTAAGATTACCATCAGTCACACAGAGTTAAATGAATGAACTGTTCCCTCCATGCAGTGTAATAGAATTTAAACATTTCAGACGGAAAAAGACTTTAGTATTGTTTGCCTAATTAAAACAATCCTGATAAAAGAGATTGCTGCTTGCCGTAACACACTGCTCTCCCTGATAAAACTGAAACTGGGATCCAGAGCATTTCCCTTCGCTCTGAAGTTTTGCAGAGTTAGTGTCTCTCTAATATGGTACAGCAAAGAAATGTGAAAGATGGGGAATTGAACAACTGGCTGTTCATTTTGGCAGCTCTTCACAGTGCCCGAAGACTGGGCCTCAGCTATGCAAATCCAGAAACAAATTTAACAATTCATCCAGAATTAATTAGGCTACTGGGGATTTACTGAACTAATCAAAATCACAGGATATCTTTGTTTATGCCGGAATACCAATTTATTCGTTTACAATGGGGAAAGCATCACATTTAGTCAGTGGTGTCAGCTGTGAGCCTGGGAATCTCCTTTCTAATGCACAGGTCAACGCTTCTCAAGATTGATGAACAGAAAATTACAAAAAAGAGAGTCAGCTCTACTCAAGCCAGTCAAGCTCTAATCAGCTAATGAATTGGCCTTTTCAACTCTAAAGACATTTCTGTCTAGAGAGCCTTTCTTTTTCTTGTCACTTTCAAGTTTATTGACAAATTCTTGGTTCTCGGCCTCCTGTTTTTTACACTATGCACATCACCATGGTTGCAAGTCGAGCATTAACTCAGGTAGCTCTACAGGAGTTGAGTGTATGAGAGGCTTTTTTACATCAACAAATGTCCCTATAGTTCTGGGCCTGGCAAACTATGCCCATGGACCAAATCTGGCCCAGCATCGCCTATTTTTGTAAATAAAATTGCATCAAAACACAACCATACCGATTCATTATACTACTGTCTATGCTATTGTCTATGGCTGCTTTCAGCTACAGTCACATACTACCTAAATGACAGAACAAATACATGCTGTGGTCTATATGATCATACTGTAAGGCCTAGGTGTGCAGTAGGCTATACCATCTAAGATAGGGTTAGTGTACTCTTTGATGGTCACACAAAGATAAAATCACCTAATGACTCATTTCTCAGAACTACCCCATCAGGCCACACTTAAATGCATAGGTAGAGCTGAGGAGTTGCTACAGAAAACTTATGGTCTGCAAAGCCTGAAACACTTGCTTTCTGGCCCTTTACAGAAAGTTGTCTAGTCACTGAAACTCCTTTGCTGGTTTTACATCCCTTTCACATGCTTGAGTTATTTCAATGGGATTGATTGGATTCTGCTCTTGTATAGGTTCAGAACGCTAAGCATGAGATAATTACATGCAGAAAAATGAAAATTGCTCCCACTTATACGTGGATGAGTTTGTAAACTACCAACCCATTTTTTAAAACTTCTTTGAAAGGTACATAAGTAACAGAAGGATAAAATTCTATAATAACTATGACAGTTGTTAGTTCTACAGGCCAGTGTAAAATATAAAAGTGAGTTAAGTTTGTCCCATCCGAAGACAAGTTCTTAGTCCCTGGTAATAACATCCTACTGGGTCTAACTTCTCCAAGTTTATCTTGTAAAACAATTATCAACCCTTCTCACTTCTTAACATCCAATCAAAATACTAATTCCCAGGGCACATTTCTCAGCCAGAAGGAAAGCAATCTGATTATCCCATGTAAATCTTTCACAGTACTAATCTGTGAACAAGCTTGATTTCCAAGACGGTATTTACATTTTAATGGGGAACATTTTAATTCAAATGCATCTTTAACCACTAAAATGCTTAGTAGAAGCGCTTTGGAGAAGGAAAATATTCCAAGGAAGGCTTGCAAACTCTGTTACAACATTCTCAGAAATCAGAAGAACCTACATCTAACCAAGCTGTTTCTTTTTCTTTTAGTTTGACTAAATTTTAGACAAAATCTATTCAGATTATAAACCTCTGATCTCCTTTTCCTTAGAGCATTTATTTTGGAAAATTTGCAATTGTACAAACTCTCTCTGTCCCTTCGAGATGTAAATCTTCTCCCAGCCTCTTGCCACTTTTACTACCCAGGAATGTCTTTCTCTAGGACCATCCTTTTGAAGTGTAACTATGAAGGCAGACGCACAGTGTCCCTAGTCCAGTCTCTGTGAGAAGTAGGAGCCTAAATCCAAGAAGTGCCAATCAGCAGGCACACAGGGCCTAGTCAAGTTGACGGGCCTCATGTCCAAGCAGTCGTTCTTCAGTGGTTTTCTCTTGCTCATGTGACACCACTGCCTTTCGTTTTGGCAGAGTTGAGTTCAATCTCTCCCCCTATTATAAAAGTCTTGATTCCTATTGTAAAAGTATTGGATTAAGTCTTGTCTTTTTAACTTATCTGGTGTAGTTTTTCACTGAACATCACAAATCAAATTTCCTTTTCTGAAAAAATCACCAGTATTTGCTTACCTGCATTCCTACTCATTCATGCTTAAGAGACAGGAAGTTTACAAAGCATCAATGAGAGGATGAGTAATATTTATATTTGATCTATAATTCTGGAAAGGTATAGAATTGAAAAAAAAGAAGATTATCCTGGTTTATTTTCACCTCCACCTCCCTTCTACCACCGCCCCCCCCCCCACACAAAGCCATATATTTGAGACATTTTACAAGTCTTTGATTATTTCATACAATGATGGTTTTATAAAGCTAGAAATGCATCTTCTCTGCATAAAAATGTAGTTTTAATTATTTTAAAAATGTACTTCTCTTAGGATCTTCTAGGCATAATTTTAAGCACTATCACTACCCTAAAACTATAGGTCTTTATAAATCCTATGTAAATACAGTACTTTTGAAAACTCTCCAGCAAATCAAATGTTATCTAAATGCCTAAGAGCTCAGATTTGGAGATTTAAGGTCATTTATCTGTATTATCCAAACAAACATACAAAAAGATGTGAACAATTATATACTTCATTCAGTAAGTGTGAATAGATAGATGCTCTATACACTGATTGCTAAAATTAATGTACTACGTTAAAATTATACATATTGAATATGTACTTATATAAATGAGAACTTGTATAGCTTTAAATTCTATAGGTATAGATCTTAGATTTGCTAAAGCACATTTGATTATTTGAAAAAAGGGGTCCAGGACAATAAATGTCAGAATCTACATTTTGTGACTTTTTTTACATGTATATAATTCAGTCTTTTACGTCAATTCAGTATTTGCAGTAAAGATTTCTATTTTGTGGAGATTTTTCTAAGGTACTATATCTTTATTCTGCACTTTCAATGAAATTTTGTAAACAGCACTGATAAGAGGAGTTAACTGTTTTTTTTTAAAGCAACTATTTGAGGCATATACAAATATTTGAGGCATATACAAATAGATTTATATTTATATTTATGTATATGCCTCTATTTGAGGCATATACAAATAGATTTATAGCAATTTTAAAAAATAAAAGCCTAAACTATTTATAGCATCATTAAAAAAAATAAAACTGTTATTTTTCCTTAAGCAGATGAAAAGTGGGTTATTTCATATAATAATGAATTCTAGCCTCTGACTCTATATTCATTTCTTTGTAATAAATAAATGTTAATGGAGTTTAGATCAATTTTCAAATGTCACTATTTTTATATTTAACTCTGAGTTTTGTATTATTAATTTGTGACATAATATTAGAAATCAGAAATGCTCTATATCCCCTTTATATCTGTATCCTTCTTAGAAAAAAATAAAATTGCCCCAAGACACGAGCCAGAGCTGCATGGTCCAGTGACCATTTTTGATGTTTCAAGCTGCACACTGATGGCATGGCATTGCTGTCAGATGGGTATGTCACTGTGCAAGCCTTGTAGGCTTGCCTGATTGGGGTGTCATATATTAAAGAGGTAGCTAGTGACCAAGTTAGGAGCTCAGGTCTTCAACTTAGTAGTTTATCAGGGAAAAAAATGTAACAAGGGCACTCAATATGCAGAAGACACAAAGGAGGACAATTAACTTTGACAGAGAAACATTTCAGTCAAGACTTGTCCCATTCCGTTTAACAGAAGAATGCACAGAAATCTTGTTCCAGAGAGAACACTTCTAAACTTTAGCTCAGTGTCCATAAGAGGTAGTGTCCCTCTGCCCCATTCAGAGGTCTCAGGCCTCAGTATGTGATTTCAGCTTTATAATTTCTGTTTGACCAAGCAATTTATTATAAGATTAATAACATAAAAATAGATTTAAAAGTAAAAGAAATGGCTATACCTAATACAGGATACTTCATAAATATTTTTATTCACTAAGCAGATATAATTCTCAATAGATATGCTTCTAATCACTTTAATAAAAAGTTAAAAATATAACAACTAAATGGTTACTTAATTGCTTACTACCAATAAAGTAATTGCATATAGTTTTTAAAATTAGTATTACTCCCTTGATGAAAATTTGATAAACCAAAATAGATTTTATTTTCTTTTAAATATATTTTCTAAAGAGTGTCACATCATATTCTCTAAATACATATTTCTTAGTATTTATGTTGGAAATAGTAATACAAATAAACACACAGAACGCAATATTTCCCCAGAACTACTTAATTATCAAGTTACTATTAGATAATTCAAGCTTCTTAGATAATTATATAACTCACCATTTTGTTAAAATGGTAACCCAGGAACACTGCAATCCTCAACTAATCTCTCTTAAGCTCATAAAGATAAAGCTCTGTAATTAGCACAGTTAAATGGAAAGTATTTTTATATATCCATATTTTTTTATTTATCAAAATTCTCATTTGGTAGTTTTAAAAAGCAGGGATTTAATGGATTATCATGAAAGCATAAACTTGGATGTAGTAATCTCCCCAAGAGTACAATATTAAAATTCTAGTGAGACAACTAAAAAATCATAAGTTTTCTCCCGAAGGGATGTTGTATAATTAGATTTTAATACATTGCTAAGATATACTTATATAAATGTGCTTTTTAAAAACCTCAAACTGGAAACATATATATATACATATACATATATATATATATATATATATATATATATCCCACATACTTAGATATAATCTTAGTGACAAATTTGCACAAACTGCCCTCATAGAAATCCATGAAATTAATTAAAGGTATGAATGTTAGGGAGGATTAAAGAAAATAATTGTAAACATGCTCTCTTGGTTTTCCTTCATCACAAAAAATACAATATTCACAGAATGTTCGCAATAATATTTGGCCCCATTTTTTTTTTCAGACATTTGAGCTCAGAGAAATGCAAGAAAAAAAGAGTTAGCTAAGCTTTATAGTTTCTAAGGCCCACATTCTTTCAGGTTTTGTTTTTATTATTATTACTACTATTACTGATAATATAAATTACACAAATAAATCATTGAAAATATAGAAAGAGGATGTTATAATTAAATGAGTCATGTTGAATTCAGAGTGTGTTCTATCACTGTATTTGATCATCAGAAGGAAGAGTGTGCATTTATCAGAGCTACAGCTATATTTTCAAAATAACCTACAAACTCGGTGGAAGGTGGAGAAAAGTTTCACAGCGATGAAAAGTGAGAAATGGGAAAACAGCAATACAAGACAAGATTTAATTTAGATAAATGTAAGGTAATACACAGAGGAAGTGCCAAGAGAAAGAAACAAATTGAAGAGTACGAGTGAGAGAACACCATTTGGAGATTAACTGTGGATTTTTTGGGGAGAGATTTTGCTACGTGACAGTGAAGTAAAAACTAAATAAAATATGAATTGTAGCATATTAAGGGTATTATTACCTTTTTATTCTTACACCTAGAGTTCATTTTTAGCATACGATAACTCTAAAAACAATGATAATAATTTAAAGCTAAAAATTATTGAACATAATGTACAAACTAGACATTGTATTAAATTTTTGTTTCTTACTGTTGAGCACACTAAAGTAAATATTGAAGCAAATACTGTTATTAACCTTATTTTACTGATGAGATATTAAATCTAAGAAGCAATTTTTTAAGGTTGGACATTTATAAGTACTAGAGCAAGGATAATACAAAATTTGAAAATTTAGAGCATAAAACATAGAGAAAATTAAAGGAAGCATGCAAAAGCACTGAATATTAATATATAGGAATAAAGTGTTTCAGTAAAACATGAGTTTTCACAAGTGGCAATAATTGCTGACGTCCACTGAATATTAACTATGTGCTACATACTGTTTTTCATGCTTTACTAGTTTTCATTTATTCATCACAAATTGTATGAGTTAAAATTGTTATTTCACTTTGAAGTTAGGGACACTGAAGAAGGGAAAGGTTGTGTAACTTGCTGAAGGTCATATTGCCATTAAATAGTGGAACTGGGATTTGAATCTAGCCCTCCCTGCCCCCGCCAACTCCAGGAATGTTTTACCATTGTGATGCCCTGGTTCTAGGATTCAGAAAGCAGGCAAATACACAACAGAATACAAGTGTTAAAATAATGAATACAAAATTATGGTGATTATTGAAATAGTATTGTGCCTGGTTTAATGTGGTTATTTATAAATATTTATGAAATAATAGAAAATAACCTGTGAATTAGGAAAATTTGGGAATAAACATTAGCTTATTGAGAAAATAAAATAATAAACCAATATGTTCTCTTCCTTTCTTCACTGACAATATTTATTAAGCACTTACTATGTCCTGGGGATTCTTCCAGTGTACATTTTTTTAAAAAACAGACAGAGGCAATCCTGCCCTCACAAACCTTACATTTCAGAAACTAAAACATAACATTATATCAAGTTTCAAATAATTACACTTTTATTCCTAATTGTATTCTTCCAGTTGGTTTTGAATGAGAACATAATTACATGATATTAAATTAAATATATCAAGGATAATAAAAAGGTGTCAGTTTCACTTAAAACCTTTTTTACAAAATATCTGTTTATGAAAAAATGATATGTTAAAATAAATATAATCCAGATTTCAGTTTAAGTACCTAGAGCTTTAAGATTCAAATAAATTAGACTTGAACATGATGTCAGATTCATCGTTACACATTATGCTTGTCACCGCATCACATTCTGAGCTCTGAATCTACTTAATTAGATCAGTGTTTGGACCACCTGGACATCTTGCGTGTGTATTATCCAGAATCTAAGCTATTCTTTGTCCCTTCCGCTACACATTTTCCTCCTTCAAGGCTTCTATTGTCAATTTAGCTCTAAGTCCACTTAGGTTCACCCTAAGACTTATTTAATCAGCTTAATGAAGAGCTACCCTAAATCAGCTGAAGTGAAAGAGCAGAAGCTTTAACATTTCTGCTTTTGTCTTTTTGTTTTGTTTCCATCTTCATCTGCCATCTTCATTTGGGAGGGCAAGATGTGTTGCAGACATTCATTTCCCAAAATGATATGAATTATGCCACTTTCTTGGGTATTAGAGCTTGTTTTCATTTAAATGTTTTATTTTCCTTTCTATAAGAAAAAAATAGTGGAAAAAAGATAATAAAGTATGTGTTTCTGTATGGATTTCTAAATTTCTAAGTTTCTTCTGGGAGAAAATGCCTGAATAAAACAAGTATTTTGTCCATCAAGAAATTTACAAATAATTAAGTAGAACTTTTAGGTTACTCACTAACTGTGACATTATGAAGGCTTGAAAAGTATGAAGCACGGAGGGCTGAAAATAGCAAGATTCAAAGGAATTTCAAGTTTTCTACTCCCTCCTGTTTGTAAGCCTTTCTTTGGCACTAAAGAAAAACACATTAGATCATTCAGTTCAGTGAAGTGTAACACAATAATATATAGATGCAGTCCAGAAATCAAACTGAATTAGAGAGTCAAGGCAAATGTTTTATTCCATGAGAGAGTAACTGTGGAAATCAATTAATGAAGCAGCTAAATCCAGTCCCAGGTCAGTTGAGTCAAGTAAAAATGGCCTCTTTCTCTATCACTGGAAAACAATTTCATAATCTTCATAAAACAGAAATGATTTCACTAAAAGAGGTTTATATATTTGGACAGCAACACTTTAGGGCATCATTTGTTTGTTTCCTATTTCATAAAAGGAGAATCCACAACAGCAAAAACCATCACAGAAAATTTGAGAATTGTAAAATCTAATTAGGAA
The DNA here is from genome assembly GCA_030015415.1 of Cynopterus sphinx. Lineage (NCBI taxonomy): Eukaryota > Metazoa > Chordata > Mammalia > Chiroptera > Pteropodidae > Cynopterus > Cynopterus sphinx. Next base: position 41,522,810 of record CM057390.1, read on the forward strand.
ACAAACTAGCACACATCAGAAACATTCCGGTACATTTCTTTTGAGCTATTTTTCAGTGAATGAATGAATCTGGGTTTCAAACATGTTTAAATTTATTTTCCATTCAGGTAACCAGTTTATTCTATTTTAGTGTAATAAACACAATAATGTGCAAGTTTATAACTAGATTTTCTCTTATTTTTTATTTCCTCACTCTGATTTCAAAAGAGAAATTAAAGGTCAAAATAAGAATATTTGTTAAAACTTTTGGTATGTATTGTCAAATCTCTTTACAACAAAATGAACCATACAAAGTTCATACATATATGTAATATGTTACTGGTTTCTACCTTTTAATAATTTTATATATTGAACATACTTACTATATATGTTTTGTAATACTTAGAGAAAGAACAGTAAAAACTACATATAAGGATTACTCATAATCTTCCTACACTAAAATAATCTATACCCATATCAAATAATTATATAAAGAGATATAAAGTATAATAAATATGTGTATATGTATATATGTGTATACATATAAAATAATTTAAGTATATGCATAAATATTGTAAAATAAAACAAAGATAATGTATCTGAAGGTTAGTAATCTTTTTCTCAACAATCTAAAGTAATAAACATAATTTTATGTCATTATCCATATTTTGTTGTCTTCTTTTTGAATAATTGGACTGTTACATTCTATAGATACAAAACATTTATAATTTAATCAATATTATTAGTATCTTGGTCATTTCCATCTCTTATAATTTATTCTAAGTAAATCATAATTTGTATATAACTGGCACTTTTTTAAAACAAACTAATTTTAAGATAAATATTTAGAAGTAAAATATGTGAAGCAAATTCATGATAAATTTAAAATTTTCATCCATATTTGAAATTTGACCTGCAAAATGAATACTAATTTTCAATCTAATAAATTGGACGAAGTTCATGTACTGGTCTGGTTCCTGCCAACATTATGCATTATCATTAAATAACTCACACACATGCATATGCACATACAACTGAAGAAGTAATAAATTGTACCTCAATTCTCTAATTTGCATTTTTATCATTATTTATTTTATAATAATATAATAATGTGATTTTTCATTATTATTATAGTAATGAAAGATGAAGCAAACTAAATGCATGCAGACATGATAATGGTTACATGATTTATATTACATCTGTGATGATTTCATACAATGTTTAACATTTATTTCTTGCCTATACGTGTTCCAAATAACTTTTCTGTTACTTTATACTAGAGAGTCATATTAAATAATTACAGTTAAATTTAACAAACATGCTTCTGTATTTATTCCATTGGTACTCTTTTTACTCAAAGCCTTTCCAACTTGTGATTAAAATGTGTATTTTTTATGATATTCATTTCTTTTAGTTTTATCTTTTTGAACCATTTCACATTAAATGTTCCCTAAGACATGAGGTAAGAATATAATAGAAGGATAATCCAGAGGAACATATTAATGAACTTGCATTTAAGATATGTAAAAAGAATGTAACTTTGGCTATTTATTTTGTGATGCATAAAACACTAAATTTCTATAGACTATAATTATATAAATGTATGTTAATTTGTACATTCATCTATATTTTTCTAATGCATATAAAATATTACAAAAAGATTATAAAAAGATTAAGATAGAAATATCTCTTCTTAAAATGTATTTTTGAATTACATATCAATTACATATTTTGTTAACAATGATATAATCTAGGGCTTCTTATTTCTCTTTCAAGTTCTAGTACATTGTTTTTTCAAAAATAACACCAAAATTCTAAACTAGCAAACCTTATGAAGGCATATTCTTTATATCTGGAAAAGAGCTGAGAAGAAATCAGTAAATCTATTATAAAATTGAAACAAGTTTTATGTAAAATGAGGTGTGACTTTTATAGGCAATGTCACTGTTCATATTTTTAGAATGTCCATTTTTTTTCTTATAAATAATAATGTTCTAAGCAAATTCTCCATATTGCCTTCTTTATTTAAAATATAAGTTAAAAATGTTATCATAAGTACATTGGGTTAGAGGACAACTTTTTGACTTAAATAGACTCATTCAGACACAATATTTAAACTATATTTGAATACTCTGTGTATGGAATAACAAAGTGTTATAAAACAGTTTGAAATGGTTTCATGTTTTCATGCTTGGTATAAGAAAATGCCTGTTTTCGATGATGAGATTGAACTATACATGTATTACTTACATATAAATGTTAACATATTAATAACAAAGATACTTTTTATGAAATATTATGTGGGCTATTTTTATCATGGTGAATTATATACTTCCTTATTACATGTTTAAATACATTTGAAAGTAGGCAAAAATATATTATGAAACTGGTGGAATTAGCAGAGTGTTAAAAAATTTACCACAGTATTCTCCCAGTTAAAACTATCAATGGTTTCCTTTGATTTACAAAATAAAATATGAGCTGCTTAATATAAGCTGTGATTGGATTTAATGGTTTCATGACACTCAGGATACAAGCAAAACCACGCTGAACTTTAAACATCTTTTTGAATCAAATGGAAGTTCAAGTCTGCCTGACATTGATGAGAAGGGCGATAGCAACGTTACATGGTGATAGTCATCAATTTTTTATTACCATGTCAGTCTAGTTATGTGAAGTCTATTTAAAGTTATCCCTCCTAACATTTCTAATTCCTCTGCCCCTTTACTTGGTCATGGAATATTTTAGAAGGCTCCCATAGATATAGCAATTTATTAATGGCCATTTATCCATGGGCAACCACACAGCCACGCTCAAAAAAGGAGTGCCTCCCCAGGGTATCACTTTAGAGTGAACTGGGGATTTTCTACCCTCTGCATTTCATATCTTGTGACATCCTAGAAAGAGAGAATAAAATCAAACCTGCTAATTATCAGACTGATAACAGCCGTAGATATGACTAGTTCCAAAGGTAACAAGCATTTTCTGTAGGCCGCCCCTGCTGTAAAATGCTAAAAGAAACCATTTATGGAGTGTTTTCTCCTGTCTTACACTGATGTCTTCAGATTTGTTTTCCTGTTCTGGTTTCTGTTCAAAAGATTATTGACTTAACTTATAGCTAAGCCTCTCTTGCCTTCTGACAGAAATTAATACAAAGCTAAAACATGATTTCTCTAGTCCTTCCTTAGAAAAACAGCTGATATATAAGTTGTTACTGACTGAATTGTGTCCTCAAGTCTATGCTGAAGCTCTAACCTCTAGTATTTAACAGTGTAAGTATATGGGGAGATTGGACTTGTAAAGAGGCAAATACAATGAAATGAGGCCATAGGGAGAGGCCTTAAACCAGTATGACTGTAGTCATTTAAAAAAAAAAAAGACACTTCTGGGATGCTGGTACACAGAATGACAACTGTGTGAGGACACAGTAAGAGGAAACTAACTGCAAACAAAGGGAAAGAATCAGGAGAAACCAAATCTGCCACCACCTCGATTTTAGACTCCTAACCTCTGGAACTGTGAGAAAATACATTTCTGTTTAAGCCACCCAGTGCTTGGTACTTTATTAGGATAGCAATAGCTGCCCATGTTCTTCCTTGTCTCAGCAAGTTAGTAAACTTAAATTTGTTTGATTTCAGTTTTGCTCCTCATGATATTTATGAAATGGACTTTATCATCCAATTCTTGAGGTTCAAAACCATCCTTGAGGTCAGGTTCCACCACTAGAAACAAAAGCCTGTAATCTCTTTCTCTTTCAACTGATAAAGCTTTATTCCCCCCCCACATGCGTATACCTTTATAATAATAGCCTTCTTATGTCGCCTATGGGACACTGACTGATGTCACAGTTACGCTATTTTTCAGAAATGAAATAAGTTCTGAAAATCTCAGACCCAGTGTTGCTGAACAACTGAGAGAAGCAGTATGCACCTTCCAACACTTCATGATGAATCCACAGGATGGACCATCATAAGTTAATTTCTCAATTATCTGCTAACGTTTTAAGCCTTAAAATGTACACGATGACTTAGCGCTACCTTTATTTCAGTTATAAAGTCTTCCCCTTCTTTAAACTGGTGAATGTATTACTATTGTCTTTACATATTAAAAGCACAAGTTTTTATAACAAATAAACCCCTTAATTTTTATCCAACCCACAATTTTTAAACATATTCAACCATAAATCCCCTTTTCCACATTTTATTAAAATCCTATGAAAATGCACTTTGGGATAGTTAAAACAAATTTTTGGATGAAGTAAGTGCTTGCTTTTGTCTAATTTTTATTATAAACTTGCATAATACTACATTCATATTTTCTTATAGCCATATGCATATAGCTACTATAATTTTTAAATATTGTATAATATTTGTAAATTATATTATTTTGAAATCTTCCTCAAGAGGTGAGGCATTCCTGAAATACAGGTATAACATCTTATATATATTTGTAATTTTATATTTATATATAAATTAATTTACATATATATTTAAGTTTACATGTATATATTTATATTTGTAGCTCTACATCAAGCACAAGGTAGATAGACATTAAATAAATGTTGACATAAACTAAACCTGCTCATGACAACTAATTAGGGAAGATAAAAATATTTTTTTGAGGTGTGAGATAATGAATATCTTTTTTTAAATGTATATATTTATATTTATAAATATAAATATATTAGCATGTACTGTTACTAAAAAGCTAATGAAGTCCTGATTTAGAAAGAAAAGGAAATCATAAGAAAAAAGCCTTTACTATATTAGAAGAAATATTGATATTTTAAATTGTCCTAAGCTCAAGTTGGAAAGGACAATAAACACAATATTAGAAAACCACAAGGGGAATACATTTTCTGACTTTTAAAAGACCTTGATCTGAATACCAGGTCTGTACCTAGAAAGCTTTATTCTCTGGGATTTGGTCGAATTCATCTTTTGAATTTCAGTTTGCTCACCTATAAAATACTAACGATAACACCTACCTTGACAATCTTCTTGAAGGAGCTCCTGTGAATACCAAAAGATAAAAGGTATGTAATCGACTTCATTAGTATAAAATAATTTGAAATATCAGTGTAATGATGGTCATGATGATAATTATATTTTAATAAAGGTGAAAGTACTACACTTTTTATGATTTATGAGGTTTATGAGGCTATCTAGTACGTGTCACTGACTTTATATATCATTGAATTGAGTTTAATTTAGTATAAAAAAAGAATGGACAAGGAAAAAAAGGCTTGCTGTACTGGCACCTGCTGAGATTTACTTTCCAATATCTATGAAAACATAAGGTGTAGACAGTAGTTTAAGAACTAAACATCTAGTAGCTAATAGTAATATAGGGAACTCAGAATAAGCAGCTGTGTGAAAATAGGTGATAATTTTTTCAATTTTATAGAGAAAAATGTGATCTTTATTATTTTTATCATTTATTATTTAATAAATCATTTAAATTCAAGAGCAAAAATCAAATTATTATTCACAAAAATTTTTTATAGAGAATAGAGTTGATGTTTAAGAATGTTACTGACTTATCCAAGCTTGTAGATGTGATTTGGATCTGAAAAAAATGTGGAAACTAAATCCCAACTGTCAATCTAATGCTTTTTTTATTAGAATAATTTTTGCCATAAGTAAAAGAAGAAAGTTAATAAGAAATATTGCAGGATATTTGCTAACAATGAGGTGTCGCTTCTGCTTTTATTCATCCTATAAATGCACATATTATTTAAAATATTTTTGTTGATTAAATGTGGTTTATAAGTATTTTCCCTTTTTAAATAAAAGTGGTTTTTAAAGTTAAAACAAAAAAATGAACATTTAATGAATTTTTGGGAGATCACAGTTATCATTACCTAAAAGAGAAATCTGAATGAACTAGCTTGTTTAAATTAACAAGCATCATCTAGAACAGAATAAATTCTAGGTTTAGAACTAGGTTCTCAAAATTATTTTTTGCCAGTTGAAATCATCTTATTAGCACATTGATCAGATAGTAGGACAATCTTTCACAAAAAGGGGTTGTGAAATAATAATAAAATATTTGCACACGCAGTTATTAGTCACCAATATCTAAATTAACACTTTTTATACAGATTGTAGGTAATGCTACAATACTAGTGATCTTACTTTTCCAATGCATTTATTTAACGAAAAAATCATCTCAGCAAGAAGTTAATTTGTTATCATCTATAAATTAATTTGCTCAGAGACTCATACCTTTCTATAAATACAAATTGATTATAATTTTTAATAATTACATGATACTTTTCACTTCTCAAGTAAGAAATTTAATTTGCACATGTCAGGAGAACACTGTGTTGAAATGAAGTTTAAATCTTGTTTCCTGACCAAATTCCTATTATAGAAGCAAGACATGCATTATTAAGGAATTAGGTTTATTCTGTTAATGACTAGGTTATTTTGTTATTAATACACTTAAAGATTATTATGATACATTTATTAGAAGACGATGCATGAGTGAAAAGGAAGAAATATGATAAAACTTTGAAATTGTACATCATTTATTATGCTAAAAATATCTCAATAGCATAAAACATTTTAAAGCATAAAGACTGAAGTGTACATTATTAACATTTCTAATAAAATACAAAAGCTTATCAATAAAAATGAAACCACTATAAAAATGCACAAAGATATTGTCCATTGCAATATCTTTAAATATTCCTCATAAAACCATGCTTTTTCAATATCATTCTTCCAAAACAGGGATATATGAAAATATTTAATCTACTAATATATTTTGTTGTCTTGATTTTATAAATTTAATATTGTTACATAATGGAAAGCAAGAATAATCATTTTTAATGGCAAAATAGAATAAGAGAATATATTCCATGGTACAAATGGAGAAAAAGATAAAATGTCTTTGATAGAATTTGGTCTCTAGACAGTGCCTTTGTTTCTTTGATACTTAGGCCTTAATCCTAACATTGAGACAGAGAAAAAGATAAAAAGAGAAATAAAACATTAGAAACTAATAGATATTCATTTCTCCCACAAAACTACTCTACAATTTGTGTGAAGAGATAGCTTTCAGTTATAGAAATTGAACGTCTGCCCACAAGTTACAGACTGTAGAAAGTTCAAGTGAGCACATCTTATTACAATGTAGAATTTTATAGCTGGAAGAAAAGTTAGTTGTTTCTTATCTCCATTTAAACTTAGACTCAGAACTTACCCAAAGTCCTATCCAAAATCAGAAGCAAAGAAAAGATTGTGAATCTTCTCTCCCTTATAACATGTCTAGATCTCATCTCTATTACCGTTTCTCTTTCTCCTCGACTTGAGAAAACTACAGATAGCTCAAAGCTCAAGCTTACAGAAAATGAATGAATCCTATGCACTACATCACTTCTTAGAATTTCTCTAAGTAGGAAGTATTTGTTTTATAGCTTGTTCACACTCAATATTTTCTAAAATAGAATATTTTTCATACTCATGTATAGTTATACCTCAATATATCCAAGACATTAATGACAACAAAACAATCGAAATAAGAAACCCACAAAAACTTGAACAAGTGAGAGGAAAATGATTCTATTGTTGGATGTTTCTCTTAAAGCTGCCTCATGCCTTAAGCACTATTTAGCGCCTAGAATTTTCAGTCTTTACTTATACCAAATGGAGTCATTTATATAAACTATTTTAAAGTTTTCCAAATAAATAAATATTATCATCTTATGTTTGTTTCTTTTCTGTGGCTATAAATTTGTTCTTTAACTCGCTATGGCCAGTTCTAATAATTATGTATTGTTTTAGTAATTAGAAGAGGAAGAAGAATTGTATAATAGAAATAAAAATTAGTGTATCTTATTATTTGCTTACTAGGCACAAACATAATGCCAATTCTCAACCTATGGAAATACGCATTAGTATTTTTCTCTAAAAAGATTTTTTCTTATGTTGAATTTACATAAAACTGTGCACAGTATTATACAGGATATTTGTGAAATGTTAAATGTAAGACAATGCAAATAATTTGCCGATTTGCTTTTTCTTGGTGCTATTTCTTCTGGTATAATATCACTTGTTTATACGAAATATCTAGTATGCATTGGTTATTTATAATCTAAAGCAACACAAACATGTGCCACTGTTTTACCTCCAATATATATGTCTGTTGCTACTTTTCATAACATAGCTTGAATAATTTCAGTGGGACTACGGCAACTCTTATTTTATAAATAAAAACATTCCACTTTTATTATTTTGCATATACTAATTTAATTTTTAACATATTTCAGAGGAATTTTTAAAAATCTAATTTGATAGACAATTTCAAAGACAGATAAATAAATATGAATTGAAGAAATGCATCAAATTTTATTATAATCTGATTGCATCATCAAATGAGTTATTTCAACTATATTAGCTTCTATTTATTTAAAAGTCTCCCCATGGAATATATGTTAAGAAAAGGTAAGAAACAAGTAAAGAATAGAGCAAATTCTCAAGTACATATGATATAAATATGAATAAACTAGAAAAATGAAAAACTTGATTATATTTATTTGATTTATATTTGAACCTCTAGAATGGAAAAGAAAATGAAAAACAATGTGAACATTTTAATGAGAACAGTAGCAGCGCTAACAGTAAAAATTATTTGCATATACTTTTTAGAATATACTTTAAAAATGATAATTATTAGGTTAGTTTAAGAACATCAGCATATAAATTATGGTTAAAAGCAAATCTAGCTTGAAATAGCTTAGACAAAAATAGGAATAAGTGCTTTTGAACAAAACTCTTCAAGTATAAATCTGGCCTGGCTTTTAGATGTTGGCTGTTCAAAGGTCCCACACTATGTTATCAAACCAGGTTTATTCCATTTTATGGCTCTCCCTTTTGTTGTATTATCTGCATTATCAAGCAGTGTCAGCAGCCCAGGCTAATATTGTTCTTAGTGTTAGAGGATTCATCAGAGAAAGAACACTTGCTTTTCTCACAGCAGAGAGAAAAAAAAATCTTATTGAGTTATGTTTCCATTACTGTGGAGCAAGAACGTGATGCTCATATTGGCCAGAGCTGAGTCATTATAGGCCTCAGAGACCAAGAGAGAGAAAAAGCAGTTCCCTGAAATAGTGGTTCTCAAAGTTAACCGTAGAAATGCAAATTCTTGGCTACACCTTACACCTGCTCAAATCAGGAACTCTAGTGGTGAGATCTAGTAGTCTGATTTTTAACAAGCTATCCAAATAATTCTCTTGCCTGCTTAGGTTAGAGAACCAATGCCCAAATACAAAATATGGGTTTTGGAGCTAGAAGCATATATAAATGATGGATGGCAAAAATAAACAGATACTATTGTAATTTCTTTGCTAAAATATTTGTAATATATGCATATGTGTGTGAATGTATGTGTAGTTTTATTATTAAACTAAATTTATTGAGTTATCTAACCAGTAATTGAATCTTTTTTCACTTATATAAGTCATCTGCATAGAACTATTGAGCTCTGTTTCTATATCATTAGAACTTTATTTATTTGATTAAGATAACTTAAATTCACACATATTACAATTATATAAAAATTACGAGACATTCACCCTCTTGCTGTCAGTGTTTCCTAATTAATTTTTTTAAATGCTGCAAGGAAAGTACTCCAGAAATGGCAGTGGAGAAGTCTATCGTTCCTTACCTAACTAAATAACCACAACTGCCAAAAAACATTTTTAAAATATTGAAAGATTCTAGAAATTGTCCTCAGGGCATAGAGTCTGTAGCAAAACATTTATTTTAGAATAGATGCAGATAAGTTAGAAGTTGAACAGGAAGAATAGAGAAAAAGACAGTCAAAGAGAGCCCTGCTGTGACCACTAACATGCGTGGATGAGGGGTTCCAGGTGTATGTGTGCACACTCAAGAATTTAAGTCCTCTGAGCTGCAAAATCATAGACAACATTTCCCATAGGAAAAATAGTCTTCACTGAAATATTATGACAAAATTACTAAACAAATAAGCAAAAAAGCAACCGATGAAAAGCTCTAGAGCAGGTGATCAGTGCTCAGAGTTGCTACAACATACTGTCCAAATGACCAGTTTTCTTCCCACCTTAGTCTATAAATCTATAAAGTCAATATTATCCTTTTACCAAAATCAGACAATGACAATGCAAGAAAAGAAAATTTCATAACATTATCTCTTGTGAATATAGGTGCAAATATTTTAAATAAAATACATGTCCACCTAATCCAGTAATATATAAATAGGACTATACATTATGACCAAATAGAATTTATTTTATGAATCCAGGATTGGTTTAACATCTGAAAATTAATTAATATAACACATTGTATAAATAGAATAAAGAAACAAAAATACACGATCGTTTGAATAGATGCAGAAAATGTATTTGACATAATGCAAAACCTTTGTGATAAAAACACTCAATAACTAGAAGTACAAAGGAACTTCCTAAACCTTATAAAGAATATCTATGAAAATTCTTTTTTGTATCACAGAGAAGTCTGAGGTGGATATATAGTAACTACCAATGGGAAAGAGATTTCTTTTGGAGATTGGAAACATTTTAAAATTAATTGTGGTGTTGGTTATATAACTGTGAATGTATCAAAATAACACAGAATTGTACATTTGAAATAGGTGAAATGAATTATTCTCAGTTAAAGCATTTTTAAAAATTAGTAAAAGTAGGTTCAAGACCTGCTGTTATGCAAAATAAAAAAGAAAATATTGGTAGACATTCATACATTCAGCTAGGTTAAAACATTTGATAGTTAGGTTACCTTCCTAGAAGTGTCTGTCTGTGCAAGAACCATGATAGATTCTACAAAAACGATGAAGGTCTTTCATAGAATTAAATCAACACTGAGGGCCTTTAAGAACTGAAACCAGAGAACCAATGCCAGTGGTTGCCTGATACAAAAACACTCAGAAAATGTGGTTGTTTTTAAATCTTACACAGTTGCCTTGTTCAATTGAAGTGTTTACTAGCCAAACACAGTTTAATCTAGAAAATGAATTTGAATTTCTCCTAAAAACATTTGTGACTTAAAGAAATACCTCTTTTCTGAACCATTTGCTATTAATACAAAATAATTATACAGAACATTATTAATAATAATAGTTAATAACTTGAGGGTAAAAAACAAAATTCCAAAATGCATTTTACTCATATGCATGTTATTACTAGTTGCTCTGGAAATGCATGAGGTTGTGATCCACAAACAACTGAGGTGTGGAAGTTTCAAAGAGAACGTTTCTCAGACCATGTTCATTATAACCATCTAAGTTAAATGGGATTTCCTAAATAAGTATTTTAGGGAAAAATGGGCCATACAAGGTCAAATGTGTTTCTTTGCTCCATAAATTTACTTTGAAAAGCTAATAGCTTTCAAAATTTACTTTCACAAAACACCCTTAAATTATTTTCAGAGTGTAAAAATAACACAAGCCTTATAAAAAGAATGAAAAAGTAAATGTAATCTTAAATTCAAGAAAAACAGTAACAAAATTTACAGATTATCCATTTAAAATCAAAATACACACACACACACACAGACACACACACACTCCTCCTTATATCTACCTCCACAGATATTTATTTTTCATTAATTATATTATTCTCTACATGGTATTTTATAGTTTACGTTTTTTCTTACTGTTATAAAATAGATATATTTTAACATAAATATATTTTCATTTTTGGAAGCCTTTTTTTCCCTCAATAATATATTTTATTGAACTGGTCCACTATTGATGGGGTTTGGATTATTTTATGTTTTCTCTACTTAGAATTGTTAATTAAAGGCTATGCACACATTTTCATTTTTTGACATTGAATGTCAGATTGCTTCCCAGAAATATAACCTTTTACTCTTCCAGAGAATACCTTTGATCTACAGCCTCTATTTTTAATTTTATGAAATTTATAAGGGTGAAATTTAAAAAATTATATAGGTTTCAAGTGTATAATTCAATAATACCTCATCTGTATGTTGCATTTTGTGTTCACCACTCAAAGTCAAATCTCCTTCTGTTACCATACATTTGACTCCCTTTACCCTTAGCTACAACTCCCCTCCCCCTTTTCCTCTGGTAACTACTAAAAGGTTGTCTGCGTTTATGAATTTTTTTGTCTGTTTGTCTGTTTGTACCTTGTAGTTTTATATCCCATACATGAGTGAAATCATATGGTTCCTTGACTGTTTCTGACTTATTTCGCTTAGCATGATATTCTCAAGATTGTAAAAATTGAAATATGTTGCCATCTTTTACATCTAGTATATTTGAAATATTTAAAACAGTCTCATCATTTAAAATTTTTTTTCTTTGCTTTCTAGTGAGTAGAAGAGTTTTCCTATTTGTGGGCCACCAGCATTCTTACTTTTTTGAATTATCTCTTTTCCCAAAACATTCTTTGGAAAATGCTGTTTTAAGAGTTTCCCATCCAAAGAGAGGATGCAGTGATTGCAGAACTCATTAAAGTGTGTGAAATGGTCTGAGGTCACCTCATGACACTCTTTCTCACACAAAGAGAATGTAAATGAAAACCTGAAATTCTTATTTAACTTCCTCAGAACCAGGATGCACATAAGAACATTACACTCTGAGTCCTCTGGGTTTTTTTTTTTTTTTCTTTTCAGTTCAGAATGAACTCCATCTTACTTCATTCTACATTCATTTCCTATTAATGTTCAGACAAAAAACATTTTATAAACAATATACACAATGAGGGCTATTGTGAGGAATTAAAAAGGAAAATAAAGAAAATGGGAATCGTATCTTCTAATCCTTTAACAAATCTTCTAATCCACTAGCCTGTCGGTGTAATAAATGCTCACTCTGTGAGCAGGATTTGCTGTGCTGCCTACTGACTGGATTCTTGCTCCTGCCTTAAGTCTGACATTGTCGTCTGTTTAATTTTGTGGTTTCTCTAATGTCACCTTGACATACTAAATAGTTTCTATTAGAATCAAGGGATCAGAAAAGTATCAGCTCTCATTAAAAATGTTTGTTTTAGATACAAACCATGTTTTCTGCATGGGGATGAATACAGTCTGTTTTGTGCTTTGTGGATGATAGAGGCAAACAGGTGCAGCTTGATTTTGAAAAAGGTGTAGATGAATTGGGCTTTTTTCCCCCCAAAAGATTATTTTCTCTATTCAATGTCTTGAGTATAAAGACTAGTAATTTCAGTATCAATTTAAAATACCTTCTGCATTCCAGCTTGAAGCCAATTTAACAGAGTAAATTTAATGGGTTTACTAATTTTAAAGCGATAGTATTTTACAGTAAAATGGGATAGATAAAATGTTTGAACAACCACTAACTTTTTATTAAACTAATTAATGTAGATTCATTATGAATATAACCCAAACTGCTAAAATTTGAAACAAATATTTTTAGGAGAAGGGTGGTAAGGGAAAGGAGATATAATGGCCTGAGAACTGACTAATTCTGAGGCATCTAACATACATGCAGGTTTTCCCTTCACTGAAAATGGAAAGTGAAATGTGGAAAGGGCATTAGGGTGATGCCATGTGACCATTATTTCATGTACAAAATTTTTAAAAAGGCAACTTTATATAGTTTAGAAATCAAAACAGTTTTGTTTGATGCCCAAGTATTTGATAGCAGTCGATCCTTCTCTGCTTAATGAATTACTCTCTTCATTTGATTTTCTAAATGACATATTTGAGAGCTTCACTGCCTACCTGTTGTCATCTTTTTTTAACTGGATGCTTTCCGTCTTCCTGACTTTTATTAGACAGTGGAGTGCAGTAGCACTCACAACTCGCGATATGAGCTCCTCACTCTTCACCACCTCTAAAGGCATAGTTTTCAATTTATACTTTCAGTGCCAATCTCTCTTCTCAGTGCCAACTGAAAATTTCCATTTGGTTGTCTATAGGCACAATAATAAATAGTCAAAATAATAAATAGCAAATTTGCTCCTTCCCCCATTTTCACCATCTAAGGAGGCCACAAACCCATTTGCTTGCTTTCAGAGCAAAATTCTGACCATCATCTTTGATTTTCCTTTCTCACCTATTCTACATTCAATCGAAAGATGTGTTCTCACTTTATATCTGAATAATCTCTAGCCTGGACTAGGGACAGAACAACTGTCTCAATGTATCATTTTCATTCTTGCTCTCCCTCTATTCCATTGTTTATTCTCTACATAGTCAGCAGAGAAATTCCACTAAAAAGTAAATAATTGACTTCCTATCAGACTCAGAATCAAATCCCAAATTCTTACCAGGGTTTTACAAAACAGAATGACTTCCTCTTTGACTTGATTTTTTAGACCCACCTTCTTAAGGGCACTGGTCTCCAAGCTGATCTATGGCTACAGGGAGCACACTCGTGGCTGAGGGATTTCGCGCTCACTCTTTCCTTTACTTCATGATGCTGTCTCCTCCCCATCACAGAATAGACACATACCTGGCTTGTTCTTTCACTGAGTTCTGGTCTCTCTCATTTGTCTCCATATCCAAGAGGCCTTACCCAATTACCATACATAAAATGGCATTCTGTTATTCTCTCTAATCCTTACTTTTCTTAACATAATTTTCATATGATATTTTATACAGTTTCATCTCACTCTCTCTCCTTACCTAGTAAAATAAAAGCTCTATGACAGCTTATATATTTTATTCACTCTTATCCTCAGTGAAGCACAAATCTGGCAAATGACTGAGATACAATAACTGAGTGAAGGAATGAGATTATTGCTTAAATCTAGAAAAGAGATTATTCTAATTTTTTTAGAGCATGGCATCAAGGATAGAGAAGTGTTAGATACAAATATCTATGTATTAGTCCAAACATAGACTTCATGATGATTTGAAAATTTTTATGGTTACAGGAGGGACAAACTACTACGTTTTAACTACACATATTGTTTTATCTGAGGTTGAAATTCACTTTTTTTGGAAAGTCTCTTCCTTTGTTTTGGAAAATTGCCTTTTGATTCTTGGTTAAGACATGAAAGTAGTAATATGACCTAAATGTCCATATTTCAAACTGAGATGTTAAATGTTTCTTTATTAATGGAAATTGGCAGATCTACCTGTATGCAGATTATATTTTCTTTAGATATTTTCAACAAGGTATGGTGTCAGGTGGGTACTAGACATATCATGGGAATCACTTCATAAATTATTTAAAAATCTAAGCACCATGCTGGACACCTGAAACTAATATAATATTTAATGTTGACTGTAGTTAAAAAATTAAAAACAAAAACATACCTCTATGTCAATGTGTAAATAAATACATTCTCCATTATCTTCACCTCAAAACCCCAGTAAGGTCAAATAAACAGGATTGACCTCCTTAGTGAATTGAGACCTAAGAATCTTAGATTTGTGTAAAGGTGTCCATGTAAGAGAAAAAATGCATTTCTTGTGATCCATTGTATATGGGTTGTTAAACATGATTTTAATGTAGAACAATATAACCTTTTGTTTTTTAAAATATTAATTTGACATGAAGTTAAATGTTTTCATTATAAAGCAACAAATATGTTTAAATGTACCATTTTGTGAATCTCATTTTATTTTTTGATAAAAATATAATTATAAAAAAATAAATTCATTATATTTCTATATAGGTAAAATTTCTACCAATTATATATTTACATATGTAAAAATATATCTACTTCCCCATTTAATAGGCTATGTAGTTAATCAAATCATTTTAAAAATAAAGTATTTTATTAATGTAATAAAAATGTAGTATATCAATTTGATCTGAGAACTATTCATTGTAAAATGTTATAAACTTTTATTATACGTTACCATGTTTAAGAGAAAAAAATCTAGATTTATTACCTGATATTTGAAATGATTGCTTTTGTGCTTTTAAAAATCAACTGGCACACTTAAATAATAATTGTTATATCTTATTTATAAATAATGATATGAAACTTGGAAAATTCTGGCTGTTGTTTTAAAACAGCCTTCTTTAAATATAGTGGATTTGACTGATCTATAATTCTATGTTTGATAAGAGAAATTGGAAATGATCTTTACCAGGTTTTTAGTTTATTATCAATAATGTTTGAAGTCTTAGAGATATCTTTATATACTATGTAAGGAATTTATTCAGACAAATGTATTTCACTAATCCATGATTAGCATCTTGGGACAATTTGACAGAATTATTATCATTTTTATGCTCTTCATTAAATTGTTTGTTCTCAAAATTAGTATTTCTTATATTCGCCATCTCTAAATTATGGTAGTCTAAGGTGTAACTTATACAATAATGTGCATCTACAAATAAAAACACACTAAAGCATTAAAATCACAGCAGTTATACTCTACCAAGTAAAAATTTTAAGGGAGATCTATATCACTTATGCTTATTTTATTTCTACAAACATGTTTTTCAGATTTTTAGATGACGTACTAAATTTTTTTACTTGATTTTCAGATTATGTACTACATTTTTGCTTTAAAACGATAAAATGATTATGTCAAACTCTAAATTTCCTTTGGAAGTCAGGAGAAATTCATTGGCTGCATTTTGGAATCACTGACACTAACAATCCATGTATAGATTTTTATCTGGTGACATCAAAGAGAAACTCTGAAACTTTAAACAGTTAAAAGCTGAGCTGCTTATGTTGATTCAGAAAGAGGGGGGGTCCAAGACTCATGTGCTAGGTTTTTCTTCCTTTCTTAGGAACTACCTCAGAGTTTTCCTGCAATGCAAGGTCTTCAGGAATCACATTTTAAAGATCATGACCTCATAAACTAGGACAGAGGATATACTGTGTCAGAAAAAAAGTAAAAGAAAAAAAATCACACGTAAACAAGGTTTTCATTGGAATAAAGCCGCATAATAAAAAATTTTCTAACTCCTCCTTCAGTAAAGATTAAACAACAAAAAAATAATGACTGAATTTTAAGATCGTTTGCAAAGGGATAGTCTAAAGCAGCATAATCAGGTATCATTATACTGGTGAGCCAGAGGTCAAAGTAATTGAATTTGTAAAGAGGCACAAAAGATATCTGGTGAATTAAATTATGATTAGAGAATGATATCTTCTTATACATTATATCGATGCAAATATAAATGAAAAAAATACTTTTAAGATGAATTTTTTCTTTTATTTCTCTCTAAAATAACATCTAGCTTCCATTTCCTTTCTTTAAGGACTTTGTGGGTGTCTAGGATTAGTTCCCAGATATGTTAATATTACCTTATTTTCATCCTCTCACTGATATGAAAACACAGATGGGAAATTAAATGCAAATGAAAACATTTTTCTGAACAAAATTCTTTCTACTCTTGTAAAAAATCTCTTGTATCTATTTGTTTTAAGAAAGAAACCTATTCAACATTTGTTACCAAGTTTTATTAATTAATTCACAAACTGGATTTGATTCAAAGTGAATAGTCATGTCATTTAATTTTTTTTTAATTGTTGCTTTCTAGGCTCTTCTTGGCTATAAAATTATTGGATTTTAAATATTTTTTTCTGCTACTCTACAGATGAGTCTCATTTGATGTTCAGCTCACATTGCACACATCTCCTTATAGCTCACTTATTTTAGGAGATCTTCCCTACTGGTGTTTCCAATACCCGAGATATTCTGATGGATATAAATTGCAATGATTTATTTCCTTAAAATGACACCGCTGATCTATCTGTATGCAGAACTAACCCCATGGAACTTAACTAACAATTTCCTTCATCTAGGCAATTTCCATTTTAATCATTCTTGCAGCTTTTATTCACTAAAATATATTGAATTATACTCGTAGTCAAACTATTTTTTTTAAATGGCATACCTCATAAGGCACGACTGATTATCTTTTAAAGCTAAATATACTATCACTAGAAGGAAATCATGGAGGCATGTTAACCCTTTGGGGCCACTAGAATGTCACTGAGGCTTTTGGGTCCTGAATAGCTACTGTTAAAACATGTGTGTATTAAAAATACTCGGTAAGAGCTGTATGTGTATTTTCTTTTTTTTAGTAAGTATCATCCTTACATTAACAGAAAATTAGACCAGCTATTGCCTTCTAGAGAATATGTAATTTTATAAGAACAGACATTTACAAGGCCAAGTCAAGAAAATATGTCTTACATAAAAACATATCTTCACTATTAATGTTCACATTCAAGGCATATTTTGCATACTGAAATGGTATGTGTAAAGAAATGAGGAAATGTATACATGGAAAGATTTTTAGTTAAAAGTCAGGATTATAAACATTTGATTGGAAGCTCCTTCATTTACAAAACTACGTGAAGACAAAAATTATTTAAACCAAAACAGACTGACAAGGAAATTTTTAGCAGACTATACAGGAATTATCCACTGATTGTATTTGATAAACAAATAAAAGTGGACAATTTATGCTTTTTTAAAAATAGATATGTGGTTCTTGTCCTTTTTTCCATCTTCTAAAAAGGAGATCAAGGATCAGTACCCAAAATAATATTAGTCAGGGTGCAATGCCTTCAGGGCATCTTAAATATTGGGACTTTTCTTCCTTTTGCTCTCTGCTTTCTAGATTCATTTATGAAATGTGTATTTAAAAGACAACTGGGACTTTAGAGAGAGGAATATTAAATATGTACTGAACCCTCCAAGGTGGAAAGGCTTCAGAAAGCTAGAATAACCTGGCAAACAGATTTGGCTTTAGAAGTGTGAACATCAATATATATGTACACCTATTTCTCTGAAAGCAGGACCAATATCTAGACATATGTCTGAATTATAAAGAGTATATTAAAGAAAAAATGAACAACCAAACACTAGATTTTAAAAACAATTCATAATCACAGAGGAAAAAGATATCAAGGAAGAAGAAACATATATTTGAAAATAGTTCTATAGAAATAACAAAGTTACTGTTTGGCTACTTAGTGAAATTCGAAATAATATTACATTTTTGAAGGAAAATTCAAGGCTATAAGAAGAATATAGTATTTTTGAAAGCATATAAAGGTGAAATGAAATTCAAATGAATAAGATCTTAGAAAGCAAAGATCACAAAGAGAGCAAAATAACTTCAGAAAAATTAAAAACTATATTCGAGGCTGTAAAAGCAGGCTTCACAGTGCAAAAATCAAATGAGTGATGTTGAGAAAAGAGTTGAGAAATCTTTCCTAAGTATTTAGGAAAAAAAAAATACACATGAAAAGCAGTGACAGATAAGGATGACAGAGAGCAAATAAACTTAAATATTGTTCATGTTCCTGAGAACAAGCAAATAAGCATTGTTAATAAGTAATGCAATTTTTAATAATCAAAAAAATTTTTCTTTTGGAAACTGAAAAAACATCTATGTACATAGATCAAGAAAATTCATCCTATTTCAGTCAAAATTATTTTAAAAGTTAATGAAAAGATATCCATATGTAGACAAAACATTCACACATATATATGTATGTGAATACACTATATATCTTTATGATATGTTAATATGTAATCATAATAGCTTGACTACCTTTAAGCACTATAAAAGTTAAAAATAGTTAAATCTAAATCTGGAATTAAAAATAATTACTATAGTCTATGGCCATGCCATCCTAAATAAACCCAATCCCATCCGATCTTGGAAGCTAAGCAGGATCAGGCCTGATTAGTACTTGGATGGGAGACCACCTAGTAAGATAAGGTGCTGTAGGCATGTAAAAAAAAAAACCAAAACAGAACAGTTACTATATAAAAAGTTACTTGACAGAGAAAATAAAATAGATAAAATGTACAAAAATACATAATTAATATATAAACACATTTTTGAAAACTATAGCATTTATGGTAATGCAATTCAGTGCATTTATGAAAAGACAGACTTCCTAATTTGAATAAAAATAAATTAAAAGAGGCAAGACTTCAATCCTTGGAGTCATCTCGATATTTAAAGAGAAAGATTACCCTAATCATAAGATTAATGATAATAGCCATTCAATACACCGGGCAATGTTCTAAGCACTTTATACATATCAACTCATTTAATTCTCATTACAATTCTATGGGGTAGGTAGTATTAAATCCCTGTTTCATAGCTGAGGAAAGGGGGAGCACACACTGGGTACCTAATTCAATCAGGGCAAAAAGCCAGCCAGCTGCAAAGCCAGTATGTAAACAGGTTGGCTGGCTCTGTGGTGCACTAAGATATTGTGCTTTTACAGTTGATTTCAATCTAAAAAGACTACTTAGTGATGTGGAAAATGTTGATGATGTGATGATAATTGAAAAAAAGTAGAATGTAACTAACAAATAATCTGAACGTAATTCTGGAAGAAGAAAACGAACATTTAAAAGATTTCTATGCACATAAAAGCTGGGAGAAAATGTTAACAAAGGTTTTGAGTATACTGGCATCACCTATAATTATTATTTAAAACAAAGACTAAAATGTACAGTCATTCTTTTTGCTACGCAAATGTCAAAAACTACATTATTTGAACATAAATACTTAGCTAACTAATTTACTAACTATATAGGTAAACCTGGGAGTTGATATTCTCAAAATGCTACAGATTAAGAAAGTTATTTTAAATTAAGGAATTCTAACCTATCAGATGTCAATTAATGCTCTGGCAAGAACCAACACAGAAAAAAAAAATTTCCTGTGATTTTGATTGTGTGTGTGTCTGGAGGGAAAAAAGAAGAATTAAAGTACAATAAAAATATAATTTTTTTGCATTGTATATAGAACTTTTAGTTTAAAAATTCATAAAGTGAGATATCTTAAGGCTATATTTTGATCATCAGAGGCATTGCCTGATCATTCTAGGAGGCAAATATAATACCTCTGGACTAAAACGAATGTGAAAATTGCAGTGGGTGAGGGATCCTGCTGTTACCTGACCTTCTTAACAGTTTTTGACAACTGACTTCTTTATTTATATCAAAAGACTCTACATTTTGAAATAACAGTTGCCTTTAGTTATTCTTTGTCTTGATAAATTTTTAAATGATCTGAATTGTTAGTTCTTCACAAAAAGAGAGCCAAAATCATATTTACAGATAGATTATGTGTTAATATATCTACTCCTATTTTAAATTCAACAGGAATCAGATATTGTTCCAGCCCTAGGCAGATGAGTGGTATTCTGATTCAGTAGTTTAGGAAGGGAGGTAAATTATTGAATAAAGTGAGGCTAGCCTGTTTGCCAAATACCCATTTACCTTAGTCAACCTACTAAATAAAAAAGTTACATGCAAAAAAAGAGAAACAATGATCAACCTGCTAAATTGCTGATGTGTTTACCAGAAATTTTATTTGTTCTGTGACAGCTTTCATCCTTGACCCTGACCTTGCTTCTTTACATGGAAATGGGTGGAATTTCTGTCTAATCTAATATTGTCTAGTGTGTGTGGAAAACATATGCCTTTGTCCACTTAGGCCCCTTCCACTGCCTAACTCAGCATTATTTGGCATTAAAGTAGCAGGGGGGAAGTCGGATAAAATAAAAATTGTAAATATAAGAGAAAGCTATCTGAAAAAGGTGACTTCTTAGTTGTGCTAAATTTGAACTAGAGAAAGAAGAGGAAATAGTGTTCAAGAAAAAAGAGAGTACTTTTTAAAAAAGCACAGAGTAAAACAAGGCATGGCAAGTTCCAAATATGTTGAGTCAAAATCTATGAGGCTAGATAATGCTACAAATAAGAGAGAGGGGAATAAGTACAGCGGTACTCAGAAGGTAAGCCAAGGCCAGATCACAAGAAGTCTCAGCTTGATTACCAGTCATAGTTAGAATAAGACAGTAGCAGTTTTAAAATTAGAAATAATACCTGTTAGCAGCCTAAAGATTAAAAATTAAGATGAGGGTTCTTGAAACAAATATTAATTAGGAGAAGTTGCAATAATCTAGGGAATAAATCCTGAAGAGCTAGCCCGTTAGTAAAAATGTGGATGGGAAGGGGGCATTTTCAAGATATTAAGCAGAATTTTACTGCTGACAACTGATCGTTTAGAGAGGTGGGAAAAAATACTAAGGGTAGTGCAAAGATTTGGGCCTGAAAAATAGGTGCTTATCTTCTTGAGGAAATAAGGGAGTAATAATAGTTAGAAAAGAATAATGAAAATGTTGATTTGTTTTAAATTTAAGATACCATTCAAAGGAACGTATATGATAATTTATCCAACTGTGTGTGTGTGTGTGCGTGTGTAAATTTGAGCTTGGAAGGGAGAGAGAGATAAGGATGGAGACATATGCAATATAATTAAAGCCATATATCGCACAGGAAATATATATCAGTAAAAGAAAAAGTAACAAGTATGATAGAGAGTTACATGGTAGATAAAAGAAAGTACATCATGTAGCCAAAGGAGAATTCACAGGATTTCTATGTTCTTTATTATCTTCTGTTTCAAAGAATTGATGAAATTGGTCTTTTTAATCCTTTCTCCCTCCTTTCTCTCTCTCTTTCTCTCTCTCCCTATGTATGTGTGTGTGTGTGTGTGTGTGTGTGTATGTAGATTAGATATAGATGATGATATAGATGATATATATAGATATACAGATATAGATATATAGATATAGATATATAGGTAGATATAGATAGATATAGATATAGATATAGATATAGATGATATATATAGATATAGAAGATATAAAAATAGATATAGATAGATATATAGAAAAAGATATATAGATGTATCTTTTTTCTCTCCTTCTCCCTTCCTCACTTAATTTTGGAGAGGAGTTGACCAGAAGAGAACTTTTAGGTAGTGAAAGTTGCCCATCACTAGAAAATCAAGTTTTTCATCCATGTCTTTCCTAGCATTCCATGATTTAGCTGTTATACAGCCCATAATACTCATAGTGTCCGTGCTATGGACAGATACCGTGCTGTGGCCTGTTAGGAACCAGAACGCACAGCATGAGGTGAGGGGCTAGAGAGTGAAGCTTCATCTGTATTTGTAGCTGCTCCCCAGCATGAGCATCACCACCTCAGCTCCACCTCAGAGCCTCAGGCGTTAGACTCTCATAGGAGTGCTGGTCCCCAGTGCCAAAACTGATGGGGACCAGTGCCCCAACCCCGAGGACCTGTGGATATATTATGTGGCAAAGAGGGCTTTGCAGATATAATTAATGTGAATTCTTAAAACAAATGGATTATTCTGGATCTAGGTAGGCCCAATCTGTTTACATAATTTCTTAAAAATCAGCAAACTTTCAACTGGAGTGAGAACGATGTGCCAGAAAAAGAAATCAGAGGGATTTGAAATGTGAGAGGGACTCAGTCAACTGCTGCCGAAATTGGGACTACCTAGAAAACAGAAGAGTGAATGTGAGCAGATCTAGAAGGTTTAAGAAAGTTTTAGTGTCTATACTAGCCCACCTCCTTTATTTTAATAAAGAACCCCAAAGAACCCTCATAAAAAGAGTGTTTTACTGTCCTCTACCCATCCCTTTCATGTAAGTGAAAATTTGGAAATGTGTGGGGCCAAGAAGTACAAGCAGTTGAGAATACTTTATGATGCTGAACATGTCACATTTTAAGCTTCATGGATTTTAAACACACGCTCTTGAATAACTCTGCCCTCATACCAGATCTTACTAGTCCAGCTGTCTTAAAAAAGATGGCAATTACCACTTCATCATGTTCAGTGATATATGATTTGTCTCCTTTTTATTCTTTTCAGAGATTTAAAGATTTAGAAGAACAAAATTAGGTATTTTAAGCAAAGGCAATTCTGAATTATGAAAATCTGTTGAAAAATATAGAAGTAGCTGTTTCTTCTAGATGTGAAATAAAAGCTAACAGAGTCTTGCTCTTCTGTGTACAACTATTCTCTATTTCCGTAGGTATTTATGTTGAAATTGGGTGGCAGAATTTGGTCAATGGTTAAAACTGAATTCTAAAGCATTTCAGGTACAGGATGGTGGCAATGATGGAGGTGATGCAAAGGATTGGGAGAGAGAAACTGGTGATGGACTCCTAGAGCATATGACATGCCAGGAAACACTGGTCATTATCTCTATCAATGTGTAGTTGTAAAGCTGTGGTATTTTTTTCCCATATGTTTATTTTTCATGAGAAATCAGGAGTAATTTTGGCCTAGAATGTTCTAAACAAACAATTGTTCAAATTGCGTGTATGCATTTGTGAGTTCTCTCCAGCTTTTAGAACATGAATGCTTTTATTATTTTATGCCAATCTTATTCATGGATGTGAATACGATTTATGACAAACTTACTCAGTTTCTATGTTTTTTGGCAGCTCTTCTTCTCCTGTCCTCCCCCTTCTCCCCTCTGTCTGTACATAATTGAATTATATGACAGAAGAGTCTTTTTCAAAAGCAATATTCCTTTAAGAATTATAAGGCTTCATGTTATATTTGAAACTTTAGTTGTAGAATGCAATACTAAAAGAATTGTAAGTACATTGTTTTGAGACAGTTTTTCAGGTATATAGTACTTTCTGAACCCTTTTACAACAAATGTGAAAAAGAAATATTAAACATCTAAATTTAAAATTATTTCTTTTTGGAGATATTTTTCACTTATTTATATTTTGTTTTATTTTATTTACATAATATAAAATAATTTATTTAAGTTATTTAATTTTTTCTTATTTAAATATGTTTAAAGTAAACTTCCAGAAAGAATGCATTGAGTAAATCAAGATTTTCCAAAAATGGAAGCTTTAATAAGTGGCCTCTACCCTTCACATGAAAAGCTACTATAGAAAGTTTGTAGCTGTCAGAATTTATCTTCAACTGTTGACCTTCTGCTTCCCCTTTTAGCCAGATTCCCACAAATCTAACCCTTTCTCTAAAAAACATAAATCGCCTCATTGGCTAGAATACTGGTTAATTGTCTGTAAATTTTGATTCAACACCAATTTATGTTTTCTTGCTTGCCCTTGAATGTAGAAGACACAGGGATTTAAAGGACGTTGGATCTGCAGCTGAACACTGAATTACTAGAACTCTTATGGCAAGTAATAAAAGTTATTAATGAAAACACTAATATTCTCATGTCAAAATAGAAGAAACAAAATTTGAGGAGACATAAAATAAGTATCCATCCCAAAATAAACTAACAAAACATGTCCAGTATCCATTCAAAGGAGAAAAAATATATGTATATTAATTTTTAAGATGATCTATTATTGTTTTATAAGACTACTTTTAGAGCAGTTTTAGCTTCACAGCAAAATTAAGAGGAAGATAGAGATTTCCCAAAATTCCCTGCCCCGCACATGCATACTTCCCTACTATCAACCTTCATCAGGGTGATATATTTGTCAGAATTCATGAACCTACTTTAACACACATCACAATCACCTAAAATCCATAGTAGACATTAAGGTCCACTCTCAGTGTTGTACATTCTCTGAGTTTAAGATCATTTATTTTTATTATTTTTATTTTTTATAGTTTTCAGTTACCATCAGGTGACTGAAATATCTGAAATAAACAAGATGAGGTTTCTTGTTTATCACTATTACTTTAATCAATTATCATTTTTTACTTCTTGAGATAAAATGGACATAGACTAAATTGCATATATTTAAATGCATAATTTGATGAAAATTAAGATGTATGCACACCATGAAAACATTACCACAGACAATAAACATATTTATCACTCAAAAAATTTTTTGTAACCTGTTGTAAATTGCTCCCCTATGTTCCTACCAATCCAAATATCACACCATGCCCAGGCAAATACTGACTCTGTTACTATAGATTACTTTGCATTTTCTAAAATATGTTTAGATGGAATCTAGTATGTATTATTTTTCCTTCTAGCCTCTTTTACTCAGTATAATTATTTTGATTAATCTATTTTGTTGTTTGTATCAATAGTTGACTCAAGAGATAGTTAAAGACATTGTGGTGATAAATTTGTAAGGTATATAAATGGTATATTTGTAAGGTATATAAATGGTATAAATTTTACAAATGGTATGTTGTACACCTGAAACTAATATAATGTTCTATGTCAACTATAATTAAAAATAAACTAAAAAATAGTTGATTCGTTTTTATTGCCAAAAGCCATTCTATTGAATGGATATACCACTATTTATTTACTCATTTACCAGTCATTAGACTTTTGAGTTACTTCCAGGTTTTGACTAGAACAAATAAATTTGGTATAAACACTTATGTACAAATTTCTGAGTGGCATATTCCTTCATTTTTATTGTAGAAAAACCAGGGATGGTTGTATGTATGTTTAGCTTTTGTGAAACTACTTGTTTCCAATGTGATTGTTCTATTTTACATTCCCATAGGCAGTGTATGAGAATTTCAGTTGTCCCATATCTTTGTCACTACTTGGTGTAGTCAATCTGTAATTTTAGCCATTCTAGCAAGAGTGTAGCAATATCTCATTGTAGTTTTAATTCTCATTTCCTTAAGGATTAATGGTGTTGAACATTTTCCATATGGATATTGGTCATATGTATATCTTCTTTAGAGAAACGTCTATTAATTTTTTGGCCCAATTTTAAAATTGAGTTTTTCTTCCTATTATTAGGTTAGAAGAATTCATCATCATTTCTAGATAATGTCCTTTGTTAGATATATGGTTCTAAAATGTGTTTCTATTCTGTGGCTGTCTTTTCGTTTTTGTAATGGCATTTTTAATAAGTAAAAGTTTTGATTTTGATGAAACAATTTAATAATTGCTTCTCTTGTAGTTTGTGTTTTTTATGTATATTTAAGTAAGCTTTGCCAACCTAAGGCAAAGTAAAACTTTATCATATGTATTTCTTTAAGAGTTTGACAGTTTTATCCATTATCTATCCTGGATAATACTATGAAATTTAGATTTCCAAAAGTTGAGTGAAGATTAACTAAATAGACCTAAAAAGAGGGAAGAAATTTCCTACAGAAATACTAGAGAGCAGAAAGAACAAGAAAAATTAGTGAGCAAAGAAACCCACAAAAAAATCACTGCTAACTCTGTGGGTGCTTCAGTTTTGGTTTATGAGAAATGGCAGATTTAAAGTTCAGGTTTTTACTTTTTCTATTTCAATTTATAATTCCCTTTAGTAAGCCTAAACATTTATTAATACCTGGAAGGTGTATAAAGCACTGCATGCTAGCTCTATGGAAAATAAAGGAATGGGTAAGGAAAAGAAAATAAAGCAAGACCATCAATTAACTTTTGTGGTTTCATATGAAGAATTTCATACAATCATAATGATGAGGCAAAAGGGAATTTGATTCTACAATGGAGTAGCAATCGAAGGAAGGATCAACAAATGTGGGACAATCATTTTTGTAGAAAAACTGTTCGACCTTATAAATTTGTTCTGCAACAACAATATAATAAAAAATAATATTCTCATTACCTTTCAGGGTCTTTTTATTTGCAGTTGGTATGAGATAGCCCCCAAACATTACTTTTGGTGTATTTTATGTTTAATTAAAATGTCAAAATAGAGGCCAAGAGTGAAAGACAGCAGACTTCCAACTAAGCAAAGTGTTTATATTTATTTCTAAACTGAGAAACATTAACTTTTATTTATTTATGTTGATTGCATCAATTCCTGATCTCTGTTCATTCATTGGTTATTATGGGAAAAGATAGAAAAAAGGGAAGATTTACAGCTTTCTCTTAATCAACTACTTCATTCATAATATGCTTTATAACTTTAAATAAAAAATAGCCAAATATGATACATTTACATATAACCATTATGAATAATCCTAAAGATTAACATTTTTGAGACCGATATTCTTTAAATTTCAAGGCTATTTTTTTAAGCATGTCATGAGCATATATGATCATATAGATTAAGCCTATGAATAAAAATGAGGAAATATTTTTTATTGCTTTTATAAATTATTATAGGTATAATATTTTAAAGATGATAGCCATTATTTATCTGATAGCAATTATGTTACATATTTCTTCTTGTTACACTGAAAGAATATATTCTTTTATGAGTCACAAACTGTACTTTCTGGATAACACTTAATTTTCTTCTCAATGTGTTTTACTTGAGAAAATAAGAGAAGAGAGGTGGCCCATTAGACAAAGTTCTTACATTCAGAAGTAGCCATTAACCTCTAAATAATCCTAACAATGCATCAACTTAAGTTGCTGGCTTTTGAAAATCAAAAGGCCCTTATAATACATGTAATTTGGCTCAATAATTGTGAAATAGTAGTTCAGAATATACTTAGAAATGATTTTGCTCAATGACAGAATAAGAAAGTTCAAGAATGAAAATAGGAAGAGGATGCTTATTCACTCTTTCAGATATCACATGAAAAAGAACAAATAGAAAAAAAGTATTAAATGAATAAGATAAAATAAAAATCAGAAAAGCTGGCATTGAAACTGATCCAGAGACAAGGATAATTAATATAATAAGCTATGATCAAAGTGTAGCTTGCATTATGTCAAAGCTTATCAAAATGAATGAAAATATAATGAGAATACCTACTTGAAAGGTAACCAAATTAATTGGTGCTGATCAAACTCAAATAATAGTGCTTTACATACTTGGAAAATTACATGCTAAATCAAAACTGTCTTAACAAAATAGTAAACTATTAAATCAGCTTTTGATTATTTGAACATTGTTTGATATTAGAACACGTCACTTGTTTTCCTGACTATTCTCATTTATTTGCATGTTTTGGATGAATGACTTGTATAATTTCCTTAATTATATAAGTTTTAATCAAGCTCTTTTATAAGTGCTCTATTATTCCTAAAATTTACAGAGAAAAATACTCTTTTCCAAATTTCACTTAATGCAGTATTTGGATCGAAAAATTTCAGCAACTGTATTTATGTATGCATAACTTATATGCTTTAGTTAGTTATTTGTTTGTTTGTTTGCTTATATGCTTCAGTTATTAAAATGTATTTGATGTGAGTACTTGTGTTCTCAGTTGAACTATGTCCTCTCAAAATTTATATGTTGAAACTCTAACCCCAAGTACCTGAAAATGTGACCTTATTTGAAAGAGAGTTATTTCAATTAGTTGTTAAGATGAGGTCATTAAAGTGAACCTTAATCCGTTATGACCAATATCTACATATAAAGCAGAAAACTGAGCCCAGGGACATTCACTAAGGAGAAAACCACGTGAACATAAAGGTGGCCTCTCACAAGCAAAGAAAAGAAGTCTGAAACAGATCCTTCAGTCATCCCTCAGTAGGAACCAACACTACTACTACTTTAGACATACTTAAATAAGTTTAAAGGATAAATCAAGAAACAATTCCATATAAAAGTTCAAATGTCTAAAGTAGTATAGTGTCTCAGAAGCTTTGATTGACAGTAGTCTAATTGTGTAGGAAGGTTTAAGAAGCATTTTTAGATGTACTAATTTAATTTAAATGTATCTAATTTAATTTATATATTTTGAGAGGGCAAGCATGTCAGTCTCTATTTCGACATCCACATTTCAAGAAGAAAGCAAAGTTAAACAAAACAAAAACGTGATTCTTAGAAAGATAAATTAACTTTTCTCAAATCAATAATAATAAAAAGCAATGTTAAGACAGAATTCTAGACTTTTGCTTTTTATTTCCATGTTATTTATACTATACCATATTGTACTGATTCATATAGCAGAGCTATGTCAGTGCAATGATTTTTCACAGGTATCATAAAAACGAAATTTTATACCAGCATTATCATATTGAATTTAATACCTTTTGAAATTTATTCATCTATTATTTTATTCATAAAATATGCATCAAGAACGTATTATCTGCTTAAGTATTGTTGCCCCAACTCTAAAAGATATGCACATCCAAAAATATCTATAACATATGAATATATCAGGCTATATAGCAAAGGGGAATTTGGGTTACTGATGAAACTGAGTTTCCTAATCAACTGATTTTGAGACAGGGAGATTATTCTGGAATATTGAAGGGGCCCAATACTTTCACAATGGCCCTTGTAAGTGGAAAAAGAAGGCAGAAAAGAGAGAACTAGAATGGCAGCTTGAGAAAAGCTTGGCCCAATGTTGCTGGTTTGAAGACAGAAGTGTGGAGCCAAGAGCCAAGGAATGTGGTTGCTTCTAGAAGGTGAAAAAGGCACAAAGTTGTTAATTTTGATAAAATCCAATTTATGTCTTTTTGTTGTTGTCATTTCCTGTACTTTTGGCACCTTAGTCAAGAAATCATTGCCAGCCAAATCCAAGGTCTCAAGCTTTTCTTCTGTTTTCTTTAAATAGTTTTTATAGGGTTAGCTCTTACTTTTAGGCCATAGATCCATTGTGAGTTAATTTTTGTACATGGAATGAGGTAAAGATCTAGCTTCCTTTTTTTTTTTTTTTTTTGTATTTTTTGTATGTGGATATGCAGTTTTCCCAATACCATTTGTTCAAAAAACTGTCCTTTGCCCTTTGAATAGTCTTGGCATGCTTGTTGGAAGTTATTTGACCATGTATTTGAGGGTCTATTTCTGGACTCTCCATCCTATTCCATAAATCAGTGTTTACACTAGGAAATACCATGCTGTTTTGCTTTTGCCTTTATAGTAAGTTTTAAAATCAGAAACTGCAAGATCTCCAAATTTGTCCTTCATTATCAGGATTATTTTATCTACATACATTTTTAGATATATTTTTTCTATTTTTGCATAAAACATCAACTTGGATGTTGATAGGGATTATATTGCAACTGTAGGTCACTTTGAGTTACATTGAAATCTTAACTATGTTAATTCTTCTAATCCATAAATGTGAAGTGTCTTGGAGGTATATTTTATTTATTTTTTTCAGGTATATTTTAAATCTATCATTTTTGCAGCCTCTTTCTACCTAATGTCAAAAATGTTTACAAATAAAAATTTAATATAAACAACACAGCTTGCTTTGAAAGTGGTAAATTTACAGATCATTTTATAAATTGATAGATGAATATAATTAGATTCACAACTTTTTCAAGATAAAGAATTACACATTTTTATCTGGGATAGTGTTTTAGCTGGAACCTAGTTTTTTAAAAAGTAGTGGACTTTTAGCATCAAATATACTTCTTTTCTCCTTCTAGTGAAATCCAGTTTTTAAAATTCTACTTGCTTAGGATTCTGACAGGTTCACAATCATTTAATCTGTTATGCTCAACCAGGTGTAAATTCTACCACTATTATAAGAACATGACTAATACAAGGTTTATTATTATTATTATTAATCATTCTATTCTTTAACTAATAGATGATTTGTTCATATTACAAACAAGAGTAGTAAAAGCATATAGTCAGGAATGTATAAGAAATGAGCACATCCTTTGTAGATTTTTTAGACAGTACTACTCTCTAAGAATCCTATTCAACTAATTTAAGAAATTTGCACCACAAATTTCTGACGATGATATAATTATGCATCCAATTCCTATGGAGAGATTTCAGGGTCCATTGGACTAGTAGACTCAAAGCTGACATGACACATGCACACTTTCCTTCAGCTATTCCCATGTTAGGTTATATTTTGTACAATATTATAAATAGATTATTGACAATGATAATATCAGTCCATGATAAATTATCTCTTTCTATATGAAAGTGTGATAAAAGATGAAAGCCAGTCGTACACCAAATATTCCAACATACATATCAACATCCATGTAATAACACCTAGCAGTCAAAAAAGCAGTGTCTGTATGGGGGGATGACAGATATTCATCTTTCTCTAAATATTTGAGATCTCTGATAGATGGTACAAGAAACAATAGCTCTTAATGATCGAATTGGCACAGTTCAGTTCTTAACACTCAAATCATGTCTCAAAAAAAACCTGATGAAATTGTTCATAAAACTCTTTCAGCTTAAAGCTACTAACACGTTTAGAGCTATATGTTATCTAAATGTACGAATAATCTTTCAACTGATACTGTTTCTATGGAGACAGTTAAATACCATTATAGTCAAATTTTCATACTTAGAACTTTCACTCTAAAAAATATTAGTAATTTTTGTAAGCTGTCTAGGCATGAAAAAATGGTAAAAAGTCAAGTAACAGAAATTATAAAATGAGTTTTAGATGCAATGTATTTTGGTTTATTGGATTCAGCAGCAGCCAAGAGTGAGTAGTTTATGAGAAAAAGCATGCAATTCTTTGCTAAAAGGGCAAAAAAGGTCACCATGTAACCTGGATTTTGAGGAATAATCTGTTAGAGTTGATAAATCCTACTATCTCTGTAAACTATCATAATGTCTCAAAAATCTTATATTCAGCAGGTGATAACTTGACAAGTCAAGTTTAAAATCAAAATAAGAAAATTGTTCATAAATCCCAAAAGATTGAAAAATATAAACTAAACAGACAGTGTAGTTTCACATGAATTTTTTTTTTACTGGCATTGCTTATTTTGTATATCTATAACTATTTGTGTGAAAATGTGCTACTTTTTAAATTATCAAATCTAGGAGTGCAGTGCTAATGTAAAACCTGTTCCAAACATGATATTTAAATAAAGTTATTTAATCACAACATGAGGTGATAACAAGTGAATATTTATAGGCAATGGTGCATGTAGCACTTTCAGCTGTTGTTTAAACATAGTTAAAAAGTGTTAAAATATTTAATTATACATTTTAGTGGAGTGTCAAAATGTCTGCAAAGGGCATGATAATAATATACACCTTTAATGAGACTTCGCAAAAATAATTTTTTAAGAAATGTGTCAACTCTTAAATAAAAAAATCACTCAATATAGCAGTAAGATAAACTGACCTCAAAATAAAATTTACTAATTCATATATTCTACCAAAGATTTAATCATTAGAAAAAACGTTTTGTCACCTATGTTCTTCTCAGAATAATATAGACAGTTATAAAAGACGATTCTAATAAAATGAATTATGTTCAAGGAAATATAAATTATACATATATCATTAAACAAAATTATGGGTTCAGATCTTTATTTTGTTCAACTAATTTAGTTTTCATTTAGTTTTCATTCTTCAGTAAGAAAAAATATTAACCTTTTCCTACTTGAGTCACTCAAAAATTTTGCAACAAATTCCTCAGACTTATTTTCCTTACCAAAAAATTATTGTATCACATAAATTATTTCTACTCTAATAAAATGATATATTAATGTTTCTAGAGATAATGAGAGTGTTTTTTAATTTGAAGTTCGACAAAGCAAGAATTTTCGTCAGTTAACTTTGATATCTTCTTTGTAAAATCACAGCAAACTTGTTAATAAGATTGCTATTAATACTAAATTTGGTTTATGAAATGTATATATCCTAAAATTCTTTCCTAGAAATTACCGGTCTTATCTTTCACCAAGTGTCTTAGGTCTTTTCTCTTAAATATCCCTTAAATCCACACCCTTATACTGACCCAGTTCCTTGTTCAGTCTCCCCAGATTTATCACCTAGAGGATTGCAACCTGTAGTCAGTCGTGGACTGGTTAATGTTTAAAAACAAGTTATCTGAGATGGGACAAGGTGACTTAGAGCAATTGCCAAAATCTGTGGTGTAAAGGTTCCCACCATGGGCCAATTTCCAGTTTCTAATGTAACATCATTGGGATAGTAAAACTCCTGAAAATGTAATCATTGATTTAAACACATCACTGATTGTACTAATCTATGGTTCTTCCTGCTTCTGATCGTGCTTCTTAACTGCATCTTATACTCAGCTTCATAAATAATCTTTCTAAAGTTAGATCTGACAATTCCATACTGCTTATCACTATGCAGATTATCTCAGATTCTCAATATTGTTTTCACTGTTTCAAGATCTAGCTGCTGCCTCTCTCCTAAGGTTCCTTTTTCATGAATTTCATTTTGCCCTTCCATCTTCCTCTGCTACCAAACTGCTTACAAATGTGTACACCTCTATCTTTGCTAATGCATTTTTTTAGTAGAAAAGCCTTAGTCTCCTTGATTTAAGAACTCCCATTCAGTGATGTACTTAATTCAGAAGTTATTTCTGTTCAGAATCCATCCCTGAGATGGTCCCTTTTTCTGTTGTCTGATGGTAGTTTACACAAGTCACTTTTATCTTATATAATATTATTTTGTAATTGGTTTTTTTTCTGTTTAATTTCCTAGAGTTGAAAAGATAAACCATTTCTTACCTATCTTTAAATTTGTAGTGACAAACCTTGATAATGTCACATAAGAAAATAACAAATGTTGGTTGTTTTGTATAAAATTAATAATTGAAACTTAAAATATTTATTGACATATGTAAAAGTGTGCAACTGATCACTGCACAGCTGATAAAGTTTAAATTATAATATATGTAAAATATACTACACTTAATATTTTTTGCCTGATTTCTTCTTTCTCTCTTCAATCTCTCTTCTGTCTCTCTCTTTTTTCTGTCGTATCTTCTCTTTCTAATTTTTATTTTAGGTGAAAGTATTTATCCCTTTAGAATAGACAAGTACCGTATACTAAGATGCCTAATTTACATATTAATTTAGAAAAATATTATTGTCATTAATGACCAGTTATAGCAACATCAGAAGACAGTAATCATTTATTGTCCTTCAAGCAGTCACTATAAATATGCATTACCTCTCAAGATGACTTGTAATCTGTAACGTCTATAATACTTTAAACATCATAAATGCTTTTCTTTAGTCTTATCTGGTCACCAGCACAAGGGTCTAATTACATTATTTGAATAACTGGTAAAAAGTTAACTGCAACTTTTTTTTTTTGGTAGAAACAATTTCGATTAGAATAAACACATTTCACAGTGAGTACATTGCAGATAATATACAGTATTCTGTGCCTCACAAAATTCTCAGACAGCTAAGCAGCACTTGCTGTAGATGCCTCCTGTCCATTTTTGTTAAAAAATTTAACTTAAATCTATTTTTAAATTCTCACCTAAGGACAAATATTTATCAGAAATTTAAAAAAATACATACTTTTTATATTGCACAAAATGATCACTCTATAATTTACTAAGGATGATAGCAATGGCAGATTATGCTAAACTTTCATTCACCAAATAACAATGCAGAGATAGATGTCCATTATAAAAGAATGAAGAGAGTTGTAATAGAATTTCCTTAAAAAATTAAAATTCGCTATTAGATAAAATTGAATACAATAATAAAAAAATTGAGCATTAGTAACTAGCTAATAATCATCAAATTAATTACTTATATAAAAGTATAAAGATAAATGTGTATTAATAATTCATCCTGCTAATTCCTAAAATGTTTGCTAAAAACTCACTTGTTAATGGTTTTGGAATATATACAAAAGGGATCACCACAGACAATATCATGCACTGAATTACTATAAAGCATGTTAATAAGCTATTTTGCACAATTCTTATTAACATAAATACATACATATATACATGCATTTCTTTTCATTGTGATGACCCTACAGCACAACATAATATTTCAGTAATTCTTGAGCATTAAAGACTTATTAGGTTATGTTTTGTAGAGGTAACAATATGCCAATATATCTGATATTTAACTTCATATGTCTCAAATTCTGCATGGCTTTCTGTGTTCTCTGCTTTAATAAACAGCATCATTGTTTATCTTGGTATGCAAGCTAAATAATTGGATATTATCCTCAAATCTACCCATTTCCTTCCATGTATTGTGTAATTGAGATAATTTTGCTAATAAGTTATTTTCCAAATATGACCACCTTCCTGAATTATTACTACTGACCCTCTAGTTCTGGCCACATCATCTTTAACCAACATTATTGCAAGTCTTAAATCTGGTCACTCACTAAAGTCTGCTATTTTTCTCAAATAAAGGTCTTTCATATACTAATGATATATCTATGAATGATAACATAATATTTATATTTTATTGCTCTGGTTATTAGATGGTTCCAATAAGTAATACTTTATTACAGCAACTGTGATTTCCTAGAAAAATTAATTTTCTTTTTTCTTATACTGTCATTATCAAATCTATATTCTATTAAGATGTGTTTCACATAAAGAGAGATGGAATTTGAATAGAATCATGATGAATACTTAGGTGATTTAAAATAACTGTTCAAGGTTTTTAATATTTTAAAATTTTAGAATCTTTTTACCTATTTTTTAAAATAAATTAGTTTCAATATAAATGTTTACAGCTGTTACATTAAACTTGCAGAAACTAAATTATTTTTATGCTTAGTAGAAACATGTCTTTCTTTGGATCTTTTTACACATAAAGATCATTTTGAATTGATAAAAGTTTATTTAAGTGTGACATTAGAACTATTAACTGCAATTCATATCAGTTTATTCAGCTTTCAGGAATCTATCAAAATTACACAAACTCCTCATTTCATATAACATTAAAGTTTAGTATCAAAGTGAAAGCATTTTATAATTTAACTATGGAAATAAGGTACATAGAAAGCATTTTCAAAACAAATACCCTTTCTTTGGGTAGTTAATTTGGTTGTCTAGAAATTCCAAATGAAAGAAAAAGTTCCTAAAATCAGTAATGATATAATATATAGTGCCATATTAATAGAGCTTGACTGCAAATAAATAAATAAATAAATATAAACATCTATTTGAACATCACTTCTGAAATCAAGTGCCTCACTTCACATATTGACATCTTGTTTGTTGGCAAATCACTTGCATTTACCAACAGATTTAAAGCAAATATATAGTTTTCCATGTAAATAAAACTGAATTAAAATTTTAATTTAATTTTGAGTCAGAAGAAAATAAAACATTGAATTCTTGTAAGTTAATAATGAATCTATTAACCTCCCTTAATTATATAAAAGAAACAGTTGCACTGAAAAATCTATATACTTCTCCAAAAATATTTAAGGCAACATAATACCAGGGTGAGGAATATTCACAAACTTACCAGAAGATTTACAATTTCCTCTAAGTGTTTAAAACTATGATTTTGATTTCAATTTAAATGTATTGAATCCCATTAAATAGATTCCCATGTTGCTTCATCAAACAATGGATGATAAAGAATACTTGATGCTCACACTAAGAATTTATTTTAAATACCTTAGTAAAATCAAAGAAGTTTTTAATAATAACAAAAATTCTGAAGAAAAATTAAGAATACCACCTTATGGCTATTAGAATATATAAAAATAATTTATGTTATTCAGAAAGGGAAAGAAAGCATTTTCTATTTTGTCGAAGACATTATAACTACTGTAATAACACTGTGATCATATAATTAACAGTTGATGGTGTGCTGTTTTTACTATTAATTTTTTCTTGTTTGCAAATTAGGTTTTACGTTCTTCCATTTTATACCATGGCAGAAAAAAATAATAAACTAGAAGTCAGGAAATCTGTCATTGTATGTATCAGGAAATAATGGATCAAGATAAGTTTCTCAACTTCTCTGCCTTAGTGTATTCTTCCAGATATTCAGTTAGGGACTTTCTAGTTTTCTGGGCTTTCTTTTTGTGAACTATCAGAGGGAATGTATTCTGGATGTAAAAAATGATTACTTTTACCCTTACTATATCTGTCATTTTTATCACTGTCTGTCTGAGATGATATATTCTTAAGGGAAAGAAATCTCATCTTTTCAAGTCATTTTAACTATCACAACACTCTATACACATAGGTACTTAATACATAATTTTTGAAAAGATTGCTTACTCATTATTGTTATATCTTTTTATTCATTATATTTTATGATAGAGTGACTTGCTAAAATCACATCATTATACAAAGCCTGTCACTAAACTTCACAAAATCTAGGTTTAGTTATAAAGTATTATAATAGAGAGAAAGAAAAAGTATGTTTTCTATTCACATTTAAGTAAAAATATCTTCTTGCTAATGCAGACACAATCCATGCAAGTAAGTATTGCTATCTCTGAAGGGTCATTATATATAGCTTGATGACCTGTTTACACAAGGTTGTAACACTGAAAATATAGCACCTTCTAGAAAACTGCTTGGTGAGACCACAGGAATATTAAAATATGCTATATATTTCCAGCATTACTTATAAAAACATTATCTTCTCTAAATGATTAGGTGAACATCATTTTTCATGCTAAAGAGATAGTTTTGTGATTATCAAAAAAAGCAGCTTATAATATAATTGCTGATTGCAAGAGCTTTCATTACCTAATATCTTTATGACTCAGAATATTAACACAGTAGACTTTTCGTGTTATATTTAATTTTGCCCTAATGGCAGAATCATTACAATATTCATTAAATTCATTCCATTTACTATAAATAATTTCCATAAAATTGCTACCATATTATCCTCCAATAGTTAACAAAACCCTACATATTGTTTTTTATCCAAATTCATTAGATCCTAATACAATCTATTTCTTTTATAAAATGTTTTACTATTTATTGAATATTTTTATTGACGATTCAGATTTCTAAATTGCAGAGTTTCATTTATCAAACCAATATACCAACTACCTTGCCTTCTTTAGCAACATCAAAAATATCACCCAAAATAGTATTTTTCCTTGTGATAGGTGCATGTAGCAGTATTTCATGCAATACTCTTATTTATTGATATTACCAGAGGTCATTATTCAGACTTTGCTGTGTTTTCATAAAAATAACATATTATTTACTTATTTTAAATTTTTTAGTTTCCAGCTTCATTATTATACCATAAACAATAATTATATTTTGAATAAAAAACCCTATTCGCTTAATTATCTTATTGATGTTCGATCAATGATTACCATTAAAAATATTTTCTGCTTTTGCTACATATGTCAAGTACTATTATTTAGTCAAATCCATACATTCTCTCAACATGGGACTGGGGAACAAGAGTTGGTATATAGAATGATTTTTTTAAAAGTTGGTAAAATAGTAATAGTAATTGATAACTTTTTATAGGATTTCAGACCCAGGACAGATCTTTCAGGTAGACTAGTTTCTCTGAATACACCCATAGGCCATGCACTTCAGTTTTTATTTATGGTATTATTTTTGTCCATCTCCCATTTCTCACCTCCTAAGTCCAAATCTACTCAGCCTGAAGACTAATTCAATAGCTACCATCTTCATAAAGTCTCCTTTATTCTCAAAGTTGGAGATTATATTCTCAATTCACTTAATATCTTATGCAGGCCTCTCTATGACATTTATTTTTCTCTTTTGTATGACTGTATTAAATGTAATATAATTTCTTCCCTCATAAACCATAATATCTTTTCTCTGTCATTCTGAGAACAGTAAACAATATTTATTACATGGTGAAGTTTAGTGAAAAATACTCAGACTTTATAATTAGCTTAACATAGGTTTTTTTTAGGTTATTTTTATTTTTTTTATTAAAAATTATAGAGGTAACATTGATTAATAAAATTAAATGTTTTAAGTGTACAATTCAACAGAATATCATAGGTACATGGCATACACACACACACACACACACGATATATATATATTTGGAAAGCAATATGTAATACATGTGTATGTACAGCATGTTGGATATCTGTATACATATAAAATATATAATATATGCATATGTATAAAGTTTAGGTTCATTTGCTAAAATAAATCTCGTTGAACTTTATGATTCTTCAGTTATTTTCAAATATCAACTAGTTAATTTAATTTTTTCTTTTTTTCTGGCAAACAGTTCCTAAACCTTTCTTTTCTAGTTTTTGTCTCTTAGTCCTATCTCTAAATTATTTTTAAAGAAATAAAAGAATAACGGCAGAATTTTTTAACCAAATCATCCTTATAACTCTGTTTTATAGAGCACAGTCTATTTTAAAAAATATTTAAGCAATTTAAACATATATGTTATTCCAAATTAACATAAATATAATTTTCTATTATTATGCCAATTCTTATTAAAATATATGCAAACTCCTATTATTTTATTTTGATTTCCCTATAAAGTAAAAAATAAAGTCACTATGAAAATAATCAAAGTGTTTTTGATACTTGATAACCATTGGTCAAGTGCTGTTCCTGCTCTAAACAACCTTGAAAGCAGCATTGTGGAATTAATATCTTAAACTAGAATCTGGGTTACCAAATATTTCCAGCTCTTCATTTAGAACCAGTAAATCCCCTAGTTTCTTCATTTAAAATTTTTTTCCATTGAATGTTTATTTTGAGAATATTTAAACACATTTAAAAAGCTATATAAATATTATTATAAGTTTCAGTAAAACCTACATGTAGATTCAGTCATTTTAACATTTGGCCTCTCTCTATCATTATTCTTAGTCTAGTTTCAGTATACCTAGACACTTAAATTATCTCAATTATATGACTTCTCTTAAAAAAAAAAAAACAGCTTGTATTCTGAGATCAAGTAAACATATCACATTGTGTAAAGATAATAGGAAAAAAAACAGGAATTAGGGAATGAATCATACTCACGAAATGTTCTATAAAATTCTTCAAGAGCCAGGTGCTTGTCAGAGTTAAAATCATCATATTTCAGTAGATCATACAAAGTACAATCTGAAAGATCCTTGCCAAGTTCTTCCTGTTTTATCACCTGACAAGAAAATTATAACCATGCAATTACATCTGTGTCTTAACATTTCTATACTATAATTAATTATATGTAATATCATTTAATAGATCATTTTAAATGTGCAGGTCAGAAAAGAACAGAATCTTGTGAAAAATCTGGTTTTCACTTACTGGATAATTATTTTTAACAGTTTTGAAGATATAAAGTTATAAAGATGGCTACTTAGAGTTTAGTCTAAGCTTTCAAATATAGAAATCTTACATGACACAGAAAATGTAAATGTTCACCATTTCTTTTATATTTCATTCATTTTCTTTGCTACCTTTATACTGACTCAAGGAAATACCTCCACATGAAAATTGCCTCATGTCTCAGTGACCTATGTCCAAATAAAACAGGGCTCTTTTCCAACACAACTAGTGAGGTAGCTTGTTCCAACTCGTGTCCTTGTATTATTTGTGAAAAATGAAGTTAGACTTTTTTTCTCCTCTGTCTAAACTCTTCCCCAGCTGGAAGCGAAGCCATTTGGGATTATGCATTAACTCCCTTGGTCACAAAGGAGCTATTAAGCAAATGACTGTTTCCAGGAGCCAGATAGAATTAATGCACCGATTGATGATGAAAATCTATCCAAGCGTGGGTGAGGAAAATCATCAGAGTGCTTTTCTACTCTGTGCTCTGTCTTGTGGACAAAGGCTGTAGGTTTTTTATATACCCTACTGCATTTGACTATGGCTTGTCATATGAAAGAGCTCCCCAATATTTTTCAAATCTTCCTAACCATTCTGGGGAGCTGTATAGCTTCATGGTCTCCCACATACAGACTCAGTAGTTTGCACTGCTTGGAGCTGTGCTTCTCAGTGTATTTTTTAAGAGGTTGTGCAGTGTAATCAGAAAACATAGGCTGTGAAATCAGCCAGCTCTGGATTCAGGTCCTGCCAATGCCACTTAATAGCTCTGTGATTTCTGGCAAATCACTTAACCTTTTCTCCATCAGAAATTAAAGAGAGCAATTATTTCTCACAGTTGTTTCAAAGATGTTATACAAACACACACATACATGAACATGCACGCATATACATACATACATACACGTATAGACAGGGACAAGACAACATAAAACACTCAAAAGTAATAATTTAAAGTTAAAAATAATGACTTTTTTATATAATATACTTCTTATTCAAATAATTTACTGCAGATTTCCACACCTGCATGTTCTTTTTTGGTTGTACATTCACACGTGTTACTGTTTGTTTTGGTTGAACAATATGTTTGAGTCTTTCTTTGTTATGTCAATGGCAATTTGGTGATTCTAATTTCTAAAGATTCTCAGATGCTTTTGAGCTTTTTAACCCTTTTTGGAATCTTTCTATGTTAAATTTATGACTGAGTGTGGATGAGCTTTAGAGACAACTCTGAGGATGAACTTAGTATATAGGTCAGTAAGACCTCCAGCCCCACACTAGCCTCCTGAGTGGTGACATGCAATGATGGCATATGCACTGCTAGATATAACTTCTACAACGTAATGGGTTCTCTATTCTTTTCTATTGTATTCAAATTTCATTTGTTAAGGTGATATTTTCTGCCTTAGAGGAGAAAAATGTCAGAAATATTTATATTGAACTTGTCCATATAAAAAGATATTGTTGATAGTGAGTATTAAGAAGGACGCTTGAGGACAGTTCAGCTGGAGGGATTAACAAAGCCACCTGATGGCTGAGGCCATCTCTCCTATGAGTCTAATGGGAAAACAAGTATGGCTTTTCTGCTTAGAAAGCAACAGAGCTCTCAGTCATCCTCCATCTGTTATGTGTTAGATCTCGGAAAATGACTTTTCCTGGGTCAGAGGGGAGATAATGTATTTGATCTTACCATGCTATGCTCTGTAATGTTATCATTATGGTAATCTGGGGATGTAGCAACACCAGGATATTGTCAGTTATTTTAATAATACTTTTAGTGACATTTATTCTTATACCTTTTTATAATGAGATGAAGATAAAAGAGAAAGTTGGGGGGAAAGCTTTCATCTATTTCTCATGTTAATGTCTGTTCTAATATTTTACTCAAATTAAATCATGCATTAGATCAAGAGAGCAAACTTTTACCTTTTTTCTAAATGTTGACTGTGGCATAAGACAGCTTGATCTTGAGTTGATGATGATTATAGAAATTAAGCTGGGCATGCAGCTTTAATGAGAGTGCCCTAGAAAGGCTCATGATCTGGTTAGAGACCTTTCTAAAGAAAACCCTGTTCATCTGTAATGTGCCGTGCCTGTGTACTGAAGGGAAGCGATTCACTCTCTCATTCATTAATATACTAAATATATGTTTTCCTCATTTATTCCATTTTTGATCAATGAAAAAGCCTACTTAAAACAAACTTCCTTGTAACTCTTTTCTTACTGTAAGTTTCCAGATGGGAATCTGGCATAGCCTGGATGTTCCAAATCAGGGAATTACTTTCCTATGAGCTTTCAACAATATGGAATAATTCCTTTAGATAACTAGAGTTTTGATAGCCTTAAAGTGATAAGGGTTTGACTGTTGAGAAGAAAGAATGATAGAATATATAAGTAGATTTCCCTCCCCAGTGCATTGTGCTACAAAAGCATTTTTTTGGCCCAGGGGATACAAACTTGTAGGGCTTTGATAGTTAATTGGGCTTCTTTTATTTTCTGTCTGCAACTGATTTCAAAAACTTTTCCCTCAGGCTCCTCAGAACACGCATGTTACTTCTGAACTAGTGATCCATGACAGGACCAGAGTCACTGAATATATTGTCATTGAACTATATATGATGAAGTATATATTAGTTGAGGATGGTACCCATATTCTCATGTTTTCTATCATAGGGTATTGAGGATGTTTCCCAAACTACCTGTGTGGGTGAACTTACTAAGACTATAAAAAATAAAATTTTATATACTTTTTTTTTCTTGATTAGAGATCAAGTAACACGAATCTTAGGCTCCAATGAGGTTTAGAGTCAGTGTGACAAGATACAAATATAAGGAGAATTTATGTCATTAAGGGAGGACCTCAGTCACACAGCATCCAAAGAGGATACACAACATAAATGTAATAGAACTGTCACAGTTGCACATGGAATTGTAATAACTCAGAGATAATTCAATATTTGATATTATATTATTTTTTGTTCCACAATTGAAAATTAAAAAGAAAACAACAAGCAAAAAAAAAATTTCCAAAGTAAAGTATTTTATTTATCATTCTCTTTCAACCAAATTCTATTCAACAAATCATTGTTGACTGTCTATTATGTGTCAGGCACTGTCCTTGGTTCAGAAAATGGCCAACAGAAAGATGTACAAAAATCCCTCCCATGTGGAATTACATTCTTGTAAAAAGGAAGCAATATATATATATATATATATATATATATATATATATATATATATATAATGTTAAACAAAGTGTATGTCAGATTAGATTCAAAAAACAACCAATAGGAAAACATACTAAAATCCCTCCCATGTGGAATTTACATTCTAGTGAAAGAGAAGCATAAAAATATACAAGGTAAGCAAAGAGTATATCAGATAATAAGTTATCTCAAAATGAATAAAACTGGCAAGGGAAAAGGCTATTAGATGCC
The DNA here is from genome assembly GCA_030015415.1 of Cynopterus sphinx. NCBI lineage: Eukaryota > Metazoa > Chordata > Mammalia > Chiroptera > Pteropodidae > Cynopterus > Cynopterus sphinx. The sequence continues at coordinate 41,566,756 of CM057390.1, forward strand.
AGCGTAGAAGACTGTCTCCCTGATGTAGAGATGTATGGGTACTAGATTTCTGGAGATATGGCATGACTTGGAAATCCAGGATTATTATACTGACTCATAAAATGTGTAACATACATGGCATTGATTTTGATGGTCTCAAGGCAGGTCTTATTGATGACACTATGGCTCTGGTGGGATAGGAGAACAGAGGAGTGGAATATGCCTGCTGTATATTAAAGAGAGAATGGCAATTGAGAATTCATGGACATCTAGATAATCACTCATATTTAAGTCATCTGATCTCTTTATCCTCTTTTTTAAACCGTTTTTCTCAAGCTAATTATGACCATGTCAATGTCACAGTAGTCTTAGTGGAATGAAAGCTTAGTGTTTCTCTGTTTTAAAGAAAGTCGATCATGTCTGTGAAGTGGAAGAGTCAGATGTATTCACTTCTCTACTTGGCAAGTATATAGATTAGAGCAAAGCATAAGAGTCAGGAAAAAATAATACTCCCTTGGTAGGAATACCCATCTCCAGATGTTAGCTTTAAGATTCTCCCACATACTCAGTATGGGTTAGCTCTTCTACAACTTTGTCTGAATACTTTTCTCATCTACTTTCTTCCTTTCTCCTCCTCTGCCTTCCTCTGATTCCTCTAGAGAGGATCAGTGGGAAGTTGTAATAAAAAATTAAATAAACAAGATGATTACAGATTGTCAGCCGTGCTCTAAAAATAAATAAGGTGAAAGTACAGAGTATATGATTAATATTATAGCTATAATTATTTTATCATATATAACTGATGCTATCCTGCAAGAGGTATATTAAAAAGATTAAAGAAAAATAATTAAATTTTCTAAGTTCTCTTGTAGATTTTCTAAAATGCCTAACAGATTAGAAAATCTTAAAAATATAAAATAAAGCCAATATTTAACTCTTTTGGAAGACCAGCTGAAGAGATAACAAATTAACCTCTGGGGGGAAGAAAAGTATTTTATTTGTAAAGCATTCTATGTGGCTCACAGAGGTTCTCTGAACATGCATGACAAATTTCCAGGTGTACCTTGCCATTTTCAAGGAAAGATGCTACAAATAATATGTTTAACATCTTTAAAAAATTATTTTAATTTTCCAATTGTCGAGTATATAATAAACATTTTTTTAAAAATCTGAAACTAGTTACTAATGTTTCCAGATAAAATTGCAAGTACTGTTTTTAAACCATAGTCCCTAGCCACACTTAAACCAACAATTACAGGCTCTACCTTTCTCTAAGTGCTAATTGTTGTTATTATTATTCTGAAATCTTTAGCAGTTGAAAGGAAAATCCCAGTAGCACTGAGATCTATAAAATGACATTGCCAGTTCTATTCTAAGTCAAACACTTGGTTTCTGCTGCCTTTTTTTTTTGAACACTTGATAGGTTTATAAGCTTTTTAAAAGTGTTAAATAGGATTAATTAATGTGGCTTTTCCTGGTAGTCCTCACTAACCATTTTTCTCAATCCATCAAGTGCTTATTTATTTGTACTTAATTTGTCCTCATTGAAATTGCTTTTTATCTATGAGATCAAACAATTCTTACAGATCTCCTACAAAACAAAAATGCTAACTAGACATCAGAACCTTTTTAAAATCATTAAAATTGTTACAGGCTTTATCAACTCAAAATTATTAAGGGTTCGTTTGCTATGTAACATTTCTAATCATTTTTACTAAAACTTTTATGTACAGAGGTTGTAAAAATGCCAATACCATGACCAGAGTGTTAGCTTTAAAACATTGAGTCTTATTTATTCCTCCTTTTTATTTAATTTCGTAAATGTATTCACATATGGTAGTCATTGAGCAAATGGCTTTTTAAGTCAAATATGTATAACATAATAATCTAAGTCCTGTGAACAAGTAGTTCTTTTTATTATTTTAATAAAGAGTTGGCATGTGTGCCCATTAGGGAAATATTTCATTCTCATATGCATTCCTAATGTGAATCAGCTTATTAAGATGACAAAAATCTAAATGAAGAAAAAGCTAAATCAATATACTCAATACAGCTGCTTATTTAAACTCAGAATCACAAGAGAATGTCTTGCTTACTTAAACTCCACCAGTGGTTTATTTAATGACATGGGGAGAGACCTAAGAAACAGATTTTCCAAGCTGCTAATACCATTTCACCTCAAGAATCCTATATTTGCTGCCTGTATATTAATTAAACAAGGAGGTCATTAGATTGAGGTGGCTCAAATGCAGTGGTGCCTACATAAGCAAACAAGAATCTAAGCCTAGAAGGGTTTCAAGGTTACCGAATTGAAACCCAAGGACAACCCATCACAGCCATTTGGCTTTAAGCTATTGCCAATCACTAATTTTCTTAGTTTGCTTTCACTTTTTCTGTATAAAAGTCTTTCCCCAGTTTCCCTCTGTGAAGTGCTTCTAACCTCTTCTGGTTTGGCTACCCATTTCAAAATGACTTTTGCTCATATAAACTCTTACAATTTTAACAGGTCTCAGTTTATTTTTTAACAAGACTAACACAGAAGCATAATCTACCTCAAAATATACTCTAGGAATAGGTCAAAATTATTCCTCAGTGCTACCACCATTTTTCTAGACACCTTAGATTGGCTTTTTGAGACCTGTATATATTTTTGGAGTAATCTTATGTTTCTTTTTTATATTTCCAGTATTCACAACTCGTTTAGATATATTAATCTAGTTATTACAATTTCCTTCAAACTAGTTTGTCTCAGTGACACACATAAAAATATTTCTATTTTTCTGTATGGTTCACATAAGGATTTTTCATTTATTAATATATACTCTTTCATAATGACTATTATTTAGATGACAATTTTCAAGAAATAAAATTTAAGAATGACTTAATATTAAATCAAAATTAAATATATTATAATTGATCCTTGATTACTGAAAAAGTACTGGAATATGTCACTAACTTGACACCATCTTAAATCATTTATTTACATTATATAAATGTGCTCAGTTGCTGGTCAATGGTTCTCCTGAATACTGGATAAATAAGCTTTTATTGATTGATACAAAATTAAACATTAAAAAGTATCCAGAGTATATCTGGAGATTTCTTATAAATTCTATAGGATAACTGGTAATTAATTCCTTTAGATATTTAAGGTACAGAAACCTCTCAAAAATTAATTTCTTTTTAAACCGAAAATCATATAAAGTTACTTGGAATTAACATTACTATTAGTCAAATCTTACTCTTGAAAATATTTATGCCCACACTTTCAAATAACATAGATTAAATATATACTTCATTAATATAGAATAAATTGACACAGATGTAAATATATTGCATATGCCATATTTAAATAAATTTGTTAATTTAATTGTTAATCATACCTGAGTTAGTTCATTAATATCTATAAGTCCATTACTGTCGGCATCAAAATATTTAAACATTTGATCCACCAATAACTTCTTCCGAGATATGTCATCACCATTAGGGTTTTCATTTTCTTGTGTAAGATATTTTTGATTTTGTAAATCTAAAAGCATGCTTTTCATCTTGCTGTATTCAGTGGCCTGGCAGTTATCTCCTGTAACAAAAGAACTAAGTTATTTTTCAAGCAAAATTCAAAAACAAATAATTTATTTTATCAATGTTTAGAAGCTGATATCTTATCTGTAATACTTATACATAATTTTTGTGTTTCGACTTTGCATACTTTACAAACTTTGCAAGAAAAAAATGGCTATTTCCATGGCAAGATAGAAAATTTTAATTTTTATCAAATCTAATAACTATATTTACTGTTTTTTTCTATATCAGTCATTGGTTATATGAGGAACAAAGAAACACATAATAGCTCCAATTGGCTTTAGTGCTTAAATACTATCTCATTAATCTTCATTATACATTCCTATATTGATAGTTTCACAGGTTTTGAACATGAGGCACAGGGAGATAAAATGACTTACCAGTGGTAAAGGGTTAGATTATGCTGAATTTTGCACTCATATGCATATAAATCTGGCTCCAAAATACCACAGCACATTTTTAATTGTAAGTATCTTTATATATTTGAATTGTTTGGAAGAAGTTCCTGTGTATGTATATTTGTGTAATGAGGAGTTACATTGTCTCTTAATTCTATTTCTAATGACACTAAGCACATATTCCTATTCTCTCAAAAGTCTTTACTTGTTTTTCTGATATTCGTTTATCTCTCTTTTTAGAGCACTTGATGTATAATGTGATATATATTTGCATTTTGTATCTTGAAGTTTTAACTTTCCACATTTCATCTCCACAACTAAAGTATAAGCTTACTGAAGTAACAGGGCATTGCAGATTTTCTGCATCTCTCCTATAATAACCATCACGAGTGAAAACATCACAGTTAATTAAAATAATTAGTTGGCTTAATGTCTTCAAAAATATCTTCAATTGTTTTAAAATCTTCACATAATTATTTTACAAAGGATTTTACTCACAATAGCTTCATAATGGTGTCTTTAAATGATGCATTGACATGAAATGAATAATACTGATAAGAAATGTGATATAAAGTATATTACAGAAAATACAGTGCATAATGTAATTTATAAATGAAAGAGTAGATATTATACTATTTAAGAATTTTTTACTACAGATTTTTTAAGGAAAAAAACTAGCTTTATATTTGGGGTCAACTTTGACAATTAAGAATTGACAGAATCTAGCATTGTAAAAGAAGATTTCTAAAGAATTTTAAATATATGTTTAAGAAGCATGGAGTTGAAAAAAAACAATATTTGAAGCCTCGTTGTCTTTTAAGACAAAATGGAAAACAATCTCTGCTAGAGAGATGAGAGCTTACCTTATTTTTCAAAGACAGTGAAATGACTGCTCTTGTTCATCAATTTCATTGTTTAGCAATTCTGTCAAGAACTTCGTATTTATAACAAAACAAACTTTGTGCTACAGATTAAGTCAATTTTGCATTGTTGTGTTCTGAGTAAAGAATACTAATACAAATGTTTTTATAATAGCAAAAAAATCACTGAAAAAGAGATGTAATTAAATCTAGAGGGATAGGTAGCAATTTTGGTGTCCCTGAAAGCTACACAAAAGCAGCATTCAGGTGTGTGTGTGTGTGTGTGTGTGTGTGTGTGTGTGTGTGTGTGTGTGTGTAGGTTTATGAATGTGTGTATGCACGCATGCAACTGTGAGTGTGAATTTGGGTGTGTTTCAGAAAGACAGAGAAATGTGTAACGAAAAACTGAGAAAAAGAGTAATAAGCCAATCCAATAGCGCTACCTGGGATTTCTGTATTTGACCTTGAATCTATAGCTCCTTTTATTAAACTGACAGGGGATGTGGGGAGGGGTAGACCTATGGCCCTTGGCAACAAGGAGATAGGAATGTTGGTGATAGGCAGATGCAATAAGTCAGGCAGAGGAAGATAAATACCATATAATTTCATTTATATGTGGAATCAAAAACAAACAAACAAACAAAATAGAAACAAAATCATAGATACAGAGAACATCGTGATGGTTGTCAGATTAGGGGAGGATGGGAGATAGGTGAAAAAAGGAAAGAGATTAAGAAGCACAAATCAGTAGTTCTAAAACAGCCATGAGGATATAAAATATAGCATAGGGAATATAGTCAATAATATTGTAATAACTATGCATGGAGTCAGATGGATACTGAATTTATTGAGGTGATCACTTCTAATCACTATGTTGTACATCTGAAACTAATATAATATTGTATTATCAAGTATAATTAAAAAATTAAACAATATTTTTTAAAGAAAGAAAGAAGAAAATAGAATTCAAACACTGGAAACCTTTTAACTACGTTTAAAAAATGAGGAAGGGATATAGTTTGGTTGGTTACACTAGAGTTCTGATGTAATCAAGAAGTATGATTGTCAGCATGTTAGTAATATTTTTATTTCCAATGATAAATTTCCTAGGTCCAAGAATGAGCTTTGATGGCAATCCAAATAAAATAAAAATAAAAGCATTGCAGTTAAATGATCCATATTCTATGGAAATATACAATAAACATAAAATCATATAAAACTGCAGAATTTATAGATTTAAAAAATTCCATGTTAGAGATTTTTTCAGCAATAAATAGATGCATCTGTTATTAATAATAGATTACATGAATGCAAGCTTTCTATGTGTCAGGAACTTTGTACATGTTAAATCACTTAACCCTCAAAACAATCCAAAAATGATGAACAATATAATAATCACCATTGTACCAATGATGAACCAAGGCACAGATAGATTAAATAACTTGTTCAAAGTTACAGAGCTAGAAAGGAGCAGAATTATTTTGCACACAAGCAGTATCTCTTTAATCCTTTATTCTCTCTGCTTCTCTCATCTTCAGAACTGAATTTTAAAATCAACTTATACATGGATTCAGTAAATTTGTCCAAGGATTATTTGTAAAGTGAAAGATAAATATAATACTAGATTCCAGGCTTAGATCACTGCTTAAATTGCAGGTAGAAGAAAGTAGACCTTGAAAAGAAAAAAAAAAAATAGTATTTGAGAAGTAGCAGGAAAATTATAAAAAAATACTAAAGAGGAAAAAGGTAAAAAGAACTTTTCAAAAAAGAAGGTAAAATAAAATGTCAAATGTTCAAAATAAAAGTAAGATAAACAATAAAACATATCCATTGGGTTTTTTAAATTGGAGGTAAGTGGTGATTTAAAGAAATATTTTAGTGAGTGAATGGAGCAGAATTCATATTACAATGAGTTAAAGAGTAAAAACAAAGTGAAGATTTAGAAATACTAAATGTTTACTACTTTTTAAATTAGTTTCAAAGTGAAAAAAGAACCAGAATTATTAATGACAAACAGACATTTGTTAATAAACATCAAGATATATTTAGAAATCATGGCCTCATCCAAAAATAACATCAGGCAGAAAGGTAAGATATTTTTGTTTGTTTAATTGCTTAGGTAGGATTCTTCAAAACTTAATCAGTAGGCAGTGCTAGATTGGTGTTGCTAAGGGAATGGAATTTTTTCATGAATTCACTTTTTGCTTTGGGTGACCAGTAGGAAATCTCTGCTGTCCCTGTTGTAGACATTGAGAACAAGACAAAGGAGGTCACTATGTCATAGTACCTGTACTTCTTTCTTTCCAAGAATACAGTGAGGCTGGTGCTGTGCTGATTTTTGATTCAGAGTCATTTGATAATGACAGTTAAAATCTATTAGCCCTTGTGGGGCCTAGAAGGATGCAGAATCTCTGACATTCAAATGGACCCACCTGTGTAGCTGGAAGTGCCTCTTCAAGTCACTATGTAACGGAAGATAATTACATTTTATGTATCTGATAGTACAACCATCAGTTTTGAGTACATAAGTGCTAAAAATTATAGATTATATCAATTATATTTAGTATGACATGTTTTCCAAAGGCTGTAATTTCTCTCTTTAAATTCACAGTTATCCATCCCTCTCATCTACCAATAAAAAGTACCATTTTTAACACAAAAATATTTAAATCTAAGTATATAAGAATACCATTTTTCTATTTTGAACACTTATAGTTAAAATTTGATTATTTTGATTCTAGTACAAGCTGAAATCTTAAAAACTTAAAGAATAATGTTTTTATTTTAGTATCAACTCTATGCATTTACTAGAATGTAGATTAAAACTGTTTTTCTTCAAACTTCAATAATTGCTAATAAAACACTTTTACATATTTTTAGAAAAAAATATTTAGTATTTATACCATAAAGAATATGTCAAAATTTTAGTATGCTTATATGAATAAAATTAACACAGAAAATTACTATATTATGTCAATTTATAAATTGTTAAACTGTGTATAAAGGAATTAAAATTATCTTGGTTAGAAGTAGTCTGAATAGAATTAAAATAAACAAATCTTTAAAATATCTCTGGATGTCAAAAGGATAACATTGTAAATTATTCTGTGTTACATAAACATGACTTAAATGTTCCTATTAAAAATTATATTACAGTTATACATAAAATGTATGCAAATCTACCCTGTTTCAGATATTAGTCTAATTCTAGGAATTCTCTAGTACAAACACACATTCACATATCACTTTAGAATGCTGATAGAAAACACAACAAAATAAAATAGAATACAATGTAACACCAAAATTAATAATCTAGAATTCTCAAAAACCTAAATAAAAAATATAAATTTATTTTACCAGATGTAAATACAACTTAGAGTATTAATTATCATAACTAATTAAATTGTGTTATTTTGATTCTTAGTAAATTTAACAATTTTTAGGTCATTATCTTTAGAGTAAGAACCCAGAAAATGTATGCTTCATGTGAAAAGGCATACCTCCTATACAATATAGAAAAGCTAACATTATTAAAAAGTTTGTGAATTAAGTTTTTTTCTAATAAATAATTTTTTTCTGGCAAACAGCAAATATTTTGTACATGATATGTAAGACCATCCATCTTCTTATAATCCTACAAGAGTTCTTAAAATGTGAGTGCATACTGCTTGAAATATATGGCATAGATCCTATAGTTCTTTTTGTGGTAGCCGGTGTTTTATAGAGGTTATGAATTTTAATATATATTACCTGGATTTATTTTAATTCTAGGAGTAAAATATATAAAAGACATTCTTTGATTTTAAAATAATTTGACCAAAATTGTGAAAAATTAATCAGTTCACAAATGTAAGTCTATTATTGCGTCAAATATAGTGGAAACTCAGTCTTGTGTATTTCTGAGAAGATCTCTTAATACTCGAATATTAAGTAATCTTGTCTACTAATTTTATCTCAAAAATATGGTTTTCATTGAAATTTTTATTGTTTGTATTGATGTTACATAGCATACTATTTATATCTGTGAAGCCATAGGCACATAATAACTTTACTCCAATATTTACACAGCAATTATTATGTGCTGACACTGTTCTAAGTTTTACAAACAATTTATTTAATCTTTAGAATAAACCTATAAGTAAATACAATTACCATATCATATTCTTAAAAACATAGTAAGCCCAATAATAGCCTTGGCATTTGACTTTACATAAAAGGTTGAAAAACTTTTGACTTTACTACAGAACTCGGAAGGTCCATCTACTTGTCTCTTGAGAAGATAAAGAAACTTTAACTGTTCTTTCTTCCATGTTATTCTAAAAATTTGTGTAACTTTTTTTAAAAAAAACTTTAATATGCTGAGGACTCCCTGGATGCATCAAATCCAATTTGCATATGCAGTACTAAAGCTTCTTCTGTTCAGATGAAGAGGTGTTTGGGTTGGTAAGATTTTTAATTTTCCTGACAATCATTAGGGACATTATATAATAATGACACGAATGACTCACCAAGTCTACCTAAACATCATGATTATGTACATACATAACAACACAATTTTTAAAAATGTAAATCAAATAGTGATAATTACCAAGTAAATCTGATAAACAACAATTGCAGAAAAAACTGCAATGCTGCTACATGAGAAATATAGGTCAAACAACCATTAAGCATAATGACTTGGTCTGGAAAAAAAAAGTACTCTTACAGGTATACAGTACTCTTCTTTAAGCATTAAGTTTAATGCTAAATGTATATATGGTAGAAGGTAAGGGTTAAGTTAATTTCTTCCTGAAGTTTATTTATGAGCCCTGGGTCTTTTGACTAATTTGGTGCTAAAAGTTCCTAGTTATAAGCATAACTGTGTGTTTTTTTCTGGCCAATGAACATCTTATGCAGTCAAGAGTTCACATGCTTTTTGCCTTCTAATATCTCGGCTACTTTTTGACTCATTTATCACAGAAAAATACAAAAGTGATAGTGAAAAATAGAACTTCTGTCACACACACACACACACACACACACACACACACACACAATCTAGTTTATTCATTCTTTTTTGCAAGCAAAGGCATAATAGTCATGACTAGACATCAACCTCTGGCCATTTCTTTATCCCATCAAATTTAACATTAAGAAATAGCCTTTCCAAAATAAATCTAATTCCAATCAACTATAAATATTCGAATACTACTACATTCTAAACATCACAGCAGCAACATCCATAGTGTTGCTGCTGTTATGATAGATACTTTCATACAGCCTTAATCTTGAAATGGGTTAATATATATAGCAATTTATACCTTGTAGGATTTCAGAAGGAATCCCAGATGTCTTTTATGTATGTAGGCAATTTCACCTTATTAAATTTTCTTATCTCAATCCAATGATCATGTATACGAATTTATCTGAATAATTGCAAACTGAAAAAAGCCATATCCCAGTGCTATTCACAACTATGTGTTAATTGTCATTACTTCTTCTGAGCAGAGTTGACCTTCAGGAGACATTGTCCTATGAGTGTTATATGCTATTTAGCATTTTAATTGATCATAGCATGGATGTTAGCATTAATTACTTTCCTACTATCCTCAAACTAACTAAATAAATATAAATGATTTTACCATTCTATGTCCCTCTGGAGAAGAGGATTACTCAGGGTTCTCTAGTAAGATCTGGTCTAGTAGTTAAATAGTTAAATGGTCAAGTGGACACTTCTTCAGCTGGATATGACTCTGCCATTCTGTACTATATAATGGCTTTCTGGAATATTTCCAAAGTAGACTCCTACTGTTCTCTAAAATTTCAGTAACTTATACAGAAATACTACATAGTAAGAACATTTGATTGTATGTAACCTATATGCAATGTCCATTGTTTTGTTTTCTGGAAGATTATGAATGCTAACTGTTCAATTCCTTAGCATTATATAGTACCTTAAAAATATGATACTATTCAACATTTTAATTCTTACATACTCACACAAGATAAGTACAAATATCTATTAAACCATGTACTTTCTTATGAGAATGCATAATGTTTTAACAATAGCTCATTATAATCTGGAACAAATATATTTAGGAAATAGAAAAGGAAAAGGACAAACTATTTAAGGGATGTGACTAGAAGGAGATAGACTAATTAATACTAGAAAATACCTACATTAAGTGTAGACTGTATGCCATCGGTAGAAACTGGGCTTATGAAACAGTGAGCAAATAAATATAGAGAAAATGATAAATTAATTTTTAGATAAAGAGAGTTTGAGGTAATTGTGGTATATTCTAGTAGAGGCTTGAATGAGGAGAAAGAAAATAGTTCAGAAATTCTATAATTTATAAGAAAGGAAAGATTTGATGAATTGGACTGTGAGTCATTAGACAGTTTATGACAACTGAAGGAATGATTGATAAAAGAGATTTCTAAAGAATGAAATTAAAATAATCATGGTCAAATGATGACCATGAACATTTTAAAAGGAGTATTAAGGTTTCTTTAAAAAGGGACAGCTAAAACATTGACTAGTTCATTGGAAGGAATGAAGATGCTTCATCACACTACTTTCCGTGCTGAAAGTCCATTTTGTAAAAATGGAAAAGTGTTGACTAAGTACTGCAAATTAGATAGAAGATTATGAGAAAAAAAGAGGTGTTGCCTTACTTTGACATGCAAAGTTTTCTGTGAAATCCAGCTGACATTTTGATTTTATCATAGGCCAGGATATGTGTATCTACATAAAACAAAATCTGTGGTTATATTAATGTGAGTAATAACAGTACATAGAGAGATATATTTCTTTGATATGGACCTCATTTATGTTCAGAAAAAGCCTATGGGTTGCTTTGGCAAAGGCAAATTCAAGACAACTTTCTATGATGAGACGTTGCTTTTTCATTTGACTTTTCTCATTAATTTTGTTACAATCTAAAATCATATGAGTTTTGAATATGTTTACACTAGAAATAATTATTAAAAATTTCTAAAGACAATAGATATAAAATTCCTAATTTTTTCTTCAATTAAATGTATTTCTTCTTGGCTCCATAAATAAAATGACAGTAGCTTATATAGTCTGTATGTAAAGATTATCAATTTGTGTAATTTCTGTGCTGTTTAGGCCACATATTGATTTCTAGTATAGTTCGGTTAAAGAGTCTGGAATAAGCTAAGAAATTATTAGGTGTCTGTAGTGGAAATTATTCATTATTTGTAACATGAATTTTGGGTTATCTGACTTTAGTCTTTCATTGCCTTTGAGGTATTTTGCTATCCTGTAAATTGCAGATAACTGATACTAATGAAAAATAAATCTTGTCTATGGAGTTGCAAATGAATTCTGACTGGAAGAGAATTAACTGATTTCTCTCCCAACTTCGTGGAAAAAGCCAGGTTCATGTTTGCCTGTAGGTTTACTTCTACAATTGTTTACTCTGTATAAATGTGTGGCTGTTTGATATTTTGAACTGATTTTAATATCCGCATAGTTTCCTCATAAATAATGAGTTATTTAAAATTTAACATGTTTACTTTATATCTGTATGAGAATCACGACTTAACTTTTAAAAAATTAACATTCAAAATATATAATTATTTTCTTAGAAGCAAAAAAGGCCTAATATTGACTCAAAGTCCTTATGATATTTTTAGATACGAGTGATCATATATCATTTAAGTTATGTAAGTGAATATACATAGCGGGTCTGAATTTACCTTTAGCAAGTTGAACAAAGAATGTAAAAAGAAAATATATTGGATATGGCAAACTTAGGGAACAACTTTTAATTTTCCCATTCTTTATTACTAACAAAATAGGTTTAAAAAGATAGAACTTACTGAATTAACTCTTTACTTTTCTAAAGCATATATCCTATACTTATAGCACCAGTTTACTTTAAGTGGTTATTATTTTAATCATTGTAAAATTCTTTCATGGAGAAAATAATATTACTTCCTTATTATGGTATTATAAAATAAAAAAAGGTTTTTTTTTTTTTTAAAGACCATATAGTAAACAAAAATATCATGATCTATTGTTTCCTGAAGACTCAACTTTTGAATTGGTTGGATTCAAAATAATTTTCCAATTACTATGCACATCTACCAGGGATCTTTCTTAGACTTTACTGTGCCTTCTTGTGAATTAAGAAAGGCGCCTACCTGAGTGGTCAAAACTCTAGGAACAAAACTTTGCAAGCAAATACTGTCTTTGTGGAAAGAAGAAAGCATTTCTTGGTGAATACAAACTCATCTTAGGGTGTTTGGCTTTGAAAGTGAGGTGCTGGTGGTTTTCAGCCCCACTTATTATCCTGGCCAAGTGCCTTCAGGCTGTGTACAACTGATGGTAACCTTACCTTTATGATTTAGTACTGGGCATTGTTTTAGTATTTTGCTTTGAATAAGCTTTTTCAGTATAAATTCTAAGAATTTTTTTCAATGACTTGCATTCTAAGTGTCATTCACTTTTGATGACCAGCTGGGAGGAGCAACCAAGGCAGTGTCATCAGTCTTTCTGTCTTGGAAACATAGAGGCCCTAGCTGGGCCTTACATTTGTGTTTGTTTCTCCCTTTAAAACTTGATAGAGCTTTATCTGAATCACATTTATTCTCTCTCTCTCTCTCTCTCTCTCTGTCTCGCTCTTGCTTTCCCTCACTCTCACTTTAACTTTAATTGTTTTAAACATATTTTTTTTTCTATTTTAGTATGCTGATGGTGAGGACCACTTGGATTTTTTAAAACTTATTTACAAGTCCTAGAACTGAGTTTTATAGCTATAATGTTTCAATGATTAGCATCAAGTAAATCAATGTAAAACTGTTACAAATGTTCCTATTCTTTCACTATATTCATCATCTAAATTTCATTGTAGTAGTGAGGTAAACTTAGTGACCAGCTATCTGTCTTTACCCTCTACATAGAGAGAATTAGTAATCTCAATTTATCTTAAGATAACTTACACATACACATACAGTTGACCCTTGAACAACATGGGTTTGAAATGCATGGGGCACTTATACACAGATTTTGTTTTTTTTAATAAATACCTGTGCTGCTTTTGAACTCCAGTTAGGAATCTTCAGATGCTGACTATATGTTTTGATATCTATGCCATTTTATATAGGGGACCTGAGTATCCACAGATTTAGACTTCTGTAGGGTGTCCTGTAACAAACCATCTGCAGATACTGAGGGGCAACCAGACAACTGGTATCGTTGTTTTTAGGGAAACAAAAGTTATAAGCAAATGCTCAACTGTACAAGGAGTCAATGCCTCTAACTCCATACTTGCCCAAAGGTGAAATGTGTGTTCGTATACAAATATACATGTAAATTTAAATATTTATAGAATATCACAATATCTACTTTTAAAAGAAGAAAAAGAGAAATGACTGAAGGTGTGCAGTAAATGGGCATGTTCATTATTACTAGACTTGATGGACTTAAAAAATAAAATTCAGGACAGCCAGTCCAATTAGAATTTTAAATAAACAATGACAATTTTTTGATACAAGTGTTTCCAAAAATTTTATTAAATTTTACCTGATAACCTTAGTAACTCTCCCCAAACTTATCTAATTACCTTTAAAGTGATAACCACATTTTCTGGATGTAAAAGGGGTTAGTGATTTGAAATCCAGAAAGGAACACCAAGGAAAAGGACAAGTAACCTCAGGCTGAGCACCACCTGAGATAAGGGGCAGAAAGAACCCTGCCATTCTCTCCAGGGCAGGCTTGATGACATGGGACTCCCTCTTCTAGGCAGGGACCAAGTCTCTTCTATGAGATATATCTTCTTTCTAAAAACATACATATGTTTAGTAAAAACTACAAAATCAGGAAAGTGTGTGTGCGTGTGTGTGTGTTTTAATCAAGAAACAAATTTTGTCTCATAGTTTATTATTTTTTTTTTGAGTACATAGTTAAAACTGTGTAGCTTTCTATCTTCTTTTAGCACTGAAATCAAAGCTACATTTTGTTTATATTTATTCGACTTTCCTTTTTTGTGGCTGAGGAAACTATGCTTTTACTTTGAAATAATTGTGGAGGCAAAAATGAATACTACTACAATATTTAGAATAAAAGTTTTCATTTTCATACAAAAATCTACAAATGATCACAGTTAGAGCTTCACGGTAGTAACATATTATCACATTAAACTTATTTTGAGTGATACCAATATAAATATATTAAGAAAGTTTAAATTCTTCTAACTTCTTTAATCATTTTATGACTAAAATTACTTTATGTGGCAGCATATTATTGTTAATCTTGAAGAGAGATGATGATTTTGAAAAAGTAATATCTCACCATTTTAATGCTAACTTAATTCAATCTTGAATAAGATTTATCTTAACCAAAATATTATTTCATAGAGAAAATGAATAATTTATCAGCATATTACATTTCTATTGTAGATCTCTTTCTATAAGATGGTAGGAAAGAGAGGTAATACAACAATGACATTTTTTTATTTAAATATGAACGTAGGAATTCCGGTACTGATGGTTGTATTCAAATATGGGATACATTTTCAAGGTTTTTGTTCGAGATTGAAAACTTCAGAATGAAATATCTAATAAGTAATTTGTTTTGATTTTCATTTCAGGTCCCTATATATTCTTTTGAAGACTGAGTTAGAGGTGATCCCAAGGGATATTTAGTTTTTCTGTTCACAAGACTGAATGACTTTGCTTTGGTGCTATACTGGGCATTGGTTTTATTTGAGTCTGTACTGTAAAACAAAGGCAAGATATCTCCAAGAAGCATCTACTTTTGAAATCTGAAAAATAAAAACAAGAAAACCCTTTGTATTTAACTCTAAGTATAGTATGAGATGAAACTCTATATACCTCCCACCTGCACTACTTGGTCAGCACAAATTCTACTTCTTAAGTGTGAATTTATTTTATTGATAATTAACCTTAATATACCTTATGAAGTTGTTTCAGTACTTAACTGTACTTGACTGTAGCTTGAGGACAAATGTTAAGGAAGGATGTATGGTACAAAGTGAGAAGAGATGATAAAAATATTGTTATCCTATAAATTATGTTATTTTAATCTTAATGTATTTTAGAAATCTCACATCTTCTTTTTTAATTGAAAAGACTTATTCATTTATAGACATAATTGCTATGATCTGAATGTTCGTGTTCCCCCAAAATTCATGTGTTAAAATTCTAAAGCCCGATGAGATGGTATTAGGAGTCAGGGCCTTTGGGAGATGCTTAGGTCATGAGTGTGGAGCCCTTTCTAACTGGATTAGCGTGCTTATAAAACAGAATCCACAGAGGTCCCTAATCCCTTCTGCTGTGTGAGGACAAAGTGAAAAGACAACTGTCTATAAACCAGTAAGCCCTCACCAAACCCTGACTCTACTGGTAATATGATCTTGAACTTTACAGCTTCCAAAACCATAAGAAATAAATGTCTGTTGTTTATAAGTCACCTAATCTATGGTATTTTCTTAGAGCAGCCTGAATGGGCTAAGATAAATATAATGATTGATATCTTTGGACTTGTTTCAATAACGTTTCTTGGTGCTCACTATTGTCTTCTCTCTCTGTGTGTGTGTGTGTGTGTGTGTGTGTGTGTGTGTGTGTGTGTGTGTGAGTTTGGATAAATTGTTTGATTGTTTTATTTTTATTTCATCACTTTTGGTTACTGATTTGAAATTTATTGGCTTTTTTTTTCTTATTTTGGTGCTTCCCCTGGGTATTTTATCATACATGTTTATTCTAGAAATAACTTTATTGTTGTCTGTGTTTTGAGAAATTTATTTAAAATTCCTTTCATTGGTGGCCCAACTTTTTCAAAGAATTCTTTCATTCTCCCTTTACTACAGTCATAAGGTGGTAATGAGATAAATGCTCAATCTCAGCTGGCTTTCTTCCATCCTTCTTTCTTAATATCTAAAATAATTCTCCATTCATACTATTAGTAGGTAAGTTAACTCAGTACTCCTTTATCATTTATCTAATTTAGACATTAATTTCCTAACTGCCTAACTTTGAACTCTCTTTGCTTTTAACCCTGCCAATTTCAATCTAATTACTGCTAAAGTAATCTGCAATTTAATATTTCGGGTGTCTTTTCTGCTCTAAAACTTTAAATAGCTCGCTATTCCTTTCTGTGTTAAGTCCAAAAAGAAACATGTTCTACAATCCTGCTTTCATCAACCCACTAACTCATCATGTCTAGTGTAGTTATTTTGGATACTTTAAAATTTCCGAGAGATCTCTGCTTACTGGTAGCTTCTATTTATTTCAGAAAAGATTTCATACTATCTATTTAGTAGGGTTATGTCATAAAAAGTGTATTGAAGGTGCACACTAAGCATTATGTTTCACTCAAACTGTTTAAATATCCATATACATAATAAAATTATTATAAGTTGGGCATGGTAACATTCTGGAAACTGTTTAATGATATTCAGTACAGAACTTAATTTTTCTAAAATAGTTTGTTTATGTTGATTTGGTTTTAATCAGGTAAAACACTATTTTTTTTTACCACACTGGCACTATTAACTATTCTTGCATGAAAATGACAAGTCTCCAAAATTAGAAATTGAAATAAATACTTGGCCAAACAACTGATCCATTCTGATGATTAAATTCCAATTATAGAGTACATGAAACACTATGAAAAAAATGGATTTTAAAACAAAAGGTGGGTTCTGTTTTGTAAGTACTGTGTTTATTAGAGAATTTCAAATAAATTTTTTTTTAATGAATGTAATGCTCTCAAGAATAAGAAATTGCTTTCCTCATAAGTAACAAAACAAATTTGTTGCTTCATTAAATGGTACTTTTGAAGGATTTTCTATCAGAAATATTTCTATTATAAAGCTGTCAGGAATAAGGTTTTCTTGAAGAAAAATATTTTACATTACATAAAGAATAATGTCATCAAAGTAAAAGTGAAAACATAAACATTTCCCATTGTGTATATTTCTAAGTGATTATATATATATATATATATATATACATATATATGTATATATATATATGTGTGTGTGTGTGTGTGTGTGTGTGTGTGTGTGTGTGTGTGTATATATATATATATATATATATATATATATATATATAAACTATCTAATGAGATAAATGTTATTATTACTTCATATTTAGACCAGGAGATTGTAGCACATAGAGGTTAAGTAATTTAACCAGGGGACAGATAGTTTGGCTAACAGTCGGTGCTACTTTTTAACCTGTCAAGTATTGATGATTGACATGAGACAAGAGTAACTAACAAATTGAATTATAGCCTCCTATTCTACTGGAAATTTTCCTTGCTAGTCTATGAAATAAAAAACATATCCAATAAATGGAGAAGTAAAAAAATAGTCTTAGAATCAAAAGTTTATCTACCTTTATAATACAGTTATTCTGCTAGTTAGATTTTGTTAAGGGTTAGAAATAACAATGTTCATATCATTGATAATAAAGATGATATTTAACATTTATGAGAACATAGTTATTAATAGCATTTTAAAAGTGTACTGTATTAGTCTATACCAGTGGTCTTACATTGTACTCCAAATGCAAATTCAGAGCCCCAATCAATACTTAAAGAATCAGAAACTCTAGGTGTATGGCCCAACAATATGTGTTTTAATAGGCTCTTCAGGTAATTCATATGAACACTGAAGTTTTACAAACATCGGTTTTAACTCACAACAATATAACCCAGTGATGGGGATTATACTGGAAATATTTGGAAATATTAAAAAACAAAAAGTTTTTGTGCTTTACAGGTGAGCAAAGCCTAATTTTTAGCATGGCCTGGCATGCCATATGCAAAAGTATTTTGCCTGAATAATCTAAGTTAATAAAGAAAAAACGTCAAAAAGATTTAAAATCCTAAACTGAATGAAATGGAAGAAAAGTGAAAATTGTGGAAATGGAGAGGGGGATGGGATTCAGGGACCTGAGGGAAAGTACAATAGACTGTGAAGTCATTGCAGTAAAACTCTAATAAAACATCTAAAGGTAAACCCTGGATTAGGTTGGATATTAAAATCATATATTATTAAGTGACTTCTCTATTACCAAAAGCCAAGGTGTGTAGGTTAAGAACCTAACTCTGACATATAGCAGTTATAAAAGTGTGAATGAGTCATTTACCTTTCAATGCCTCAATGTTCTTATTTAATATAGTGATATCAAAACCTGATTCATGCATTTTTGAAATGATTATATTATCTGTAAAGAGTTCATTATGATTTATGGCACATAGTTAACCTTTCCAGCCCAAATATTAGATTCTCCTTTCAATGTAAACAGAATACATCACCATGGTGGTGAGTAATGTATGAAAGATCAAAGAAAACTATTGATACTCTACTTACAAATGTTTGGGTTAGATGTTAGTGATATTAATTCATTTTAAAGACATTCCTTTATGATATTCTGACATTTGCAAAGGCAAAATTAGTGAAATGATAAGTTGTTTGTTTTTTTTTTTTTGGTCTGAACTATTTTGAGTAGAAGCAAAGATGTTTGACTCAATTCACTTTACCGTTTTTCCCGATTCTCCACTAGAAATCTCATTTACATATTCTACATTTTAGTACAAGGAATGACTTGTCTGAATCCAAAAAGAAAATAGGGAAGAAAAACCTAATCGATACATAAATAACAACAGCCAGTTGTTAGTGAACGTTCACCATGTGACAGATAAAAAGCTGAGAATTAACACATTTACTTCTTGCAAATATATTATGAGATAATTATGACCTCTTTTCATGGATGGATTAATTATGTCAAAGGATGTTGAGTAAGTCTCCAAAAGAGGTATAGTCAGTGAATACTAGAGCTGAGTTGTAAAATCAGGCAGTTAAACTCCAGAGTCTGCATATTTAACTGCTGTGCTGTGATTCAAGCCACTTGAAATAAGAATGTTTACAAAGTAGTATTGAGTCATCGCCATAACAGCAATTCAAATATTGACATAACATTCAGGACATCTGTTCAAATTCAGATTACCATATAATACAGATGTTGTGCAGAATGCTACAAACAGGCTAAGATTAGACTTGGCTAAATGATTATTGAAAAAACGATGTCTCATCTTGAGGCACTAATTATACATTTTATTTTTATCACTGAGATAATACTCCTTTCCCATCTTCATCCTTAATGTATGTTTCTAATCACTGAGGATCTCAAAAAAAATTACCTATCATTTTTAAGTAAATTGCTCAAGAAGTGAAACTTATGCTATAAACTTTGTCCCCAGTGATTCATTACATTTAATGAGATAAATATAGTAAACAACACACAAAACCAACCCAAGGCAGAGAGAAGCACCTCTTAAAGAAGATGCTGAGAGAAACATTTCCACATAAAACTTATTTCCTTCGTTAGAATATCAGAGCTAGTCAACTGCCACCATCAGCAGCTTTTTCTACAAGGCCTGGCCAATTTTCACCTTTCAATACTTATGTCAAAGGACATTTCAGATCCTTCATGTAGACTAAATTTAAATTTTAAAAGAATCTTTAAAAAAAAATCTTTTTCAAGCTGGCAGATGGAAATGAATATACAAAGACCGTACTTTTCTCTGAATTGAGACAGAATTGCACTGATTTCTTTACCTTTTAAGTAATGCTAACTTTTAATTTAGATTCCGTTGAATACAACTTTGATAAATTAGCACTTCTAAGTTACTGAAATAGGAATTGGAGATTTAAGTTCATTTCTATTAAGGTTCGGTCATGTTTTAACTCAGAAAGTGTCACAAAAACTTATTAGTTTAAAAAATGTGAGCAATAAACTTCATCAACAGGACTATAATAAGTTGTTCTGTAGGTAGTATAAATATCTTCAATATAAATAAATATTTTATGATCCCTGATAAAATAACAGAATTAGTGACTATTATGAAATGTATTTTGTTTATATTTTTTAAGTAGTAAGTTCATCATAGACTATGTGGCTACATTAATTTTAGTTCTTAAGATAGAAGTTTGGAAATACTGAGAACCATTAGAAAATAATGATAAATGACAGTGGCTATGTTTCATTAAGCAGCTGCAGGGATTGGTATTAGGTGATGAAATGTGTTACACTTGTCACATTATGGAGATGAAAAATAAATAAAGCAGCATTTTTGCAGCCACAGTATTTTTTTTGACTGCTGTAAATATTTTAATGTTTAGATTTTTGTTGTTTGTGCATTTTTTTTTTTTTGTAGAGGGAGGTATGTTTCTGAAAGGACAAGAATAATGATCAAACTATATATTTCACATATGACCTATATTATTACTTCTTGCTAATCTTTCCATGGCTAGTATACAGCATAATTGGAAAACAGTAGGGGTTCCATTTGGGTTTATGTATTCACTCGATGCTCATTTATTTTGTGGAGAAATAAATAGGACCTGAGAGTCTTTCTCAGTCTTATGCTTTCCAGGGGTCTGGGATTTTCTTTTGAGATTTTCTTTAAAAACTCTTCAGAGAAATATAAGAAAGAATCATTTCTACAATATCAAGAGATCCTTCTGTTTTATCACTGTATGTTCCTAATTGGAAAGCAAAACCCTCTCCTCCTTCCAGACCTTCTGGGTTTCAAATTTAAAATCTCTTATCCAGCACAGCATTCAGTTTTAAACATACTATAATCAGAATTTTCAATATGACTGATACATTCTCGTGAAACTGTAGTTGAATATATCATTTTACTACTGTGTTAGACATAAATATTTATAAGTATCTTACCTAGCTAATACAATATGGATAATAACAATACCAGAAAAAAAGCTTTTTGAGAAAAATGTCTCTACATAGCATGAATTCCATCAAGTTCCTTGAACACCCGATGAGCTGTGATTGAAATGCATGAAGGACAGATTAAAGAGAGATTCCTGTTGTGCCTCTAGTACTAATGTGCTTCCTTCTCCCCAGTAAATAAACTGCAGGATATGACATTCTTTGAAGATGTCTTTCTCCTTGTTCGCACAGTGTTCAGGGATGGAATCTTACTTTATAATGACAATCAGTCGATGATGGGAATAAAATCATGCAGTTATTGAAAGGTCTCATGTCTGTGTATACTTTAAAAAAATATTTAGATAGTGGTGTTATGCTTTACATGCAAAGACTATTTTGGTCAACCTTTATATTTTCCTTTTTAGGAAAATAATGGGTTCTTTGACTTCTCCCTTCATATTTGCTTGAAGATAGAATCACATCATATTTATACTGCTTCTGTTATATGTTTATAATAAGCACACCCTTTGGTCATAAAATGAAAGAAGGTTAATTGATCCCCACAAGAGTTAATTCTGAGACATTAATTATAGTCTAAGCATTTCTGTAAGTAGTCAAGGTAAAGGTACTGTGTGTGTGTGTTTGTGGGTGTGTACAAATATTGATAATATTTTCTGACTCTAACACAGTGAGGACATGTATAATTTTCCAAACCAGAGGACTCTGGCAAAGATAGGATAGACAATGTACACAGGGAAATGATGTGGAACTCTCATTTTGCTCTACTCCAATATCCATTCATCTAGTTAGGTTAAAAAAAAAAAAGATAAACTTTACTACATGAGCAACTTTATTAAGCATGTATGTCCCATCATTCCAAATCCCTAAATTAATTATCTTAGTTATTAGATCAATACCTAGAATGCTTGGTATATTTTAAGCAAAATTTAAAGGCTGACCGGTGCTATGTCTCAAAGAATGTATTTAGTTTGTATATTGCTGTTTTTAGAACATAGAAAACTAAGAATACAAATGCTGTTATTGGAAAAACTCTATTCATATGTGTAGGAAAAAATTTTGAAAAATCATTCTGTTCCATCACTAATAACATTCACGGTATTAGTGAACAGAAGGATGCCTCCTGAAATTCACTCTTGAAGAAAGTAGAGTTGAATTCATTTTGCAGTAATAGCTTAAAAATAATTTTGAAACTTAATAATTCACTATCTGTGAAAAGTTATTTTTCTCCTATTATTATGAAAAGAATCCACAGAGACAATTAAAGTGTAAGACATATATTGAGCTCAGAGCTTTTCTGGTATCCTAGTACCCAGTATATATTACATTTGGTTTACAAATTCAATAGTGAATTAATTTGCTGCTGTTTTGAAAAGAATGCTATATGAATTCTGCATTAGGCATTCCAAAAATTACTTAAATCTTTATTCTATTTCTGTGCATGGTAGTGCTTAGTGTTTATCACTGGCTTCATGATTGATTAACTTGGTAAAATTAATCTTCTAGCATAATAAGCTTCAGAGCTATGCTTGAAATCCATCTAAAAAGGCCCCACATAAAAAAAAAAAGCCTTGGAATTTAATAGGTTATAACTTCTTGATGAGAGATAATATGCAATCTGTGTGGTCTTTTAATTTCTGTGAGCTTGTAAAATATTGATGATCAAATATCCTGTTACGGACTCTTCATAACAGTCAAATTTCAAAGTTTCAAATTTTAAAATATTAAAAAATACTAATGGTGGTGAGAATCACTTTTATTACATCAAATAAGTTTTCATGAACAGATGCTTTTTATATGAAGATATTGATTAATAATTTATATAAAACTTACAATAATAAAATTTTATTAAGTTCCAATTGTTACACTCAAAATATTATTAATTTATCCGTTTAAAGCAACTCTAATTTATTATTTCAGGTTCTCTCGGTTGGACAACTGGAATATAGTTCAGCTTGAGTTCTTCGCTTTGAGTTTCCCAAGGATTAAATCAGGTTGTCAGCTGGATTGCCTTCCCTACTAGACTCTCTTGGGATAAACTGGCTTCTAAAATCCTGCAGGTTGTTGGCCAAATTATGTCTTTAATATATTGTAGGACTGAAGTTTCCTTGCCGTTACCCTTAGCAACTATAGGCATCTCTGTGGTATGTGCATTGCCCCCACCCCTACACCTCAGTACCAGTAATGGCAAGTTAAATGCTAATCCCTCAGATTTCTCTGATGTCACCTTCTCTCTGATGTTGCATCTTTCTGACTTCAGCAGGGATAAGCTCTCTGCTCTTTACAACTCTTGTAGTTAAACCCACCCAGATAATGCAAGTTAATCTCTTTTCCTCTAGGTCTCTCACCATCACTATATCTGCAATGTTCCTTTTGCTATGTAATATAACTTCACAGATTTCAAGGATTGGAATGTGGTTACCTTTTGGGATGAAAGATAGTTTGTCTACCACAGATATTTTTAAGTTATTTTATTTTTATAATTTTTCCACTATTAAATTATTTTCATTACACTTTATTTTCAAACTATACTCATTGGTGATCATTGAAAAAAATTATATGTCCAAAAATATTTTGAGCAATTCCTCAAATATGTTCTGTACCATCATCATTTTTCTTCAAAGTGAAAAACTATTATACTTTTCTTATTTATAATTCTTAAAAATGAGTGGATTTTTAAATCATATTTTAAATAAAAATTAATAATTATTTAATAAGAATTTAACTGCTGCAGATAGCCAGAGAGTTTTGAGGAGATGCGCCTAATATAAATTTCAAAAATTTAATTTAGTTTCTTAATAGAGATAAAGGTTAATTATGCATTTGGTTAAATATCAGATGCAACAAGAAAGAAAACTGTGGTCAATTATGAAGGGACCCAAGACATTTTTTAACAATTGGACATTATCTAAATATGAAACTCCTAAGGGTTATTGCCTGTGAGGTGCTCAAATGAAGATTTCAGAATCCATCCCTGTCTCTTATAGTAGATAGATGGTACTTTATGCACAGCATTGTTGTGGCATATTAACTCATTTAATGTTAAAAAATATGAGGTAGGCATAATTATTAAAACATACCTTATAGACAAGAAACTAAGTCAAAGAGAAGTTAAGTATTACTAAAGTTGTATGATAGCAATGGTAGTGCTTGAATAAACACTCATAACTTTAAGTTATGTAACATGTTTCTATGAAGTATGTTTGTGTGTGTGCCCACTTCTCCCACTGGAGTACTATTCATGGGCATATAGTCTATCAAGAATTCAAAGAGAGGTTAGAGGAGAAAATAGAATGTGTCGATTTAAATGAGAAGGGCTTTAAAAAGTCTAATAATAAAAGGCAGTTATTATGTGTCTAAATAAAGAAAGGACTGATAGTGGTTGTGAGACATAGCAAGAAGCAAATCATTGATGACCATAAAAGTGCCTTGGAGTGGTGGGAGTAAGGCCAAATTGAAACTGGTTAGCACCTTAGTTGATTACAGGCAGAAGAAGCAGCTGAGTGTGGCTATAAAGGGGTAAAGAAAGGTAGTAAAGAGAGGGGAGTTCAAGGGAGGTCTTACATATATTTTACATCATAAATACACACACACACATATCTGTATACATCTATATAGATGATAGATAAATAGATAGGTATGATTGTTAATAAAAAGAATAAAAGAAATTAAAGTTAAGAAGGAAAAGAGTGATGAGTAAGGTATGTGGAAAAAACAGAAAAGGATTTAAGCTTGAATGTAGGAAGACAAATAATGCTTGGATTAGAAGAGTATCTTCTATCATAATGGGAGGTAATCAGTAGCAGTGTGTCTGGAAATAGGATAATCAGTTAGTTTAAAAGCATCAAATTGATGGCAGTGATTTTCACATTGAATGATGCATCAAGGTCATTTATTAAGAGTGTTTGAAGAGAAAGGAGACTATTTGAAATAGTTACTGTGGAGTGGAGAGATAGAGATGACTCCGAAAACGTAGGAACATTGCTAGGCAAAATTTATATTCCAGTTGTGGCTGAATTTGCGATGGTGTTATTTTGCAAAATTTGTGATACTGTACTGGCAGGGGTCAGTGAACATTTTCTATAAGTGTTGGATGTAAATTAGGACCGTGGGTCAATGGTCTCTGTAGCAACAATTCAGTTGTTAGTTTCACCTAAAAGCAACCATAGAAAATATGTAAATAAATGGGCCTAGCTATGTTCTAATAAAAATTCATTTGCGAAAATAGGTAGTGAGCTGGATTTAGCCCATAAGCCATAGTTTGTAGACTTCTTCTGCAGGAGTCTGTGTCCATTGGGTTGTAGATGGGGAAGCAGAATCTTGTACCACCCCCTGAGTAGAGATTGCAAATCAGCAGATAGAATAAGAAATAAGACCTGGGGGTTGAGGAGATAAGCAGAATTTTTTTAGTGTTGACCTATGTTAGGCAGACAATGCTGGAAACAAGAGAAAGTTAAATCAGGATGCTAATATACAGGAGGAAATTTTAGAACAAAGTTGTAAACTAAGAGTTGCCTTTTTCACTGAGACTTTAAGTGACACACCCAAGGTCATTTTGGTAGTAGGATTAGAAATTGTACTTGACTTCTGTTTATCTAGACAGTCTAGCTTTGTAGGGATGGAAGCATTTTAGCATAAAAACTACTGAATTCATGTTTCTGGTCAGGAATGACAACTTACATAAACTCCTTAATAGATAAAAGATACTTAGACATTGCAGTTTTAACAAAAGTTATAATTATTGAGATTAAATAACATAGAACTTGTACCTAAGCCCCCAATAACATAGTAAAAGTAGCAACAACAACAACAACAACAACAACAACAACAAAGCAACACCAAGAGCAGCCACTCTTTGAAGGCGTGGAGCCCTCAGTGGGAGACCATCAGCCCTTTCCTAAGAATTTTACATAAATTTTCATCTCTAATCTTCAAAAATCTCTGGGACATATGTTTACTTTCCTTCACCATTTTTATAGATAGGTAATACAAAGTGCCTAAATAAAGAGGAAATGAGACATGTGGGCACTGTCTTAGAGAACATCTATTTTGTTAACAGAAAGAAACAGTGAGTGGAGTAGGATGAGTCAAAGAAAGAACAACTACTGTGCCCAAAACAGGACTGAATAAGTACAATTTCACTGGAGTCAAAGCAGGAAATAGTTAAAACTATAATATAATATAAAATATAATATAAAAATATAATACAAAACATATTATTATTTTCAGGATAATCAAATTATCACACTATTTCATAATGAGATTTTTAAAATGTTTTTCTTTCATACAGATGCAAAAAAATTGAATTATTGAGTGATTTGTACATTGCGACAGCCTTTTAATAGACTTTCTACATACAACACAATTGAATCTAAATTTCCCTCACTCAGCTTTTGCCGAAACAAGTTACAGGGTTAATCTTAAAATGACTCTACTGAGAAGGGAATGAATTTTGCACAGTGTACAAGATGTCTAAAAACAGAGATGAAATCACAAATGAGATGTTGGCCTGAAATCCTATTTGGTGTTCAAATCAAGACAGTGCTTGAAAGAATAAAAATATCATTAATCATAGCTAATCTACAAAACCACTGAAAACATGATACCATACAGAGAGGTTGTATTTCTGCTATTAAAAAAGAAAACAAATTTCATATACAGTTCACTTGAATATTTAATGTTACATGCAATGTGCATGAGCATCTAATATTTATCTTAGGAATTAAATATAAATTTAGAATTTATCTAAAATAACATACATTTTAAATTGGCTCTTGGGTCTATATCACTGACTGAAGTTAAATGTTTTGAGAATCACTATTCCTAAAATACTACTTCTACTACTTACTAACTATGAGTATTTCTAACTAATGACTTAAATGATGAAGTAATATTTGACAATGATCCTTGGGAAATGTTTGAATAAAATATAAATATCAAGAAGAAATATTTCTCTCCCAGAATCAAAAATCTGTTTATATATTAAACTATATAAAATGGCAATGTAGCTGAAAATTCAATACATGTTATAGAGATTTGTTCCCAGACTGTTTTAGGCAACATTAGTTCCATAAAACATTAATAAATAATATTTAATTTAAAAGAAAAATAGTTTGTAAGACAAATATATGAAAATATTGAAGCAAACATCCTCAAAGAGATTTTTTTTTTAGACCCTTTAAAAGGCACTCCGAATTTTCAAGAAAGGATCACAGAGATTCAGCTTTCTCCAATTTCTTTGATCACAGAGTCAGGAAAGAAGTCCTGTCTATGAACAAGTGGCTAAGAGCTGAACTCTGGGACCACATTACGGAACAAAACCCAACTCTGCCATTACATAGCCGTGACTATGCAAATTTCTTAACATTTTTGTGTCTCAATTTTCTCATCTAAATTTAAGAAAACAAACAGACATGCAGACACACACACACAACTATTGCCTGAGATTCTAACAAAGATGAAAAATTAATATTTTGAGGATCTAAAGTAGGAGCTGGTACATAAGTAGCCCCTGTGAGTAGTTGGTTGTCATTACAATGTGCTATGAACTGAATGTTTGTGTCATCTCTCCCCTAAATTCATGTCATAGCTCTAATTTCCAATGTGATGGTGTTTAGAGGTGTGACCTTTTGGAGGGGATTAGGTCATGGGAGTGCAGCCCTCATAAATCAGATTAGTCTCCTTATTTAAAAAAAAGAGAGAGAGAGAGAGAGAGAGAGAGAGAGACAAGACCCCCCTCTCTAACCCCCCCACCCCCCAACCCCCACAGCAAGAAGGTGGCCATCTGCGAATGAGAAAGAGGGCCTTCACTCAATGCTAAATTTATTGGCATCTTGATCTTGGACTTTCTAGCCTCAGAACTGTGAAAAATAAACATTTGTTGTTTAAATCACCCAGTCTCTGGTATTTTTTTTGTTATAGCGGCCCAAACTAAGACTCTGTGGCTCCTTAGAGCATCTCTAAGGAGAACTGTACCAAAGAGAAATTCTGTTTCAGCATGTTTCACCACTATCCTCTTCTACATTTTTAATAATATTAATCCAGCCTTTGTTATTCCTTGGACTTCTCATGATGGTATTTGAGTAGGTGTTTTGAGTGAGCGTAGATGTGAATCTTTCGGTGAAAGGGGACAATTTCATTCAAAAATGATGCCAAATCTCATCCAAATCTCACTTCTGTTTTAGAAGTAGTAAGAACCAGTAATAATGTTTACCTCAGGTCACTAATACCTGTTGGGATGAGTCACAAACTCTAATAGGTCTTTTGACAGGATTAGGAAAATGGGAATATGAGACTGTAGAAGAGTCTTTAGAATTGCACAGGGCCACTCTAAAGCCACATACATTTACTAAATATGCTGAACTGTGAACACAGAACAAATTTACATTTAATAAAATGTTATTAGAGGCAGCCTGTTTTTGTGCAAAGAGAAAATAGAACTCAGAATCAGCCACATACTTAGGACATGATCGTAGGAGAGCCCCTTAATTTTTTTAAATCTTAACTTTAATTTTGAGGCTGTTGAGTGAATGGCTCATTGGTTTTTCTCTTCTGTGAGCTTTCAACACTTTGTGGGTGATGTACTTGTACACTGTAAAGTATGCAAGCTTAATACTGAAAAATAGGACATCTCTAAAAACTAAAATTTGGGGCTATAGTATTTCATCTAACTGACCTACTTCAAAACATATTGTTGCATATGTTTCTTTATTATTAAATTATCAAACCCATTATGATATTATAAACATTAGAAAATTTAAATAGAATGATATAAACAGAATAATGTTGATAATATTATGTGATAGGTAAGAATAATTTCTGCTGATGTTTATATATGTCTAGAAAATAGCCTGTTGCTTTTTTTTATTGTTGGCATATCAACTGAGAGCTGTATCATATAATATTTAATTATGTAAATATTTATACCTTAAGTATAAAAGTAGTCATCTCATAATATATCATTTTACGTATACCAAATATTTGTCTAAAATTTTAACTTCATGAACAGACGGTTTTTTATTTCACTTCTATAATTTTATTACTCTGTCAATTTGTCCAAAAACAATGTCTAAATGTCATCTATTTCTATCTTAATCAAAGAGGCTGTTTATTCAGCTTCCTAAATAAATTAAGTCAATATAGTTATCTATTTAAAACTATTAAAGAATAATTCTCTAATTAGGAGTCATTTTATAGTACATGATGGCGTCGTATCTGAATGGTTTCAACATTGTTGAAAAGTTAAAATATGAAGCAAATAGTTTAGTATATTCCTCAGTAACCCATTATCTTTATATATAGTTTTAGCAGATTACTGAATTTCATTGTTGTTGTTTTTACTACCATTATTTCATATGTTTATTGAATGGTAGTTTGTTAAATGTTTCCATTTAAGTAACAGAAAATAAGTCAAATGAACTTTTCTCCACCTTCACCAAGAACTTAGAAATAAGGGGGAGAAATGGAGTCTTGGAAGCTGATGCTTTTGCTGAAGCAGCAGCTTCTATTGAAAACATTAATATATAAAACATTAGAAAATTGGCATCAGGCCTGTGGGCTAGATTAATGTGAATCATTTTCTAATAGATGAATCCACTAGGATGTTGTGCTAAATCTAACAAATGAACTCTCAGGGTAGGCTCAGATTCTGAACCCGAGACATGTAAACAGACCCAATGGCTTACAGTGAGCCTATCACTCACTTCTATCCTGAAACAGGTATTTGTTAACATGTGGGTTGTGACAGGTATCTATGTGAATTTTTTTTCACATTTGAGCCTTATAGATTATTTAATTTTAACAAGACTATACATTTATTTTGGGGGTACAAATATGAGTTTAAGTGTTATGAGCATTAATGTTTTAAGCTTAGTTTTCATAAGTTTATAACTTGATGTTATAAAAATTCAAGTAGCAATTGTTATTCCCTGTCATATACAGTAACATCTTCCCATGATCATATAGAGGCTTCTTTTAAAAGTATTTGTTGTTTTAAAATTTTGCCAATTCAACCTAAAGATGGTATCATTCTGCTTACCTGGTTTCTTTTTATCATGAGAACAAACACTCTGTGAGTAGTATCTAAGCAATTAAGTGCGAATGGGACATCAAAAAACTTCAGCTCGGACCAAAAGACAGTCTTAGAACTTAAATAGATAATCCAAGTAAAAATGAATTTTCCAATTTAAACAGGATAAAGAGATGAATCAAGAGACAAAAGTTAAACTAGGCTTCAGATGTTGATGGACTCTAAAATTTTTTTTTGAAGATATTATTATGTATAGGCTAATGAAGAGAGAGAATTGCTAAGAATAGCTATTGGGCTTAATATTGTAATTTTTTCATATTTTATATAATTAATCTGTGTCTATCCATTTGTCCTCTTCCTCTACTCCATGTAATAGTGCCATTTATAGTTTTGAGCACTGTAAATACATTTTGACTGATTGGCTTTTGTTAGGAAAATATTAAAATAAATATTTTTATATCAAATATATTGTAATATCAAATAAGTAATTTAACATGTTACATGTTAGCCATGCTTAATTTTAAAGACTCTAACTTACTCAGAATGAGGTTATAACTATGCTGATATCCAAATCTTAATAATCGTGTAAAGAGATACACCAAAATTATAATGATGTCTCATCAGTGGAGTAATTAGAGCAAAATAAGGGTGTGTCAGTGTTATCACCAACTTCAAAAGCCAGACATATAGTACAAGATGAATACCTGTATCAAAGGCACAGATCATAACAAAGAAGACACAATATACTCAAGGCCAAAGTTGAAATTGGAAAAAAATATGGAAGATTAAGTTGAAAGGCAAGAACAAATTTGTAGTCAATAGACTAACTTGAGAAGGCATTTCTTAGGCTGTGCTTCAAAATGCTCTTAATAAAACTGGCGAAAACACAAATGTTACAACGTGCTATAAACTACAGGAAAAAAATTAATAGTTCTTCAGAATTAATGAAACTCTACTCAATAATTAGAGATGAGATAAAGATATAATTATGCAGAAAAACTGCTTACATAAAAAAATTATTTTTAATACTTTTTAAAAAGGAGGGATTGGAGGAGAAAATAAAGCATAACAAAACAACTTAGCAGGAAGGAGAAGCCAACATAAAAAAATAGATAGGGAGCTGTAGCCTTTTAATAATGGCTTAGGATGGAGTATCAAGCGAGTTCTACTATGACAAAATGAGGTAATTGACTGAGATTTCTAAACAGAAAGATTATTTATATTCTCATTTTTTGCAAACTATCCTCAATTCTTGTTAGTAGTTTTATTTTTTAAGTGCTTAATACTATTTGTATAGCATAATTTTCAAGTTTTACAGAAATTAAATGTTGATGGCCACATTGAAAATTAAACATGCAGTCTCTGTACTTTGTGTGTGTGTGTGCGTGTGTGCTTATTGGTAGATAAAAAGAAATGTTGGATCATAATTATTTTTAAGTTATTTCAATTAACTCAAACTGAATTTTAGTGCACATTGTTAATCACAGAGTAACATATCATTTTATTAGTCATGGAATAAAGCCCTGTGCAGGTCTTCAAAATTTCACTATATTTTAAGTTCATGGGAATTACTCCAAAATTAAAAAAATTCTGTTCACTTATTACAAATACCTTTGCTATATGAGTTTTACATCTACAGTTAGGTCCCTTTTTTACTCTGTTCACTCATTATTTTTGTTGGATATATTTCCCAAGAAAATACTAACTTCCTTAAATGTTGGAATTTTATTTTTATAGGGGAAACCACTTTGAGTAATGACTTTATTCTTCACACTCTTGAGGCTTAATATAAGCTTTACTTTGTGATGAAAAATAAAAAAATGCATTTGCTAAAAGTTATTGTATAATTTACCATTCTAAATATTAATGTGTATGGCATATCTGCATTCTTTGCCTGCTGCAATAAAATATACTAGTAACCTTACTTTTCTATATCTTAATATGTGAATTAATATTTATCTAATAAGAAAGTTGATGATGTTTTGCGAACTGTATTTCTTTGTATTTCGTTTAGAACTGAAAGACTAAAATTTTTTACTATTCATAGAGCTAAAAAAATTGTCTACTGGAAACAAGCAATAGCTTTCTTTGTCAAATAACTTACTTAGCAAACAATAGGCAACTTGTTCACTGAGCTGGTTCTTCTTATTTTATGCAGTAGAAGTCAAAAGATTTCCCTGAAATTTTATTTTGTATAACTAACATGATTAAAGGGGAACTACAATTTCTCAAAATTAATCTTTATTTCCCATTTTATTTTTCATCTGCCTGTCTATGTGAATTTCAAACATTACAAAATATGGTAGTATTTGCATTTTGATATATATAGTGATTATTTTTTAGCAAAAGTATATCAACCAGATATACTGTAATTTATTTTCAAGCATTGCATCAGAAGAAAATTTTAAACTAGAAAGACAATCTAAAATAAGTTTGATCATTTAAAATTATATTTAACTGTGGAATCCCTTTGAAATTTAAGTATAAATTCCATGTTCTAATAGAGTTATCATGAAAAATATGAGTAAGTCATACTCTTCAATAATAATTCAGAGAAAAGTGTAGTTCACTTCTGAGTCAATCATTTTTTAAATACTTATATCAAAAAAAGTGATATTTTAGATTTTTGTCATAATATAATGAAAAAAGGAGTCATTTAAGTGTTGTCTTAACTTAAACAGTAATTTTCTCTAAAGGACGTTGAAGACTTTAGTTCCATTAAAGTGCTGAAATCTTTAATCTTTGATTCTATGAAATGTTTTTAAAGTGGAAAATACTGTCTCCTGGTGCTTACCAAAACTGGTTCTCAATAACAGAGAGGAGAAAACTATAAAAATTTACCAAAATTTTCCTCTTACAATGCCTACTGTTTACAAGCAGTATCAATTGATAGAAATAATTTCTAACTTTCAAATAAGTTTAGAAAGCATTACTGCAAGACAAAGGAAGCGAACCATTGCCTATTTTCCCTCCGCATTCAAGGTAGAACACTAATGGAACCAATGAGAAGAGAAAAAAACAGTTCAAAATCACCATTAAGAACTTCCTGTGATTCTAAAGATTCAAATGCATATGTTTTAAGAATTAATACTAATACTACATATTTATGCACACACACACATATATGCACACTAATTTTAATTGAAAAACAGGTCATTGAGACATAATGAATAGCTGTTTAGCAACCCATCTTTTTCTTCCCCGAGTTACAGGGGTGTGCATTTTTAGATGTGTCCTCTAGTGGGATGTGATTGAATGACAGAGATTTAGGCAATGGAGAAATAAACGAAGTGATATGTGGTAATCTAGGTGATGGTCATAAGAGCTGCCTGTGACCCATGGATGTTCATTTTCTACATGGATCTCATGCAGATGAACAGAGGGGCCTTATAAGTCATGTACTAAAAATAATGAAGCCATAAGCTAGAAGAACTTGAGTCGCTGAATTAATACTTGGAGAATTATCACCTCTTCAGAAACATGTTTATACACACACACACACACACACACACACACACACACATATATACACACACATACATATATATATGAACGAAAAATGTCTATTATATTTGAGCCATCACAATGTTTTTGTTTATTTGTTATAACATCCCCAGCATTTTTCGATTAATACAATAATATCTCAAACATTCTTAGTTATTAGAATTTAAAGAATAATTCACAAAGAATGTTTTAAAGTGGAAAAATATTCGTAACTATTTCAGAATAATGGCATTTGATTTAAAATAGGTATAATTAAAGACAGTGAAGAGTTAGGTGAAGATTTGATAGGTTCTTTGGGATCATATTAAGATTCATAATTTTTAAAAAGATGTTTTATTTGGGAGGCAGGTATTTTTTAACTAAAAAAAAGGCAT
The DNA here is from genome assembly GCA_030015415.1 of Cynopterus sphinx. Classification (NCBI taxonomy): domain Eukaryota; kingdom Metazoa; phylum Chordata; class Mammalia; order Chiroptera; family Pteropodidae; genus Cynopterus; species Cynopterus sphinx. The sequence goes on from CM057390.1 coordinate 41,601,212, forward strand.
TGGATTTGTAGAAAACTTATTTGATAATTTTAGAATCTGTGATTTCTTCCACTAGACTATTAATTTCTCTGTGGATAGAGTCCCATATCATTAATCTTCCTAGGCCAGGGTTTACTTATATTTAGCAAATGACAGATATTCAATACATTTTATTGAATGATTCAATAAATGTATATATTTTGTATCTAAGTTTATCTTAGTAGTCATGATATTTATTGTATGCGATTAGTACAACACAGGTTTATTAGTCTTTGCAATGTTTCATAAATGTGACATGCACACAAACAGAAAAGATCAACAGAGAGATAGAGACAAATAATTTGATTAGGGCTAACGATTGACAGAAGCCAATTCTAATAAACTCAGCTTTGTCAAAGTCTGTGGTAGTAGAGGCAAAATATAATCTTTGTCCTCCAACAGGTCTCTAGTGCAGAGCAAAATTACAAAGAGAATGAACTTGTACGATTCTGCACTCTGCAGGCTGGTGGATTTAGGATACTTGAGAAAGGAACTCTAAAGAGAAAAATCAGAGTTAAAAAAGCTTCATTCACACTAGAGATGATAAGAGGGAAGAGGCAAATAGACTCTATCTCCAGAAATGAGTATTGGTGCATTTTAGATTCATTTTTTTCTCTAATGATAAAACTTCTGGCTACTAGAATAATGAAAAAAAGCCTTATAATATATGTATGCAGTATACAAATGTATGTGTTATTACAGAATATATATTATATATAAATACTTGATGAGTATATATATATATGTTCTTATAGTTAAGAGCTAAAGCTTTTTAAAATATTAATTTTAATTAGCAAACAGCAATTATTATTTTCAATTTTGAGAGAGAAAACTAAAAGAAAAAAGACTCAAGTACTCTTTTTCAGAATTGTCATTGAGTGGAAGAAATTCTGCCTAGACAATAGCAAATCAAAAGATAAACCAAGAGAGAACCAGATTTTTAAGCTGAAAATCAACACAAATCACATTATGACGAATGTATACAATTAACTATGATAGTATGCAATTCAATTTTATTCTGATTTTCCTTCATAATTATCTTGTTTTGAACATTTCTTATGAATGAAAAATAATTTCCAGTTTTGTTTTGAACCATCAAATGACAAACACCTTGTAAATGAGAAGGAAACAAGAATCTATTTGGCTACTTTGACAGGAGGGACCTTAACAGTAAGCGATCGCAATAAAATCACCTTGTTGTTGTATAGTTAACATCTGTGCTTTTTCAATGGTAAAGTAAATGAACATAATGGATATAGTTTGCAATTCATTCTTTGCCACCTGCCTTTACACAAGTGTATGCAGCTCCTTCAAACCACAGAGCCAAAATTTGAGATGCTTCCTGCCAATTTCCCATAAATGATTGTATGCATCAATGACAAGGAACAAGTACATTCTGCAATTTTGTTCACAACCAAAGAGCAATAATTAAGTTTATAATAGTGAAAGGCTAGAATCAGAAGCATTCTTGAGATGAATGATGACTAGAAAGAAAAAATCTAGTAGAATTCCAGAATTATGATTTTAATTTTCAATAAATGTGTGTGTATATATATATACACATACATGCATACATATAAATACATATATATACACATACATACATGCATACACACATATGTAATTGACTAAAAAAAGACTAAATATCTATAAACTTTTTGGTTTATGTATTAACATACATAGTGATTTAATTTAGGAGAAAATATTTGATACTATAGAAGCAAAATTCCTTTTGTGATTACTAAAAGTCTTTGATTATTTTATAGAAAACAATTGCTAGTTGTTTTCAGATACATTTTTTTTACGTTATAGAACAGCTAGTATAGTTTTTAAAACTGTAATTAAAAATAAATGAATATGATGCCAACTAATTCCAGAGGTTTTGTTGCCTGTTATGATGCACTTTACAAGATAAGTGGAAGAATTAATAGTAAAGATATTTAAATTGGATTTTTAAAAATTTGAATGTTTATTGTTTATTGTTTTTGTTAATAACATTTAGTCTGACAAAACTTACCATGCTCTGCTTAAAAATTTTAATTAAAAATGAAATTGTGTTTGAAGGCATATTCTTTCAGTGGGCAGAGTATTTGATTATGAATAAAGAGGATATTAGCTTCTCTGTTCATTTCTTTTGCGGCCTAGAGAAGGTACTTAAAGTCTCTGGTCTTGAGATTCTCTGTCTACAAAATGAAGGCATTAATATTAGTATTAAACTCAAGATGCTCCTGTCTTTCAATAACATAAAACTAAATGAGAAGTGTCTCTTGATAAAATATTTTGGAAATCGTCGTTCTAAATCTTTCTACCATGAACCTCACTCAGAACTCAGAGTGTGAAAGACTAAAAGAAATCTTGAAGAAAAAAAATCAGTCAGCATTTCATTTCTCTTCTGCTAGGATGCTGCTTTGTTATTTTGAGGAAAAAGGTGGTAAAGGACAACACATGGGCCCCTATCAGAAATGAATTGCTATGACGTTTAGTATATTTGAAAATCACAGTTCTTAGGCATTCACCAGAATTTGAAATGAGATGTCCGTGACTTAGAATTAAAAAACATTTTGGTTCTTTTTGACATTTCCAAATATCTAGTCAATGGACATATTGTAAATTCTTGTTTGAACATTTAAGTCAATTTTTTCCCCTTTGAAACATATCTCATATTGTGTATCTGATAAGACATGCAAGCACCATCTGCTTGCTTTTTAAATTGACATTTTCACCACCTGAATACATTTTCTGTGTGTGTCATTTTAGGGAGATAATAACAAATTTGAATATAAAATGGAAAGTTTCAAATTTCCAAGGTTACTCTTTATTCTCTTATGAAGTACATATGAATCATATTAAAATATTTTAAATGCTATCATTTTATGTTTATTCTAATTCCAAATTCCAAAAAGTTGCATTATAATGTATTTGAGATTAAAACAATCAAATGAATTTAAATTTCTTTCTTATATATTTAAAATCAATCTAGTATTTTATTTTATTGTGTATTTCCATAAGATTTAGTTTTAAAACCTAATAGCTCTTTGGAATATTTTTTAAAGTAATGTCATTCATTAAGTAATTTCTATTATACACATAATTATGAATAGCATATTAATGTGTCATGTAATAGTATATGCATATCATTAATTATATATATATATAAATGTGTGTGTGTGTGTGTGTGTATTCTTATGGTTTTAGAGACATTTGCCAAAAATTGTATTTTAGAAAACCAGAAAAACTAATGACTTACAACTTTACTAACCTACTATTTGAATAATAGTAAGGAACATTGCCTAATTAAGATCATTAATTCATTCAACAGATTTTTATTGGTTCAAGCTTAGGATGTGTCAAAGACAGGTAATGCGGAGACTAAAGATACCTTATTGTAGAGGTAGTGGAAAATTATGACATATACAAAAATCGCTATGATACAATGTGGTATTGCCATAATCAGAGGCATGGTATACATTTTCAAGGCTTGAGGACACTTCAGATGAGGGGATAACTAATTTTTTCTCAGGGTGAGGACAAGGGAAAAATTCATAGATGATGTAAAAACTGAAATAAAAGATGAGCTGTACAATAGGCTGGGGTGGTGGTATATTTTGTGAAGAGAATTGATCATTCGAGAGAGAAAAAATAAAAGTAGAAATACGTGGAGATGGTAATTAGTTAGATCTATTCTTATAACTGCACATAGTATGTCATCCTTGGGGTACAAGCTACTGAAGGGCTCTGATGGGTAATGAGCTGTTTATGGAAACTCTTATATGCTCTTTTAAAAGTTTGGGCTATAATAGGATGGTCATTTTAAGCAAGGTTATTACTTAACCATTTGAATATTAGAAAGAGCACTCAGAAAGCAGTGCTGACAATACACTGTCGAAGAACAATTTGAGATATAGTGAAATTGTGGATTTTTAAAAATTGTTTTTCAATAAATCACAAAGAGTGAGCATAGACATAAGGAGACATAATGAAAATATATTTAATAAAGCAGAAATAATATTTTAAGAACAAATCTAGTATATTTCCTTATTTTCTGATTTGAATAGTCAAGTAGATATTGTTCCCATTTTTTGATATAGAAAGGAAAAAGGAGGGATAGTTTTTGTGAATCAGTCATGAGTCAGTTCTGGATCTCTTGAGCCTGAGACACAACTGTATGATCTTCATTTGCAGGTGCCAACTTGTATTTATTTGGACCTATGAATCAGGAAGCTCAGGACATATTTTCAATGTAAGAGTTAATTATAAGTGGTATATTTGAACCTACGGGAAGAGTATTATTTATTTAAAAATGGGTTGTCAAATGAAAAGAAAATTTTTTGGAATGCAACGGAGGTGATGCTGAGGTTATCCAAAGAGAGAGTAGATGGTGTAAAGGAAGAGCACTAAATAAGGAATCTGAGAAAGACCCTTTCTAAAGAACAAAGGAGGAGAAATTGGAGCCTAAAAAAGACTAAAATACTATCAAAGAAATATTGATTTTTTTTGTATAGGAAGGAAATTTAACTTTAGGTGGTGAACACACAACGCAAAGTACATATGAAGTATTATTGAATTATACACTTGAAACCTATAAAATTTTATTAACCAATGTCACTCCAATACATTTAATGAAAAACAATAGAAAAGAAATATTGAGGAAAATTGAAAGTAATATTATTGAGAATTCCTAGATGCATTAAATGCTCCAAAATCTCAAATATTATGAAATGTTAAATAAATCCTGAAAAACACCATTTTATATGCTAAGTAAGATGCCTTGAAATTAGTGAAAGAACTTTCAGTGGATTTGGAGGAACAAATGGCATTGCATTAGTTTGAGGTGAAGAAACAGCAAAGAATTAAAATAATAAAATAGACAAGGTATTTTAAACCAGATAAAGCACTTTGACATCATAAGTGAAATGAAGATTCATATCATTTAATTTATGAGGCCCTATCTATTTTATATATCTAGGATTCATGAAGAAGAGAGTCCAATTACACAATAAACTTTAATATTTGAAATATTATAAGAAAAACAAAAACGCTATAAAGGTTAATTTTTACTGATGCTTTGAATAAGGTTAAAAACATGTTCTATGGCCTATGTAGATGATGCATCTTCTCCATTATGCATTTAAGGCCTTTTTATCTACTCATAGGAGCAATGCTGACTCACTTGAAATTATGATTACCTCTTCATCTATAAAAGGCATATATGTTTGACTTTCAAGGTCAATAAAATCAACACTGATACATTATTATGGAAATCACAGAATGTTAACCATTTGACTTGAATACTTTAACCTTTTTTATTGATAAAAATACAAATAAAAGGAAAGGGGGTAGGAAAATGCTAGCACTACTGTCAGAGTTTATTAGTAATGTCTTATAACAAAATACTGTACAAAATATACTGATATTATATATTTGTAGGGCCAAAGTGGCCCATTTACTTGAAGTGAGCCTAAAAGATTTCAGCATCACCCATAAATAAATTGTGAAAACATGAACTGTTACCTAAATATGTATCCCAGTCTTTCATAAATGAAAATTGTCTAAGTTTTATTTAGTGGAAACTCACCTAATTACTCTAAAACAAAACAGGAAATACAGTAGAATGCATACATAGTCATCTGATGTTATTAAAATTGTTCTTTAAAATTAGTTAAATTTTATATGTAGCAAACGTATGCTAAAACATTCGTATATAATATTTGAGACCCAAATCTCATCGATAAACCTGGAAGATGATTTTAATTTCCTCAATAAATATTGAGCAGTCTTTTAGAAGACGGAGATGCACTGTTAAACAGAAGAGATAACGTAACTGCTCTCATAGAGCTTATATTTAGCTGAGAGGATAAATAAACAATAATTACATCAATAATAATCTTAGGTAATGTTAACTGCTGTTCCTAATTCTTTAAGGAAGTTTCTTTAAGAATGAAAAAGTGACCAGTGCTGCAGAAGCAGTGAGTAAGAGCATGTTAAATATTTTAGTATTTCTACTAGTTGGCTCTTTAATGACTATTTTTGATGCTGATAATGGGCCTTAAGATCTGCTCCCAGCTGGGCAGCATGTCTGTTCAGATATGAGTATCCTTCAGCACTGAAGGATTTAAAACTGTCTTTAGAGTGAGCTTCAGGGGAAACTCTAAGGGGCTTTTGCATAGTGACAACTGAAGGACTCCAGCAGAGCTAAGACACCTGTGACTTCAATATAAATAGCTGTAAATTGACAGGACCAAGTAATCAAAAACAGGTGGCTAAATGAGAACTGAAATGCGATGGTGATTATAGCATTTTGAAGGCACAGTCTGTGAATCTTCCTGTGTGTGATCGGGATGGCTGTGTGCATTATAAATGCTACAGGCTCGTTCCAACCTGTGTCTATGTCTCTCTTCACTAAGTTTCCACACTTGCTTACGTACTCTCAAACCTCTGTTTATTTACAGAGTTCATTTACACAATATTTAATAAGTTCCTTTTATTTATTTCAAGTCTATCATTTGTTTTAAGTCTAATTTTATACCTACTCCTAATGAGTGTCACTAAGTTAAAAGATTATATATTCCTTTAACTATGTCCTAGGTCTAAAAGATATCTTTAAAATTTTTATATTTCTCTTCTCGAATAAAATGCTACCCTTTCAAAGAGGAACAACTAATAATTAGTTATTACTGATTTTGACAAATCCAAGTAATTTTTTGATATTATTTTTTTGATATTATTTTTTCCACTAATTACAAGAAGCTGTTTTATTTATTCTTCTAATATGATGTCCTGCTCTGAAGTTTATGTCATTATCATAAAACATAGTCAGACATAAAACATGACAATCTTTTGAGACTTTTAAGTCACTTGAATCGATCATGAGTTCTCCAACAGAATCACTAATGTTCTCAAAACTTTCTCTACTACACTTACAGAGATTAAAATGACTCGAGTACATGTTTACTAACTTGATTATGTTTGTTCTATTATACATTTTTAACATTTTTAATCAATTCATGTGATTTAATATTTCTTTCTCAAATTATTAAGATATTGCAAAATAAGTTCAATATTTTTCCATCCATTTGAGATGCTATTGGCATAGAACTAACTTTAAGGTTTACAGTGTAATAATTTCATACATGTATATATTGAAAATAGATACTGCAATAATATTAGCTAACACTTCCATCCACTCACCTATCATTTTTTTTTGTGGTGATAACATTTAAGATCTACTCTCAATCATTTTAAAGTATATAATACAGCATTATTGATTACAGACACCATGATGTACATTAGGTCACCTGAACTAAATCATGTTATAGCTGCAAGTTTTCACCTCTGATCACAATCTTGCCATATCCCCCATCTCCCATTCACTGGCAACCATTACTCTACTCTCTATTCTATAGGATTGCTTACGTGAGAACATTAAGTACTGTGTTTCTCTGTATGACTTTTCACCTAGCATAATGCCCTCAGGGTCCATCCATGTTGTTACAAAAGGCATGCTTCCCTTCTTTGTCTGTGGCTGAATAATATTCTATTGTGTATATATATGTATATTTATCATAGATGATGATAGATAGATAGATAGATATAGATCTCATCTTCCACATTTTCTTTATTCACCCACTTAAACTGTTCCCATGTCTTTGTGACTAATGTTGCAATAAACATGGGATGCAAATATCTATTTCAGATAGTGATTTCATTTACTTCAGATATATACCTGAATCATATGGTAGTTCTATTTAAAATTTTTTTTTAGAAAACTCCATATTGTTTTTCATAATGACTTTACTAGTTTATATTCCCACCATCAATACACCAGGGTTCCTTTTCTCCACACGCTTGTCAGCATTTATCTTTTGTCTCTTCAATAATAACCATTCTAACAGGTATAAGGTGATATCTCATTGTGGTTTGGATTTGCATTTCCCTGATGATTAGTAATGATAAGTATCTTTTCCTGTACCTGTTGACTATTTGTATACCTTTTGTTAAAATGTCTATTTAAATCACCCATTTTTTAAAAATCAGATTGTTTTGTTATTTTGCTATTGAGTTATATAAATTTTTTAAATGTATTTTAGATATTAATACCTTATCAAATAGAAAGTTTGCAAATATTTTCTCTCATTTGGTAGGTTGCCTTTTTATTTTGCCAATTACAGAAGGTTTTGTTTTGTTTTGTTTTTTAGTGTGTGTGTATCTAATTTTCCCAACACTATTTACTGAAGAGGCTATCCTTTTCCCATTGAGCATTTTTGGCTCTCTTGTCAAATATTTGATGACTGTTTTGTGTGAGTTTATTTCTGAGTTGTCACTTCTGTTCCATTTGTCTCTGTGTCTGTTTTTATTCTTGTACCATACTGTCTTGATTAGAATAGCTTTGTAATAAAGTTTAAAGTCAGGAAGTGTGATCCCTCCAGCTTTGTTTCTCTTTTTTAGGATTGATAAACCTGATATTTGATGCTTGCTAAGCAGTACCGTTTTCTGGAAACCTTTACACATTTTTGGATACCCACTTAAAGGGCTGTGCTAAATAACTCTTATTATTTAGGTAAACTCTCTTGTGCTATGTATTCTCCTTGCCATGTTTTATTAAGAGCTAGATGGCAATAATATACCTGGAAACTTGCTGCTTGATTTTGTATCACAGGGCCTAATTAAAAAAAAAAAAATAGAGGATAAAACAACAACAAACACTGTTCTTAGAAATTCGATCATGATATACTATTTCTTTCTTTCCTGAGTTTAATGCCCAGATCTTCAAATTGCATGTCCAAGAAACGATGTAATATATTTCAATACTATAAGCTATGAAATGTACTCTTTTTAATTATAATAATTGATTCCTATACCTTTAACCCCAATTAAAAGCATTTTTCCCCTTTTGAGTTTCATTTGAACTGAGGTTGTTGCTTCCTTTTACTTATGCTCTCTTTCCTCCTGCAGCAAGGTAATGCGCTCCTGAAACAAGCATGAATATCATGTGTCTTTTCAGGCTTGAGAGCACTTAGGAGCTGCTTTTCAGATCAGTGGACAAGTCACACTGGAAAATTCATCTCACCCTTTAATAGACACTTGCATTTGTGACTGTAAATGATATTATCAAGGTTGGTCACTCATCTTATTCACCAGCTATGAAAGAATTCTACTTTAGAGAAAATAGATGTACCACCACTGAATACACTGGAAGCTTTTGTTTTAGGATTCAAATTCATTCGCAAAATAGAAACTCAAGACATGTTTACAGAAATGCCAATATGTTTAGATTTTTCATTTGATAGTTGAGGTGTATGTTTCTAATATGGCCCACCATTCTACTACTTTACAAGTTTATAATGTTATTCTTTGTGGGTGTCTTTAAGTGTTTTATCTGATGTTAAAAACATTAATGTGCATGTGTGTGTATGTGTGTGTACTGAGACAAAGGACAATGATTTCTAGTCTGTCATGTTATTATTGTTGGAGTGATTTTTAAAATACTTTAAGTAATCAAATAAAAATACATTTTAAATCAATCTGTATTTCCGAAATGCCTTCCTTCTTCAACTGTGTGAGATTTTATATCTACTACATGCTAAAATTCTGTAATCACATAAGTAACAATCTAGTATTTAAGTTTGTGGGATAAATTTCTGTCATTGATTACATCACTAAAATAGTCAAATAAATTCTTAACTTTTGAATATAAATTTATTCAGGTTACTAGTTAAGGTGTAAATTATTTGTAAGTTTTCAGTAGTTCTAAAACACTGGTAACAATGATTTCAAATACTATTCAGTATCCTAGAAAACACTTTATGGATATTAACTTACTTCACAGATTCTATGAAGAGAATTCACTATGGTTAACCAAGCACAATCTATCCTGCCAATTCTTTATTTCATTATTTCATTTTCTTCTTAAAACCACAATATCAAGTAAGTTTTATATTATTGTTATTGTACAGATAAAAAATGGGACACTGAAAATTTGAGTATTTATACAGGTCAATCAGGTTAGTCAACATTCTCCTCCTCTACTATCAATACCACTTCACTATACAACCAAGACATCAAGTATTGTTGAGTTAGAAGTGTACCCTGATATTTTTTGTAACTGATAAAGAAAAATATAAATGTATTTTTAATAAAATAAGTTAACGTGTGTATCTGTGTTATTTGAGTATCATTTGAAACATATATTTAACCCCTAAACGTAGGTGTTTCATTGTTCTAATAACCTATGTTAAACTTTGGTAGTACTTTTAAGTAACTGGTAAAAAGTATTTGACAGTATAATACAATGATCCCTTTAAAATCATACAATATTTTAAACTGAGAACAATAAATAAATATTTAATGTCCAAATAGTTATATTACTTTTATTGGTGTTCTCTTCATGTAATATCTGTATAAAAAGAATATTTAGAAAACATCAATATCAGGATAAAACAAAATTTCCATTCAAAGTCTAATCCAAAGTTTGTTAGAGAATCATTACAGAGAGAATGATGAGATAGGGTCTTCAACGGTTAACCAGAAAAAGAAAAGCTATGACTCATGTATTAATATGAGAGGAGACAAAGATGATTATAAGCCAATAATGTCAGACATTTGTTTAAATTTGGAGAAAGTAAGAATAAAGAGTTTGGAGGTTTGAGTTAAATTGCCCATATCTCCAAGGGCAAGAATGATTCAAGTAAAAATCTGGTCTGCTGTAGAAATTATTGTTCCCATTAGTTACACATGACAAAGTTGAAGCTTAGGAAACTCAAATTTCTTGCTCCCAATAATTTAGCTAATAACTGAGAGAGCTAGAATTTAAAAGTTGATTATCATGGCTCCATAGTTCCTTTGTACACGGAATATATAAAAATGTAGAACCTACCTTCTTATAAAATGTTAACAGCATAAAATGGATGTGTTTTTAATATAATCACTGTTGTCATAGTGTTGCTGTGAAACATCTCTTTGAAGGACAGAGAAACTTATCTCAGTAGTATTGAGGTAAGTACCTGGTCACAAACACAGATGCACATGATCACAAGAAATTTGAGAAATGGTTTAATGTGTCTTAATGACAAACTGCCAAAACAAAAGATTTGTGTGTATATCCATGCATGTATATATACAAATATAATGTATGTATGTACAATTTATAACACTATTATCTTTTTTCTATGATATTCCCCACAGCTAAAATAAATTAACTCTAGATGCTGGTGTAGAGCTCTATTAGAACATTTAAATGCTCACAAAATATTTTATAGTAACTCAGAAAACAAATTAATGCTAGAGTCATACAAACTCCTATATTGAGTACATTTCACTTTGCATGTCATATGATTTATAACTTTGGCTTCTCTCAAAGTTACCTCTTTTAAGGTTACTCTTAATTATTTCTCAATCACCTTAAATGGTTAGAAAAATAGTATAAAGAGAAATCCTGTTTAGCACATGCACACACTGACACATGTGTACATACACACCGAAAACATGATTTTTAAAAGCATTTAATTTTCTTTAGCTGTATTTGATTTCATTAATATTTTCTCTTTATGACAATTTGGTCACTTTGTTAAGCTATAACTATTAGAAAATGCACTGCAAATTGGTTAATTTTTGCCATCTTTCAGAGTTGCCTAAAAAATGTATTTAAGAATTAGCATAATTTCTCATTTTGATAAATGAGCTTAGTAACATGACCCTCAGCCTTTTAAAGTGTTCATTGAATGCACTCTTCCAACAAAGGCAAATATAAAATATATCATGTATTAGAAATTATACATACAATTTCTAAAGGAAAAATACTGCCAAATATGAAAGGACCAAAAATAACTTATTTGAAGATAATGGACTATAATTCAAAACCAAAAATAAATAAATAAAAATAAATACCAACAACAACAACAACAAAATCCAACTATGCATCCTACCCTTTACAATAAACAAAAGTGAAATTAAGAATTTCTTGTCTTGTTCTTTTCTCATATTTTACATCATTTATGTGAGAGAAAAAATTGGTTTCCTAAAAGCTCCCCTGAAATATTATGTAAAATTACTTGTATTTCATTTTGTCCAGCCCATCCATTTTCTAACTATTATACCAAAATAACATTCACCTTTAGGGAAGTTGTAATGAGAATCATACAACTCACTCATATAGATGAATAAGTGTTAAGTGACTGATTGGTTTAAAAAAAATCTCATTTCGTTTTTAACAGGGGAAGCTTTAACCTTTCCTCAAATTTAATCACTTGCTTGTTGCTTTTTCTCGGGTATATGCCATCTTTCACTAGCATTTTTACACTTTATTAGTTTAATATTATTGACATGGTCAAGAGGGCAAAATTAGTTCTTGAGGAGGTATCTACTCCTCTTCATTTTGGTCAGAAAAATACACAAAAACTGATTTCAAATGTTCTATGCATTTTAAAATGGTTTATCCAAATTCTGACAGAAAACAGACTGGGGAATATTAGGACTTGGGAGTAGATAAGACTATCTAGTTTCTACCATCCATTTGCTAGGTTACATTAGATAAGCTGCAACTTTTGAGACTCATTTTCCTCAGGAATGCAATGAAGGTAACAATCTCTATTTTACAGGCTCAAGATGAGAGTTGAAAAAAATAGCCCATCTAACAAGAGAGTTTTAATTACAAAACTATCAAAAGACTACATATTTATAAATGTAATCACAGTTTGTATACAGTGCTTGGTGGTGAGAACTTTAAATAGGAATTTATTAGGGATCTGGGGTGAGTAAAGGTGGGGCTGGCCAGGAGGAGAAGAGAAAGCCCTTCACTGGAACCCTAGGAAGGACTGGTGTGGAAGGGAGTAACTCTGGATGAGTTGGGCAGGTCTACTTTGCATTATGAAGAAGGAAAATATGACTAACACTCACTTCCCAATTGAGAAGAACGCTTGCTCAAAAGACTACGTTCAGTCCTTAGAACGGGCTTCTAGAATAGAATGAGTCTTCCAGAAGACAGCTCAGCACTCAGGATAGAGGCTGCTCACATAAGAACAGTGTTAGTTCTTTGGATGAATGTTGCGGATTACTGGGGAGGCCCTATATGATAATTCCTTTAGACAGCGGTGTTGATTAGAAGCGTTCACATTCATTGAGAATGATCACATGCCTCTTTGGTGGCCTAAGGGAAGAAAAGACATTTGCTATCATAGTGGGTGATGGGGGGTTTAAATTCCCCGTGGGGATTACTGATGTTATTCCAACAAAAACACCCATTTTATAGACAAGCATGAACTTCAAGAATCAGAGTGTGACTCAAATGAGAAATTCTAGGAATAAATGGTTTATGTTAAGCTGCCGTGTAAAAATAGTAGCTATTAAACTATCACATATAAATTTAATATATATTACATAGTATATCTGTATCTTAAAAAATAATTTAAAAAACTAAACATATATTTACCATATAGATATACATTCAAATATGCTACCGAAACTCAGGTTATTTTAAAAAATATTCAAAACAAAAAAAAAGCCAAATTATTTCCCTAAATCTATACTTGATAACAATTAACACGTATATAATAGTATATCTAAATCAATCTTCACATTTCTTATAAGGAATACAATTGCGAGTTGTTTTGTTTTTTTTCTTCTAGGCCTGTTATCACTAAGCTCTAGTTGAAGCAAATATTGCAAATATTCACAGGAATCTGACTCAAGACGGTAATATTTAAGAGAAGAGTGCATGATTAAGCCCTAATTGAGCTATTTGGGGTAAATTAATTACATTGCAATAAATATAAAATTAAGATCAACAACATTTTATGCCCTGGGCTATGTAAACACAAAATAACATTGTCACGAGGTGTCTTTGGAGAGGTTTCTAAAGGGTATTTTCAGAGCTACTTTGTATTCTCTTGAAATTTCACAGTAGAAGAAAATTATATAGCCAGGTCCATAAGGAATACATAGAAACAAAACAAACCTCTCCTTTGAGCATAAATGAACTCATTTATTTCAATATAATGTCAGTGTGCTTGTTTGCAATCAGAGTATTGAGTCACATTATTTTTTAGAATTTATAGTTAGATTGGAAATTCACAGAAACTCACATAAATCTGCTCCTAATTATTTATTACATCAATGCCAAAACATATAGAAAGTGTAGGAAGAAGATGAAGAGGAACAATATTTGATCCTAGAACTATATTTGAAATTTATAGAAAAGGTTAAAACACCTGCCTGCTCTGAATATTGCAGTTTGCTCTCTTTTCTGATCAAACAACAACTTAATTATTGTACTATGAGAGATACCACTCATATTACACTGACATTAATTCAATAACATTTAATTTCTCTTAAATTAGTAAATGAGACACCTCAAAATTAAACGCAATCTCATTTCAATGGATTTTTTTCCAACTTGTACATATTAAAGTGTGCATAATTTTGGTTGGATTGGGAAGGATGATTCACAGAGAGGAAGAAAAGGTACTATGAAACAGCAGGTTTGAACAGAAATAAAGCTTAACAGAAGAATAAACAGATATTTTAAACCTTGCTGTTTGCTTGTTTATTTGCTTGCTCATTTTGTTTTTAAATGCTTATACACATCATGCCATCAAAACTTATAGTTTTACAAGGACATTCCATAAATCACATATCTATAATATAGAATATTATTAGTATTACATAAGCACATCTTTGATGCTGAAGGAACAATGAGCTACTTCCATTTGGAGAAGGGGAAAATTCTCTGGTATCACAAGCAAAGGGAATTTTCCATAAAAAAATAATTCAAGCCTAACTTCCCGATATGGAAAGTAAAGGAACAACATCAGGAAAGGAATGGTAGTGATCAAACGTGTATGTCTAAGAGGACAGAGAATATCACAACCAAATAGTTTGTAGTATTCAGATATATCTCAGGGAAATATTAACAATATATTTAATTATAAAATTACTAAAATAATGCTTTTATGAAGGTATACATAGCCTCAAAGTATAGTCATTTAAAAAGCTATTTTGAAACACCCTATGGTTTATTTTACATAATCATCAAAAATGTACTGAGCATATACTGAACTAGATACTGTTCTCAATCTGGAGAAACAAGACTGAACAAGTCAGCCAATACCTGTCTCTCTTTATGGAAATTATATTCTAATAGAGAAGAAAGAGGATTTCTATTTACATTTATGCCTCTATTTTTTATTTATTTGCATTTTTGTATATGTAGGCATTATATGTGTATACACTCACACAGGTACATAAGTCAATAAGTAACATAAAGTAAAATATTAATGAGTATCATAGAAATGAACCCCAGGAGGGGGACATAAGTTTGGGTGGGAGGTAAAGATCAAAGGCATGAATGAGTCCAGAAACCTGAATAACAAAGGTTGTAAATACCTGAGGGAAGAAGGATTAGGCAGAATATTCAAGGCCATGAGGCCAGAATGAGCTTTGTACGCCAAAGGAGGGGGAAAACAGGTGGACGAAAGTGAATACATTTGGGGAGGAAATGATGGGACAGGGCCAGAACTGATGTAGAAGCCAAATGTACCGTCTTTGTAGATTATCATGTGAAGTTTTGAATTTACTCTAAGATTATCTAGAAATTCACTGATTGAGATGTTCAAAAGTGGCGTGGCATGGTCCAATGTGCCTTTTTACAAGATCATTTGGATGCAGGGTAGAAGCATTTGAACTAAATGCTAGATCAAGCTATATTCAGTCTTTAAGTCATACACTACACAAAAGAAATCCAATCATTCCTTCCCTTTTGCCAAACTGTGGGGAACCTATGGAACAGAAGCTGAGACTGTTAGCACACCTTTGACATTGTGTGCCCATACATTCATGCTGCATGCCCAAACCATCCAAGGAAAACAGGTAAACAGTCTTTAAACTGTAATTCATAGAAACTAAAAATGACATAAACTGAGCTCCCTGAACTCTGGGGTTCCTCTCCGTCCCTCTCATTCTCCATCTATCTCTTTCACTCCCCATCTCTGAGAGGAAACCATGCTCTGTCTATGGAGTGCACACCTTCCCTAATAAATTTTCCTTTTGACTCTAACTCCTGTGCACTTAAATTCTTTCCTGTGCTCAGACAAGAACCTTCACTGACTCTTTCTTGGCACAGGATGTGAGTCCCTGCTTGGGGGGATTCACCCTGTCCTGAATCAATTCTTGTTGCCAAGCTGCAAGCAGAGAAGTGGTGTATAAAATCCTGCCACAGTACAGATGAGAGATAAAGATGGCTTTGGGCTAAGTGGTAGTGGATGAGGTGATGAGAATTGCAGAAACTGAATATGTATTTGGAAGATGCTGGCTATAGAAACTGCTGACAGGTTGCATGTGAGATGGGAATGAAAGAGTGGGGTAGACAGGGGTTTTTATGTGTTGGTCTGAGCCTCACAGTAAAAATACATTTCAATCCATTTAGAATTGTTTTTCCTAACATTTCCAAAAGACAATCCTTGGGGAGCAATTATTTATAACATTCTTAACTGCAACATATACTCACCTGCCTAGAATGCTATCTCCATCCAGTCCCTTCCCCATCCCTTTCATCAATCTAACTGCCACTTGTTCTTCATTATGTAACATAAACACATTTGCATACAGATTATTCCTCTGAAAACCTACATAAGTATTTTTTAAACATATTTAGCTCAATTTTAATTACTTATTTTTTTAATTTCATAACTTAAAGTTAGCACCCTCAATTTGGAAACTTGAGAAGGTCAAGGACCATGTCTGTTATATGCACAGGTGATTCTCAAACTAAGACCTTGTAGACAGTGGAAAATTAATAAGTCCTTTTGGAGTCTATAAATTATTCTCTCTTGTCTTTCTTTTTATTCCACCCCCACCCCCTCAGTCTTTTATATGAGAGCTCCTGCTGTCTGCTTTAGTGAGCTTTGGTCTCTTCCTATTGCTGTCAATTCCCAATTATTTAAGTGTTGAGGGGAAGGGGCTTTAGCCTAACTTATTCTCCAACTATCAGATTCAAAGTCCTTCTGGGCAACCATTCATACCCTACTCTGAAAGTCCCTGACTTATTTGCATAATTCACTTTCATAAAAGTTGTATTTAGTCATCTCTTGCTATTTCTAGACACTATAATAGGCACTGAGGGTAATATATTGAGCAAAAGCAGACCTGAGCCTGGCCACTATGCAAATTAATTTCCTATTATCAGATATTAATCAGAGGATCCCATAAAATACCCTGACCTCAGGTCCACAATTAGCTAACCTCTTCCATGGACAGTGCCTTGAACTGTTGAACCTTTGAAAGTATAAGTCTAAATCTCATTCCTAGACCACAAATTGTACCTCACCACCATTTTTAGTCTACTGATTCAGTTGTGTGAACACACTGAGTTACCTAGTACATTCCCTTGTCTTTTACTCCCAGTTAAGTGTTTTGTTCATGTCTTTGCTTCCTGCTGTCTCTTCCCTTGATATCCCATGGACCTCCCCTCTTGCATTAAGCTTTATCTCTTTCAGTTCTTTCAGTCACTCCTTCTTAGTGAATTCAGATCTGTAACTCATCTACTTTATCTTTCATTCATGCCTATGGGTGTAGTTGAACAATGCTGAAGAAAATCTCATTAAAGTTTTAATTAGTGGCTTTGCAGATCTGTGGCTCCCATCTTCCCTCGGCCAGTATTGTTCAGTAGATGTTTAATGTGTTTTTTTTCAGGTCCCTATTATTTTCCACTCTCTACAGGAATCTTTCTCAACATTGTTTCCTAGTCTCTTTGCGGCTAATACTCTGCTTTCATTTTTTGGAACATCTGATCCATCAAAAATGAAAACTTTAACTTATATTACTCTTGGTGTCTGCATACTTATCTGTCATCACAAACTTCTCCACTACCTTCAATTCTATCATAATGGAATAGATGGGTATTCCTCCCCTTTCTCACCTTATATCACCATTTTTATGGTTTATATAAATGCTAATTTACAAGCCTCATAAGTGCTTTCTAAGCTTTTAAACCTTTCTTTTTGATTCATCACACATTTCACCATTATATTAACCTTAGTAAAATATTTTTTGGGGGATTGCATTCATTTACAAAAACTTCCAAAACTTTTTTTAAGTCTTTAGTATATTTTCCAATTTTTTTTCATCTGGTTACTTAAAACTCTCTGCAACCTAACTTAGTGGCAACTATCTAAAATTGTTTTCTACAATTTTACTGTCACATATGAACTTCCAGTTCATAGATCCTTTGTCCTCTCCCCACCAAAAAAAAGAAAATATCTGTATTTTTTTTTATTTTAAAAATTATACTTGTTCAATTTCAGAAAAATGGGAAATAAATTTAAATCTATAAGCTGGTAATAGAAAAGGCACAGCACTAAATGTTGGGATAAAATAGTGAATTTAGTAGGTCTGTTCTTTATTATTACTAGGCACATAGCCCATGTGAAGAGGCAAATGCTTATATACAGTCAATTCAATGCTATTATATTTGGGTGCAGAGGTCTATAGAACATGTTGGAAGGAAATAAAACCCAGAGTGAAGTGTTAAGATGGAGTGTCGAAGAAGGCTTTGAAGATTAAATACCAATTAAATAAGGGCTACAAGGCAAGAAGTCTGTGTTAAATAAAAGATAGATGGCAGAGATGAAACACGTGTACAATGCTTTTCTGAGATGTTAAAGAGTGTTTGGGATTTAAAACCAAATTTGGCTGAAATGTAGAGTTAAAGGTGAAGACAAAAGAGAGATGAAGTTGAGTAAGTCATAATGTTAATGTATATTGTGTTAAGAAACTTGGATGTTATAACAAAAGCATGGGGAGGCTTTGAAGAAATATTAGAGTCAGATTTGACTTTTTTTGTCAGTCAATATGGATTCAGAGTAGAGACAATTTTCAGAGGCTTAAAAATGGAGGCAAGGAGCTGAATCAAGAGGAATCCGTGTAAAAGGTAATGGTAGCATAAATCATGGTAGAGGCCCTGGGGCTGTAAAATACTCTCCCCCAAGGATATATAAAAATTAATTTAACCACTCCTCTAGTTTTGTGCATCTATATTTTGTCTGGTGAATCTCTAAGAAGAACATAAAGTATATAACATTTCTTCTATGTATTTCCTTTCATTTTTTTCCCTACAGAACATCTCGTAACACTATATTTATGTGACCCTGACTTCAAGAGATGCTAATAGAGTGTTGTTTAGTGATGAATAAATGCTTAGGTGTACATCCACAACAATATGAGTACTATCCTCACAGCCCAAGAGACTGTGGATGCATAGTATACTATACACTTATTACTACCTACAACAAAACCAGCATATTCTATTTCTCAGAAATACAAAATCTGAGTGAATATTGCAGCCAAATATGCTTAAGTATCATTTGTTTGTTCAATATATTGTGTGTCATATTAGCAAATATTTGTGTTGATATCGTACCTTATACTGGTTCTGCTGAAGTGGTATATTCTCTTGTCAGAAATTCTAAATGGTAGTTGGCCGGCATCACTCAAATTAGAAAAAAATATTATTCTGACATTGATCCTCATTCAAATATTGTACCAAAATTTCAGCAGGGTTTTGAGAATAAATTCTGATAGTGATATTTTTTCATGAGAAGAGGTTGACTCTTCTTCCTTCTCGGTGCTTGTTACAGAAGCAGTTGAAGAATTTAGTGGGCCAACTTTCACTCGTTTCGAGCACTCTTTGGAAGTCACTTTCTCACTTATATTCTGATAATAAATGTGGTATAATAATAGCTGACAGCAAGATGGAAAGAAAATATATAAATACATAGAATAAACTACTCACAGACATTCTGATCAATGCACGTGTCTGTGGCTAAGAAATTATTTCTCCCTTGATGCAAATTTGGTTCATGCCGTCCCACCGAAAAGTAATCTAACTTCATTAGTCTTTGCTCACCTGGTAAAATTGACACAGCATATGCAAGAGAATTCAATTATTCTTTTAGGACATAATGCTATACAGAGATCAAATTAACTCTCAATGGGAATGAATTCTTTATGTAAATACTTCCCATTTGGTAAATACTGTAGGAAAATTAAGATAACTTATTTAATGGTGTATAGATAAAATGTCTTTGATAATCTTATAAAATATATTCTTTAAAAAAACAAGTGGTATTTCACCTTTGCTTTCATTAGTTAAATATAACAGAAAGAACAAAATAGATATTTACTTCACTTATAAGTAAATATTATAGACTTGAGTCTATAATTATTAGTAAAAAAAAGTTCAGCATTTTCTATTACAATTTTATTTTTAAAGAAGTAATATCACTACACAAATCAAGCAGGTAATATGTTGATATCAGAGAAGATACCTTATGTAAGTATGCAGGAATAATCTACAAAAAAGTATATATATATATATACATATATATATATGTCAGTATATATATATAAAAGTCAGTATATATATTTATTTATATATATATATTTATATATATATATAAATATAAAAGTCTCTTATTTTCTGAAAGCAAATAGAGAACTTACAAATGCACTTTTATTGTAATTTGAACTATCCGAAAAATAAAAATGGTAAGGCTATGAGTAAGTGAGAGAAAGTATGTATAATCAATTCTCCTTTGAGTACAAAATAAAATAGTCTCTGTACCAAATATCAGTAGCATCACTGCAATTTAACTTGATTATATTGGCTCTCATAGTTAATAATCCCTAAATACACATAAACACCCATTTTCTGGAAATCCTTACTTCTCATCTGTATGTAACAATGCAGGCTCTTGTTTTTCTCCTAGTTATGGCATTTAATTAAGCATTCATATTTCAATGGAAATATAAATTCTGTATATTTTTCGATTGTTGCAGGTACACAGGGGAAAAAATAAAAGGGCCCAGTGTTAGGAAATGGATGGTTGTGCTTAGGGATAAATAAATGCTCTTGTTACACATGAACAGTGAATAATAATGATGGAAAAGGTAGGTTTCTGTGAGAGGATAGGAGACCTTGGATGGCAGACTGATTTTTACTACATATGATAACAGGATGGGTTTGTTTTATCAAGGGATTTCATCGTCAAAACTGTGCAGGAGGACGGATATTTGTATTCAGGTCACAGAGGAAGTCAACATAGAAAAAGAAAGTAAAGAAGCAGGAGAATCAGTTAGAGGTTGTTGCAACAGTTTTGACAACAGAAATAGGGGACATTGAGAGGCTGTATGAGATGTGAGAGGCATGCTGGCCGAGGAATTGACAAATTGGGTCTGATGCAAGCCCCAAAATGAGGGTGTCAGAAATTCAGCTGGGGAAAGTGGGATGAGAAGGTGAGCCTTTTCCAGTTCTTGATTTTCCATGAAAAGTGATTTCCCTCACCCTCTCTCAATTTTACCTGCTTCACTCTTGAGAATTAGAGTTTTTTATCATGTTGGTTAATGCATAAAGTATAATCCAGAAACTTGTCACAGCTCCACTCATTTTCCCTTGAGATTTGCCCATCCCCCAGCAGAGAGTGGGCCCACCTCTCCTGCAGGAACTTGGATTCTGCTGGAGAAAAACTTCAGCATTGCTGGGCTGCACTGGGCTAATTTTGTGGTCAGGATTTCTAAGAGCATTAGGTTCACAAATCTAAAAACACGTCTTCCAACCTTGCTCTGATCAGTGGGAAAAGAAAAAGAAAAGTCTCTCTTGCTGAAATAAATTAGTTACAGCTCAAGTGAGGAATAGGGGTCCTATTTAGCTGGACCCCCTGAAGACTCCCAGAGCAATGCCAACTTTATTATTCTGTAGGTTAGCTTAATATCAAAGCATTTCATACTTATCTTTAAGAAACAGGCTATTTCAAACTGAATCCAGAATTACCTTTTAATCCAAGGAGTTTTGTAGAATCCTGAGGGCACTCAGGGAGTCACAGAAAGATGGTATGGTGGGGAGCAACATGTGCATTTTAGGTTCAATCTGACAGAAATAGATGCTTGTGGCCAAGGTTTGGGGTTATTCCCCAGCTTTGGAGTCATGTGGACCAGACCTCAAATCCTGTCCCTGACTCTTACTAGCCTTGTGGCTATAGACAAGCCATGGAAGGCAGATGAAACTCAGTTTATCCATCTGTGTAATAGGGATTGTATGACTTATCTCACAGGTTGTTGTGAGAATTAAGTGAAGTAGGTGGAGCACTTAGTCCAGATCTAGGGATATAGATTAAATAAAGGTACTTAATAAATGGAAAGAGCCAAGCTGAATGTAGGGAAAAAGTAGGTAGCTAGTACAATAAATCAGAGTACACTTATTTTAAAAGCAGTAGTGAGGGTGAATAATGAGTTCAATTTCTCTTTGACTATGATTGTAATATCGGTGAAATAACTTAGAATAGACATCCAGCAATGAAATATAGGGTAAAATGCGGAATATTACAAGAACCACTGGTACACAGAAAGAGAGAGATGTCTAGTGATAAGAATAAAACATGGATTGACATAAATGGACCAAGGAAATGAGCACACTATGAGATGAGAATCAAATTTTTCCCTGGAGAACATGTACATCTAGCAGATGGAAAGTGAGAAAAAGAGATAACAAAAAACAGCTCAGAAGAGAACCACAGAATGACTTATTCATAGAAAACAAGAGTGTATCGAGGTAAGGAAAGGTGATCAAGAGTTTTTAAATATGCAAGAACAATCATAGCAAGCACAATGGGAGAAGTTTATAGAACCTTAATGTACTTTAAAAATTATTGTTCTAAAGATTATTAGACAGTTTGTAAACCAGCTACAAAACCATTGGGTGCAAATCATAGGTGAAAGCATAACAACACTATAAATTACATAGAATAATAAATAGAACCATGCATTCAATGATGTGTATGAAAGCAAATACAATTTTTCCTTATTCACTATTCAAACTATGCACTAAATAATTTTAAAACATCTTTATCATAATACATCAGGGTGCCAGAAGTCATGATAAGACACACAGCCAATGAAATATCGCCTAGTTATGGCAAGGTTACAATATCCTAACTTGTTTTCTTTACAAGATATTTCCAGAATCTTTCAAAAGTCATGAGCACACTCTGTTCTAACTCGAATCCCAAGTGGAAAAACTAGGCCAGTTTGACCTATGGGAATGCACTCTCTCTTTAGGTCACTGTACTAAATTAAAATTTGCCATCTTAAAACAACAGTAAAAAATCTCAAGTTCCTTTGCTGCTGTTTTGTGAAACTCATTGCATACAGGAACAGGACATATTTCAAAAAAGATGGTTAATGGAAACTTATTTCTAACTCTTGCTTGTCTCTTTCCCGACCCACAATGAGAGAGATTTTTCCCTCACAATGCATAATTCAGAGAAAATAGTTTAGATAGAGAAGGGGAAGCAGAGCTGCTCACTGATGAATTTTTTAAAGTATTTTTAAGAACTTCCAGAAAGTCTTCCTCACTACTTGAAGAAGGGTTTACTTGTAGTTCATAAAGTACCTGGAGGAAGTTATGGGAGTTTGGATTAGTTTATTCCTAGAGGGATCCATCCCCTTTAAAAATTATATCCCAGATCTTTACAAGGCTTTACATAATACTGCTCTAACATCCCAAGACTATTTTTTCCAGGTTGTTAGGCGTTTTTTGTAGAATTTCTTTCTGGGACTTTACCAGCATTATTCATTTTTAAAAATTAAACACGCAACTAATTTGGCTTCTTAAAATTCATTCTCTGAGCTCCTGTGACACATCCCTTTCCTGGTTTTTCCTCTCTCTCTCTCTCTCTCTCTCTCTCTCTCTCTCTCTCTCTCTGTCTCTCTCTCCCAAGATTCCTATAACTGGTATGTCCATTGAATCTTTCTTAGGATGTGTCATAGAGTTCAAAACTAAACACTTAATATTTCCTAAGTGCAGTAAAGAGTATCCAATGCTTATTTGCACATAAGAGAAATTCAAGAAATTCTGGAGTTTTCACTATTTTCTCTTTCTTATTCTTACATAAAATCAGAGTTCTGCCAATTTTACTGAGTATGTATATCTTTAATCTGTATACTTTGCTCCATCTACAGTGCCAACTACATGGTTCAAATCCCCATAGTCTCTTAATTTAGTCTTTGATATGTTTCTAACCAGTTTTCCCATTTTCTCTCATATTCTTCCAATCTCTTTGCAACATAACAGCATTTTTTAAATTATTTTAATTCTCTCATTGGAAATATTTTAGTCTTTGCTGACTGAACTAAGGATATTATCTTAAATTGTTTGCCTAACCTAACGAGCTCTTTTTATGCTTTTGCCTTGGAACTTTAATGCAAACTTCTTAGCTCACTTCATTTAGGCTACATTGTTGTTGTTGTTGTTGTTGTTGTTGCTGTTGTGTGTGTGTGTGTTGTTTTTATTTTTCAGGTTCTTCCTATAGTATCAAATTCTTAAGATAGAGACTGGGTCTGCCCAATATTTTAGAACTAAGCAGACATTACCTAAAAAATGAGTGTGCATTATTCAGTGTAGCCTTAATATCCATTGCAATTTAATGATATAGTGTATGCTGATAAAATGTAGTGATCAAATTAAAACATGAAATGTATTTCATATAAAGTTTTTTTGTGTGTGACTTTCTAAAATCAGGTGGCCATTTTCTGCCATAGATGGCTAATGAAAGATAATCCATTTTGCAGTGTATTGTGATTGGAGAAATAAAGGAAGAAAAGAAGGCTGGGAGAAAATCTCACATTTATTAATTTGTGTCATGCATTTAAATGGCAACTTTTCACTCTATCTTTAAACTTTTTCAGGAAGAGAAGACCATAAAAGCAAGTATCGAATGTGATTTATACTTGGCTAATGAAATAACTTCTTTCCCTTTCTGACTTGCCTCTAAAAATATTTAAGTTTATTGTTAATTCAGGAGGAGAGAGACAAAAATAGAATGAGGTATTCTGGGCTTCAATTCAAATCCCAACTTTTTGCTGTATGATATTAGGGCATTTATTCAATGGTCTCAGTTCCACACATTTACATTTTATATGTATATACATATACACTGAGTATTATACAATATCAGTATATTTGCATGCTTATTTACTATCTTAAAATTATCTTTTCATTCTAATCTGTCTTCCTAAACAGATCATAAACTTATTTAAAAGTTAATGCCCTAAAAATACAGATGTTAATATTTTTAATTTGCCAATGTTTTAAATCATTAAATTCTAATTAATTAATTAATGAGAACTTTCTATGTGACAGACATGTAGACATTTGAGCAAAAGGGTAAGTGACTTAAGAGTTTTTCCTTTTTCATCAAAAAGATAAAATATTTGTCCCAGTGTGTGTGTGTGTGAGTGTAGACTTCTAATCTTGGCCCTGTCTATTTTATATTGTGTCATAGTATTGAAGCATGGATTTATTTTTTCTGTTAAGTAGTGTATTCCAAGTGTCTGAAATAAGAAATGTCTGGCATATACTTGGCCCTCAATTAATTCTTAATGATTAAATAAATATCACTTACCCTTTCTGAGCCACAATTGTTTGTGTGTCTTTATTAAGATTTTATTAAGATTCAATTAAATAAAGTAAGCCGAGTGTTGGACACATTACAGGTGCTGAATACATATTAATTCCTTCTATGTCTTTATTTTTTAAAACAATTTTCTGCTTTAGAAACATCTCAGAGAGCTGGATACTACTCAAGCACACTAAATGGATCAATTCTTCATATAATGAAAATAACCCAGAAAGAATGCAAAATACAACAGAGATTAAAACTCACTGATACATAAGGATGCCTTAATAATATGTAGGTATGTTTTAAATAAGTAATTTCATTAAAATTTATAGATAAATGAATTCTTAATATGTGAAAAGTTAAGTATTTAAAATCTTTACTTGTGACATTTTTAATTTATTAGAAGAATCACTGTAGTCATGATTGCAAACTTGCCACAATTATCAAAAAGGATCACAGTAAGACAAGAAATGGTTACCAAATATCATGTCATGTATAACATAATCCTACATATATCTCCACATAGGATAGTAGTGACATCTTACAATACATTTATGAGGTCATAGGAATTAATAGTCTTCGTTTTTTTGGAAAAAAACAGCTATCAGATGTTTAACAAATGCTTGTTAAAGGCTCAGTTGACCATGTGCAGTCAGATTATTCATTTTCCAAACTGATTTATTGTTAAAAAGTTAAAGTTATGACTAAGCAACAGGTTTGAATCATGACCCTTGCTTCCATTAACTGTGTGACTCTGGGCAAGTTACAAACAGCACCGTACTAAGTTCACTTGTCTGGAAATGGGGATAATTATAGTGTCTGTCTGACAAGGTGTTTGCATGAAACCAGTCATTTCATTCTTGGAAAGCGCACAAAAAAGCCTCTGGCACACCATAAATGCATAACCATGAAAGCTATTATTACTACAATTATTATTATTTCATGAACATAATAAAATTAACTTTTTAACCACTAACCTGGTATTATTTGTCCATTTTACAACTACACATTTTATTCACATCAAAATATATGGCTTAGTTGAAAAACAAAGGTTATTAAATTCCGGAAGGACCTGTCAAAGTCTAAGGAGGTGGCTTTAACAATGCTTAAGAATCCACTCAAGACCTTTAAAAAATTTCACATTCATAGTCTCCTTTCAGAAAGGATTTGATTCAGAAATACTGAGCAAGGCTATCCCTTCCTGGCTAAACAGTTTATGTATATGTACTATTCAAGTAGGATACGCAGACACACACACACACACACACACACACACACACACACACTGTATAAACTCTATAATTTCTATTTAATTTTAAAAGATGCTTGTTTTATTTTTATAGCTTTTTCTTTTGGCATATGTTTAATAACATTTTTCTTTATATATATAAAAAGTATTTATTTGATATTTATTTTCAGCTATGATTACTCCATTTTTTGTTCTCTTGGTTCCCTGGTTCTCTTGTTATATTATATAAAAAACGATTTTTTAAAATTTTGAGTTATATTTGATAAAACTTTTCTTTCTGTGCAACTGTATATAGCCCTAAGTTAAAGTTTGTAAAAAAAAAACTTTTTAGCACTTGCTTTTCTCGAGTGCCTGGGGGTTGCTATCCTCCCAAATCTCATTTAAAACAAAATCACCATGTTTTGTTTTGTTTTGTTTTGTTTTGTTTTGTTTTGTTTTGTTTTGTTTTGTTTTGTTTTGTTTTATATATAGTGTGGCTATTATGTAATTTAGAGCCAAAATCTCTGTGGGGAGACAGTTTGCAATTATTATCTTTAAGAGTATTTTCTTCTCACTGTACTAACTGCCAGGATTGGGATAAACAGTTTACTTCTGGCTTCCGCTGAAAAGTACATTTATTTCTAATTCATTGTGGTTATGGCTTCTAGAATTCTCAACATTAGTTAACAGTTTTTAGATACTTGCTTACCATTAGCTTTTTGCCTCAAATAACTGAAAACATGAAGCTTAACATCACTAGTTTTGACCAATGCTTATTGATCAGCTAGTAGTTTCAGAAATTGTTTACAATGTTAGATTCTTACTGTTTCTTTGATTTTGACCTATAAAGATTACCCTTTTTTTGGCATTTATGATTGATTTATAAAAGTGGTTTGGGTTTTGTGTGACATTTGTGGCATAATATTTTCATGTGGATGACTGTTTATATTGTTTACCATTATCATACAGCCACTACCAGATGTTATTTTTTACTATTTTTAGAAAATGTTTAACTTATGCACATCTTCTTTTTTCATTTCTAGTATAATCCTACTCATAAAACTGTAAAGATATTAGATTTGTTATAAATTTATTATAAATTGCTTAAACAAAAAAATACTAATTTTAACAAAAATTAAAGTAATAATAACTGTTCTATTCCTTGAATAAAATATAAAATGTAAAAAGCAGTCCTTGAATTATTAAATAAATGGTCAAAATATTCTTAATAATATTATCCTAGGAAAACTGTATGGCTCTGTTTTGGATACTACATAAAATGTGTATGCCTGATTTAAATAATTTCTAACACATTTTCTACATTATCATTGGGAGGAAATATGTATGCTTGATCAATAAAAGAACATTAAATGGATAAGAAAATTCTAAGTGATGATTAGGGTAGCACTGTATTCCTTTGTATCACATTCATTTAAATTGGGCCAATAATTATCTCTGTTTGAATAGCACTCTAGAGTAGGTAAAATATTTATATCTTAAAATAAGTTCTACATAAAAATAATGGTTGTTACAGTGTAGTGTTTAAGCGTGTTGTTTTTTAAAGTGGTTAGTCATCAAAACATTCATTGTATAATGATTTGAATACTTCAAAAACTATGGTGCTTATTTTATTTAAATTTCTTATAATACAACTATCATCACTTCCTCCTATATATTACTCCACAAAGTGCATGATACTATTTTGTAAGCTCCATTATTTTAAAATATTTTATTTAATATTATTTTTGTGTTGTGTAGCTTACTAAATACTTACTCCAATGTTCAGTTTTATTAAATGCATATATATTTGTATTTAAACATCTCTATGTATTTATACAGATCTATGACTCTATTTATAATTCCATAATCAGGAATAATGTTAGTTGTTCTCCTTTTCCTAGTGTGGTTATAATTATTAGAATAGTGAGTATGCACATACATGGTGGTTTGATAAAGTGAGAAACTCAAATCTAAGAACTACTCGTGATTTTGTAAATATTATTGGAGGTTATTTTTATTTTAACAATTTATGTAATTTCTCAATTCCTCATTTGATAGTTCATATAAAGAATACCACAGAGGATGGTTTTGATCAATGGATACAACCTAATGAATTATCAGTGGATATTTACTTACATTCAGCATCCTCCCAAAATAAACTAGGAGACCTAACAAATAAAAACATACATATTAAAATTTAAAAAGAAAAGAAAAAGGAAAAGAAAAAATGAGAAAGAAAAAAATAATAAGAATAAAGGAGTACTGATTATAAAATGTACAACAGAATTACCAAGCAGCTAACATCAAAAGTGGAACAAGTTTACTGATATAGTAGTATTCCTAAAAAGATCATATTTTATTAAATTTAAATGCATTTTTATGGATATTAAATTTAAATAAAATAAATGACAATGATAGCAAGTTCTAGAAACTTTCTCCATATAAATCTCATTTAATTTCTCCATCTATTCTCTAGCATAGATATTATTTTCCTAAGCTTACAGATGATGCCACTAGGCTCAGAAATTTATATATTTGGAGAGTCTCAATTTTTTCTATAACTATGACCTCTTCCTTAAATATTAGATTTGTATTTTTGAGTTGCCATCTAAATACCTCCACTTAAAAATCTAATACTCACTCCAAAAGTCAAACAATGGCTTTCCACCTTTTTGAACTTCCCCTTCTTCAGTTTTTTTGTCAATAAATGACTGATTTATGGGATCTGCAGAAACTTTGAAGTTATCACTAATATCTATCTCTCTTTGTCTAAACTCCTTAACCCCATATTAGATCAGTAGCAAATCCTACTGGATCTACTTGCAAATCATATTCAACATCCAAGAAATTCTCCTATCTCCACTGCTATCACAGTGCTTTAAGCTAGCATCATTTCTCACCTCATGTCTAGACTACTGTGATGAGCCCATTTCTTTCACTTTTCTCAACCTGTAACCTTTGCATCATTCAGGAGCTAGAGTGATTATTTTAAAATATAAGCCTGTCCATAGTTCTTCCGCAGGTAAAACACTCCAGGGTCTTTCTCTCCCATGATAGGGTAAAATCCAGTGTGCTTAATAAAGAGTGAGTCTCTGTGAGAACTCATTTCAGGCCATTCTCTAACATCATCTCCATCCAGCATCCCCTTCCTCACTCCTTTTCAGTCACACAGACAGGAGAGCATAGTAATTGCCCAAATACATGCAGTGTGCTTCTGCCTTAGAACTGTTTCAATCCCTCCCTCTGCCTTCTGCCATTCACACACTTTTTCTGTATTGTCACATGGCTAGCACACCTCACCTCATCCGATTCTCTGCTCAAATATCATCTTATGTTAGGAATCATCTAAGAACCTCTTTTCAAAACATAAGTTACTCCTCCAGCCCTGGGACCTTTTCTTATCCATTTTTCTTCCTTATACTTACTATTATTCAGCATTATATTTTATAATTATTTATTTCCTTAAACTTGTCTTCACCCCCACCAAGATGTTCACTGCATGAAAGAAATATACTTGCTTCCATGACTGATTTTTTGATTCTGAAGACAGTACTTTCTTAAATGTTAGTTTCATTAACCATGTCAGTGGCATCCTTCTTAAGAGCCTTAATCACATAAAAAAATACTTTTTTTTTTCCATGAATAATAACACTCACACTTTCCATAGATAAAATCCTGAATATCTTTTGGGGGTCATTATTCAATCTACCACTTTGATTAAACACAAAATATAAAATCGAATAGAACAGAACCTTGACTCTTGTCTATTTAATAGTTTTATTTTTACAAAATAATAAGCTAAGCCCTATATATTGTTCAACCGTAAAATAGTAAAGCCACTCTGGAAAACAATTTGGCAGTTTCTTAATAAGATAAACACACATTTATCACATAATCTAGCAAATTCATTCCTAGGTATTTACTTTAGAGAAATAAAAATCTGTATTCACACAGAAGCCTGCACACAAATGTTTATAGCTGCTTAATTACTATTTACCAAACACTGGAAACAACCTAACTATCCTTTAATGGTTGAATAGATAAAAACAAACAAACAAAAACTATTGATATCCACAATGACATAAAGAATTCTCAAAGAAGTCAGTTTTAAATGGACAAATATTGTATGATTTTATTCATATAATATTTTGGAAAACACAAAACTAAAGGGAAAAAGTTTAGATCAGTGGTTGCCATCAAGTAGAGGTAGGGAGAGGAGGTGACTACCAAGTCATCAAAGGGAATTTTTTGAAGCAAAGAAAACTGCTCTGTATCTTGATTATGAAGTTGTTTATACAAATTTAGATGTGCTAAAACTCATAAAACTATACAGCAAAGTGGTAAAAGGTAAATTTACTGTGTGTAAATTTTAAAAAATATCAATCTTAAGGTGTTCCATGATACAGTAATTTATGATATTGCTGAAGGTCAAACTTAACTCTGATATCTCTAATTGGCAAAATCATATGACTTTGTTATTTAATAATTTCAGCCAATAGTTTAATAAATGTGTTTGAATTTCATATTTTGTTCTCTATTCACCACACATATGTGTATGCAAGCACACACACAAATACATACACATTTAATAATTTTTTTGAAGTAGGGTTTAATTATATACTGAAATTTTATCGGTAAACTTATGGACATGGAAATTCAACAGTATTTGGTAAATATTTTTTTTAAGAACACACTATATTAATTAACTAGGACACCAGATACAAAATAACATAAAAAGCAAACAGGTATACAAACAACTACTTCACATTCAAATTTAAATTTTAGAAATCATTGTTTAAACTAATGTTGATTTTTCTGATCCCAATATTTGAACTCCAGCACATTTCTTGTTCATTATTATTATTATTATTATTATTATTATTATATTTTTAATTTCTGATTTCAGCAGTATCCTGATGTTTAAATACCCTAATATATATAAAAAAAAAAATGTCCTGGTATTCTACTAACAGCAGGAAAGGACTTAGGTCACTCTCTCTCTTAGTTAGTTATTTATTTATTTTTTGGTGGTTGGGGAAAGAGGTTACTATTTTGCTTTTATGAAAGAAAACTAATTTCACTAACACCACTTTATGTGGGGCCATCTGGTTCCATTACAGTCACGATAGGGGTTTCATATGCAAGATAATACTCTGTGATCAGTTATTATAGTTAGGGTCAGAAAAGAGTTTCTTCTTTGAGTGATTTCTCCTGTGTGACTCCTTGATTCTAAATACAGCAGTTTCTTCAATGTTAGCTTGCCTTTCCTCTCAAAGATCATTTATTAACCATGTCAGCAGGCATCCAGGGGATTTTATAAAATGACCTCAAATAATATTTGATGTTAGTCCTTAAGGAGATCCAGACCCATTTCTGTCTGATTGCTTAAAATTCCTGTTGGATCAGGCAGTTTCAGTCTAGCAATGAATAACAGTCTTACGAATGATCAAAATAATGTTTTAATATTTATTACATTTGAATAAATAATATTTAAATATATTAAAGTACTTCATTTTTAGTATCCCTTTATCTTCCCTTTACCTCGACCTCTGGTCAAACCTTTTCCAGACTCTATATGAATGCAGTGATATATTTTTTTTTCTCTTTAAAGAATTAGCCAACAATAATGGACTTTAAGCTAATCATCTGCCTTATCTTGAATTGTTCCTCTTTAATTTAAAATTTTCTCAAATCACTAGTGACCTACTACTTGAAAACCACAATTACTCAACTAATTCTTGACATAACATTATTTAGAAAGAGACCTAATTATAAGACTATAAAATGCTTCCCCATCCTCATTCTCTCTCATTCCAGGCCTTACCACCATAGTGCTAAAGGCCTAAGTTCAGTACTTCCTTTTATCAAGTATATCATTCCCAGTGATCATGAAAATTTACATAGCACACTAAAAGGTAAAAAAACACAGTTTGAAGAGATGGAGCAAGTATCATAACCATACATGACAGAGATGGAATTATCAGACTGGGAATTAAAATCATCTATGATTAATATGCTAAGGGCTCTAATGACTAAAGGAGACAACATGCAAGAACTAATGAGTAATGTAAGCAGAAATAAAAAGTTTTAAATAGAACCAAAGAAATTCTAGAGATGAAAAACACTGTAACAAATGAAGAATGCCTTTGATAGGTTTATTAATAGACTGGACGTGGCTGAGGAAAGAATCTTTGAGATAAAGGATCTACCAGTAGAATTCTTAAAAAACTGAAGAGGGAGGCAGAGTGGTGGAAAAAAAATAAAGAAAAGAAGAGAACAGAATGGTATAGTCAAAGATTGTGGAACAACTACAAAAGGTATAATATTTACATAATGGGAATACTAGATGGGGAAGAAAGGAACAGATTAATATTTAAAATAATAATGACTGAGAATGTCTCCCAAAATAATATCAGACATCTGATCTGGAAAGCTCAGAGAACACCAAGCAGAATAAATGCAAAAAAATAAAAATAAACAAACAAACAAACAAACAAACAAATAAATGTTAAAAATTAAAAAAAGCAAAAAAATCAACAACAACAAAAACAACAACAAAAATTAAACCCAGGGAAATCATTTTCAAACTAGATAAAATCAAACAGAGAAAACAACTCTGAGTGAAGACAGAGTTGCCTAGAGAGGAAGAAAGATAGGAACGACATCCAACATCTTCTCAAAAACCATGCAATCAAAGATTAGATGAGACAGCAGATGTGAAAGACTGAGGCAAGAGATCCATACCGTGGGCCTACGATCAGTTTTAGAGCTGAGCCTCTCTTTCTTTTATCATCCTCTGCTCTGCATCTTAAGAAACAAATTTGGTTGCACAATAGTGTGAAATATAATATAGAATAAAGCTCACTTTTTGTTGAAAGTAAAAGAGCATACAAACATAGTTTAAACAATATAATCCAAATATTTGCTATACTATACAAGTGTAAGAGATTATGATATCTATAACAAAAACATTCTGAAAATATTAGAATATTAACAAAGGTCTTCCTGCCTCTGCAGGTTACTAAATACTTTTTTAATGAGAAACAGCATATTATGAAAACTACTCACTAAATTATAATTTAAGAATATAACTACAATGAAATGATACATATTTTGATTTTGTATATCTAGTTGTTTACACTCAGGTAGAAATTGAGAGTAAAATTTGAGTTATATTTCCTTTTGATTTTAAATTAATTTTAGTGCTTGAGAGAAGCTGTGATGAGTGGAAATTACAGATTTTAATTTACAATTAATAGATGAATTTAACATGAAGGTAGTCGGTCTTCCAAGATAGTAATAAGAAAAAAAAGTCTAGCTCAGGTAAATGAGAAGACTACCTATTTTTCTTTTTTTAAATCTGAAACTGATCTTTGTCATGTTTTGAGGTATTAACAACATTGCCCAAATTCAATTTCTGCAAATTCAGTTGAAAGTTTTAGTTAAATTATGCTGGTGATAGTCTTTGTTGCTCATCTCAATTTTAAATATTTGAATACTTTCTATGATTGAAGGAGAATGGTAAATGCAAATGATATAAATTACCATTGGTGGGCAATTTTGATTGATATCTAATCCTCAAAATGTTCAAATTAAAATGACAGATATTATCAACACAGTTATTTAACATTCTAACTTTAAAGGTGTAAAGTTGTCTAAAAATAATACATTTAGACAAACAGTAAAATAAAATCTGTCATTTAAATTGTTATTAACTGGAAATAAAAAATAAAATGGGGATAAAAATCATATTTGATTCAGATTTATGTTAATTGGAGAATAAATAAAAATAAGCAAGAAAAGACCCTGAGGCATTTATTTTCTCAATAACTGCATTTTGAAAACTAAAAATGAATTAAACAACCAAAAATTACACACAATAGCAAAAACAAAATGAGAGCGGAAAAGTAAAAAATCATTGCATTGCTAATACGTTTGTTTGCTTCTTTTCTTGTTTTGTTTCTGTGCCGTGTGTGTGTGTGTGTGTGTGTGTGTGTATCCTTTTGGCAAGAACCCTTAGTTTGGATTAATTACATAGTCACAACTGCTGTCACATAATCCTACTGTCATAGCAATACAAAATAACTTAAAAATAACATAACTAATTAGCTAGAAGTCTTAAGTAGTTCTTGTTTTCGTTTTTCCTTTAATCAACAATTTCTTTTTAAAATGGATTATATACCAGCTCTTGGGTTGGTAATAACAAAAAATTTCTCTTTTTAAGGAAACTACTATCTAATTTTGGAAAAAAGACAAGTAAAAAGAGTCCTCTAATTCTGATATTGGTATGTAGCTGATCAAAATTGCTTTATATTAGGAGAAAATTTTTTATTTCAATAAATAGACATTATGATAAATATCTTCTATAGTCTGTGATATTTGAATACAAAAAGGCTAGTACTTTAAGAGATATGAATAGACTGTGAAATGGACAACAAATGAGTACATCTCCATATCATCATCTGAAAGTCAACTTTAATAATTCATTTATCATAAAGCTCAGTATATTCTGAAAGATTCACAACCTTTGTAGTATATTATATAGTTTTATTTCTAATGCAGAAGAAAAAGAGCACACTCATTTTTTAGATTATATGCATGCTACATCTGAAATTGAAATACATTACAAATATTTATATAGCAGTTCAGGAATCTCTGGGTTGGTTGTCAACATGATAATTCTGATGATATAAGCTATACCTGGAAGATTATAGCATTGCTTAAAACTTTAGTGTTTAAACATATATCTCAAGTTCGGTCAATTTAAGCTTTAAAATAAGGAAATTTATGACTGCTAACATTTTATTGGTTTGGTAATTTATAGGTAATACCATATTTAGTGGTTCTGAAGAAAGTCTGTGTAGCAAATTCTCAAATCCCAAATCCCATAATAGCATTAGCAAGTAAGGCTGAGAGTCGTTTAACCTAAATTAATGTTGCATGTTTTTAAGGGTATCAGACAGTTACTTAAGCATAAATAAATTAAGTATTCTGACTTCTGACCACACACACAAAAAAAGTAGCAACAACAGAAACAACACCAAAAGATTAATACTACTTTACACACTATTGCCAAGCTCATCTAATCAAAATTCAGGCACATTTTTGGACCAATTATGATTTGTTTCCTAACTTAGTGTTTTTCTTATCTATTTCTGGGACTCTATGTTATATGTATCTACCCTTTATCTATCTGTCTATGTATCTATCTATCTATCATCTATTATCTATCTATCTATCTATCTATCTATCTGTCTATCTATCTATCTATCTATCTATCATCTATCTATCATCTATCATCTATCTATCTATCTATCTATCATCTATCTATCATCTATATTTTTATCAGTTGTCATCTGTCTATTCTATTTATACTGTTGGTCTCCTTACTTCCCCAACTTGAAATGCTTCTCAGACTTTTTCATCCTTTGCTATTGTATACTTAATGATAACTATAGCAGCTTTAAGATATTTTTAGGATACATCTCTTAATATTTTGTAGGATTCAGTCCAGTCTTTTTCTACATTAATACATACAGGATTAAAATTGAGAAATTGCATTTACTGATCCGTTAACCTTCCAATTTAATTTACTTTCTTCCTAAAACTAGTTTGATAAGACACTATCTACAATTAATATCCTGCAGAAAAGTTTTTAGTAGGGACCATACCTATAATATACCTTGTCAAGGTATCAAGACTCATCTAGTCTTTATGTACTAAATCCACTGAAGTTTGTATTTTCTTCTCTTTTCTTTCCCATTAACTCATCAACATAAGAAAAGTCTAGGTGAAGTTGTACTAAAATAGAAAAAGTTGTATGTACATTAAAGTTTTATGGTACAGTACAGACTAATATTCACCAAACTCATTTGCTTTCCTACTATGCAAAAAAATAGGCTTTATTTTGAACTTCTGTTGATGTGAAATATTGCCAAGTGACTGAGTGTGGTCAAAGCAATGTGTCAGAGTAACGAGTGCCATTTTTAGCTTAGCTCATTAAAATCTTCTAGGAGTGATCTCCATTCTTTCTCCATTCACTGACTGAGTAGAAAGAACCAATAGGAACTTACATAGAACAAAGGCCCAAGATGGAAAAAGCCTGGGTTTCTGAGTTACAACATGGAGCAGAGCCCATTTAACTTTGATAAACAAAGTGGTCTCCACCTGGTGCAATACATAACATTTTCTTGTGTTATATAACAACTGATTAAGATATTTGTTACAGAAAGTAGCATACCTGGTTAATTAATTTGTATTGATATTATATGTAGTTATTTTGCATTTTTACCCTGGGTGATATTTAGGAGTGAATTTTGTCAGAAATTTAACTGAAGGTTTTATTAAATCAAATGCTATATTTATTCAAATATAATACATATTCTAATGGATAATGGGTGACATAAATGTGAAATTATATTTAATACATACTTATATTTTAGTAATTTTTATGCTTTAGGCACATAAAATTAAAAACTATGATTTAATTAAAATCAAGTTATGATTTGATGCTGTCTCTGCCTCTTTTATGACTTTAGCCAAATAATAATGCACAAAATCTAGGCAAATCTATTAAATGTTTTTGTCTTCATATATTTAGTCACTTTGTTATCACTTTGTTTTGTCTCTATGGACCAAAAAAGACTCAAAAAAAGTACTAAATATATATGTATTTCTCCATGCATTTTTTTGTTTTATTTTCTATATAGTTAAACTATTATACCCTTTATTGATGGGTTATCATAAAACAGAAAAAGGTTTGCAAGCCATAAATACTGGGAAATAATAATTTTATGAAACTAAATTAAATAATTGGTGATTCATATTTTCTTTATAAAATTATTAAGTCAGGATTTCTCTATGAATCATCTTTGTATATAGCATATTGTCATTTTTAAATAAATATTTTGACACAATGAAGAATATCATGTCTTCTTACAGCAGATATTGTTATTTGGATTTCTGATATTGTATTTGTATTGAGGAATTTATTTATAGATGTGAATATAAAATATATGAGTTTTTATATTTATAACAAAGAGGAATGAAAGTATTTTTAAATGTTTTTGTCAATTAGCAGTATATGAAGCCTAGTTTTATCAAAGCTTTAAACAGCAGTTTAAGATTATTTATCTACTAGAGGAGGTCTAAATAAACAATACTTGGTTATGTTGAAAAATGAAAAGTTCTATCCTATTATAATGCACTGGAATCATTTGAATACGATTTGGTTCCAGAAATCTAAAGTAATAATAATTTATATTTATCCTTGAACACTCTAGAGAAGCATAAAAAGAATATGTTCTAATAGGAGTATGATATCTGTATTGGAAATGTAAGTAAATTCACTTACACGTAAATCAATTGTTTCTGTTCATGTTTCTGATGTACACAATTGTAATCCAGATAGTTGAAAAATACTTGGGAGTTAAATGGTTTACAAATACAACCCATCTTTACTCACATTTTTACAGAAGTTTTCTCTTTAATATTTTTCATGTTTCATACTTCTCTCTAATATCCATAATTTTTTAATAATAGAAAATTAAAAACTTAGTTGTGTATTTTCATTGTAAGAAATATCCATGTTTTATAATCTGATCTCATAATTAAAAAAAAAAACATAGCAGATCAGAAAGTCAATGCCAACAACACAGATAATGAGAAAAGATTCCAGCTGTCTGATATGGAACTAAATTATGTAATGTTTACAAAATTAATACATCTCCATTTTTAGTCATTTTTGCTCTTTGTGTCAGTGAATGAAAATTAAAAAATCAGTTTCAAGGAACTGCACTCAGGTGTAAAAGCTAAGATAGTTCACAGGTGACAATTTGCCTGATTGGTACCTAGTGGTGTACTTTAGTAAGTTATGCAACGATGTCATACTGAATTTTAGAAGTAAGATGATGTCAATTATTACAAATTCAAGTTTGGTTAGACATTAGTAGATGTCTTTATTTCTCTGTTAATTAGTAATGTGAAACAAATTGTCTCAAGGATGATGTATCTATTCTATTTATTTTCCATAAAATGAGAAAAAATATATGGAAATACTTTGGAACCAGTAAAATGAGTTACAAAATTCAGTTGATAAAAAGCATAGGTAGACACCTGTTTAAATAAATATTAATTAATTATTGCATAAATACTAACATTCATCCTCTGTTCTCTCTTTTTCTATTTATCTTTCTCTTTTGGTTGAACATTGAAAAGTACACTATGTTTTTAACTGCAAAGCAAGTAGTATTAAGTAGGAACCCTGACAATGCTAATTTATGGATAAAATGGCTGGTGCTACTAATCTTCCTCTCCTGGAAAATTATATTCTAGTCAGACTAAAATTTTATAGTTTCCTAATTACTTTAGTCAATTTGATTTTTCATCTTGATTAACTATGACATTGTTAGCATTCGGGTTTTCAGGTGTCAGTTTTGTTCCTTGTTGCTTCTGAATTAATTTATTTACTCTTTATACTATTTTGACCCTCATTTATTTTATTTGGTAAAAAAAAATATATCTTTTCAACTCATTCGTTGTTCTTTTTATGTCATTCCTAATGAATTTACTCCTTAGTTTAGAATTTTGCTTTTTAAAGTTTAGCTATTGATCTTTTTTATACCCATAATAGGATTTAGAAAATTCAGAAAGCTCTGTTCTCTTCTTTAAAGTCAAAATGTTATTCTATTTGCAGGCATATCAGAACAATGTCAAAAAAAATTTACTTGCTAAGAGAAGTAATTTGGTCGTAATAATAATTACTAATACAGTATTAAGGTATATTATTACTAGTATAGTAATAGTAATAATAATAAATAATAATAATATAAGGTGGTTTACACATTTGATTTCAAATCTGCAGTTCTCTAATTACTCTAGTGATAAGAGTAATTAGAGCTTGTCTAAGTAGGTATTATCCTTAGAAATAAAATAACCTCTCAAAAGTATAATGTGGATAATACCACCTAGGCTATGATGATATTTAGAACTTTAAACAAAATGAGATTTATTGAAATATAGTTAGAAATCAATAATTTATAGATATTTTATCAGTACTTCGGTGAAATTTTTAAAAAATTATTTTATCTTTCGATTAGTCATAATTATAATTAAATTAGAAGAATACTAATGTTGTGCAATCCCACCTTAAATTCCATTATGTCCAACTTTTAAAACATTACTTTAGGTAATGCTACAGAAATTTTAATGTGTTCTAATGATTATAGATATTTATACACCCATAAAGATAAAAGAGATATAGCTCTTTATTTTTCTACTGATCCCCTATTCACATCCTTCACAACTCTTGAGGCTAATGATATTAATCTTTCTCTTCAACACAACTTTCTGCCATCAAAGAGGCCATTTGAATGACCAACTGTAACTGATAGTATAGCTTTAATAAACTTTCTAAATTTTTACCAAGTTTCAACTTAAACCTGCTTTCATTTGTTTACCTTACTAGTGACAGTGCCATACAAGCAGAGATACAAATCAATGGTCACATTATTTTAGTTATTAAAATAATTCAAGATGCATTTCCTCTTACCATTATACTATACTGTTATTAGTACTGATTTTAAAAAACAAGGACAAAAATTTGCAAGTTTATTTAATATTTTGTCTGTCTTCTCAGTTAACATTCATTACTCTTGGACATCACCATCGTTTTTTCTTTGACACAGAAATTGAAATCCTAGCTGATCTCTAAATATATACCCTGTAGTAGTTTATAGATTCAAATATATATTAAATATATCTATCCACACATTCTCACAGCTTTTCAAAGTAGAAGAATTAATCCAAAATTAATTCCAAGCATTTCATATAAACTAATAATTCTCATCTCACATTATAAATTTATTTGCTAATTTTTACACATGTGAAATATGATTAATTATATATATCAAATTGAAATAATTTTGAATATTATAATTTTTAGATCTGATGTTTTGATAATTTAAATTCACAGTAGAAGGAGAGCACAAGTGAAAAATTTTCAGGTTTTCTTTTAAAAGTGTTAGGAATTGCATAACATTTTGTACCAATACTGTATGTTTTACTTAACTTTTAAATAAAAGAATTATTCAAATATTTATATGCAAATTGTAAAAATGTTTGCCATACTGTAATCTCTCTGATATTGCTACTAGTAATTTTTTTGGACATATCTCCTCAGGCAAGGGAAACCAATAAACAATAAAAGGAATGGGACTACATCAAACTAAAAAGTTTTTGTACAACGAAGGAAACCATCAGCAAAACGAAAAGGCAACCTATGGAATAGGAAAAGATATTCACTTACGATAATTTTGATAAGAGGTTAATATCCATAAAATATAAAAAAATGATACAATTCGACAACAAAAAATAAGCAATCCAATTAAAAAATGGGCAGAAAACCTGAATAGATATTTCTCCAAAGATGAAATACAGATGGCCAACAGATATAGATGTTCAAGGTCATGAATCATCAGAGAAATGCAAATGAAAATCACAATGAGATATCACCTCACACCTGTCGGAATGGCTATCTTTAATAAATCAAACAATGACAAGTGTTAGTGAGGATGGAACAGGAAAGTGAACGCTCATACATTGTTGGTGGGATTACAAATTGGTACAGCTGCTATAGAAAATAGTCTGGAAGTTCCTCAAAATATTAAAAATGGATACACTTTTTGACCCAGCGACTGAATTTCTGGGTATTTATCCAAAGAAAACAAAAACAATAAATCGTAAAGATCCATGCACCCCCATGTCCATGACAGCACTATTTACAATAACCAAGATATGGAAGCAACCTAAATGCCCATCAAATGATGATTAAATAAAGAAGTATGATTCATATATACAATGAGATATTACTTAACCATAAAAAAATAAAATGAAATCCTATCATTCGCAATGACATGGATGGACCTAAAGGTTATTATACAAAGAGAAATAAGTCAGACAGAGATAGATAAATACCATATGATTTCACTTATTATGGAATCTAAGGAATAAAAAGAACTAATCAAAAACAGACTATAGAGGACAATCTGGGGATGGACAGAGGGGAGGGCTTGGAGTGATGGGAGAAAGGAGTGAAGGGTTAAAGAAGTGCAAATTAGTAGTTATTAGACAGTTATGGGGCTGGGGAGCATGGCATAGGGAATGCAGTCAGCAGTAATACAATGGGTAGGTGGAGAGCCAGAGAGAAGAGAGATTAATCAGGGGGATTGTTTCATAAACCATAGAAATGCCTAACCAATATACTGTATACTTGAAACTAATAATATAATAAAATTAAAATTAAAAAAGGAAAATATAGTTGCCATAATGTTGTATTCTTACAGTGTAGATATTCATATGTTTTTTTGCAAAAATAAAACAGGAAAAACTAGTTTTAGTATGATAAAAGTCTGTGTTTTCCCACCACAGATAAAATTTCTTTTTTAACACTTAGTCATACAGTAAAAAAAAAAGATGAATGTATTCCCTGTAGTGCTATTTACCATCTGGTTAAGCAAATACACTTAAAGATACTTCTGCAATTGTGATCAAGTGGAGGCAGATCTAAGAGCAGACAGAGCTTGGACGCTAAAATGATGATTGTACAGCTGTAGTTGGTATCATTAGGGACCAATAAAATCTTTATGTTCTGTTTGGATGGCAAGGACCTTTATCAAAGAGAAGCTGGAATGGCGAAATAACAAAGAAATGATCCATTTAGCAGTTGCTTTAAATTTAAGACAGATAATGGAACTTCTAAGTCATAATTAGCTTTTAACACTGGAAACATTGTTTTCAAGTTCTATATTCCATTCTAATAATTTAAACTTGTCAGCTTACCATAATTCTTTGAATTGGGTTTTGCTTCATTTTTCTAATGTTGTCATCACTGTAAGCTAAAGCCATCATATAATTCTTAACAGCTAAGCCACTGGAATTATGAGAATGCTCCCACATTATTTCCAATTAAATAGCACAATTTGAAAAAAAAATTACTAAATGTCTTTTGCTTAGTAAAAAGTAAGCAGACAAACTTTTGTTTTCTTATCAGGTAATTCAAAACTATTTCTTAACATTGGATATTTATTGCATTCTTTGTTAACAGGGTAATTTCTAAGTACCTATATAAAGTCAATTAAAACAACAAAAAAATGTGCACAGTACACTGCTGATTGCAGTACCAGCAGTAATCTCTTAGAAATTGCCCTTACAAATTTTCAGTCCTCTAAACTGATATCAGTAATTTTTATTAATTGTTTTTATTTCTATCCTCTAAAAGGTCATGTTCCAAACTGGAGGGTAAAACTAACTTTTTCTTCTGCAAACTTATTGTTAGAATTTACTAGAGAATACCTATAGACCTTAAATTCTATCCATAAAACAAACAAACAAGCAAAAGTATGTTTTTCTTTTTAATTCTATTTCTATAGCCTATATAATAAAATTATTAAAGTTAGAAGCATATAGTTCTAAGTTTTAGAATTTGACATGAAAAAGATATCACCATTTATCTAACTCCATGTTATATGCATGGATAAGGAAAGTTAAGTCTGAGAAGAGTTTCTGGATAAAGAAACACAGCAAGAGGGAGAACGTAGACTTATGTCAGGCCTCCCTGACTCCAGGGTACCATTTCCTCTCTACCACACTAAAAAGTTCTGGCTTTAAAAAAATTAGAATTATTCTTCATACTCACATAGCTTTAAACTACCCTCAATGTCCATTTTAATGCAGTATTTGAACAACTTAAAAAAAAATTACCATTCTTAGTCATCTCTCTGTGTCTGCCGGTGGACAAAGATACACATGCTTCTTTGAAATGTATTTAAGTAGACATACATGCACCTCACAAATGGTGCATATTTATATACTCTATCCCACATTGTACATGAAGCTGTTATACGACAGGAAATCATTTCCTTCAGGAGTGTGCACATTATTTAGTAAATGTCTTCTGGCCATATCAGTACTTGTCAAAAGTAAATCAATGCTTAGAGAAATCAATCGTAATGATAGCTTGCATGTACAGGGTACTTACCATGTGACAAGCACTATGTTTTGTGAGCTACAGCTTTTTAGAGTGTTCAATTGGCACAATACCTAGATGATATTGTTATCATCTCTGTTTTGCAGAAAAGAAAATTCAGACTTGAACTTTTGGAGAACTTGCCCAAGGTCTCACAGCTAACATGTAACAGAAACACAACCCAGCCCAGAACCCATTCTCTTAACCACTTAGCTACAGTGTGTTCTATTACTATATTTCAAAATCATATTAGAAATGACCTTTTTTTCTAAACGAATAAGAAAAAATCTATTGTTAGAGTTCTTTCTAGCTTTCAAAGGAGTATTAATTTTTAAAAA
Organism: Cynopterus sphinx; assembly: GCA_030015415.1. Classification (NCBI taxonomy): domain Eukaryota; kingdom Metazoa; phylum Chordata; class Mammalia; order Chiroptera; family Pteropodidae; genus Cynopterus; species Cynopterus sphinx. Next base: position 41,645,258 of record CM057390.1, read on the forward strand.
GCTATTATGTGTCGTGTCTTTTTATTTGGAACCAGCTTTAAAGTGACATTTGTGATTCACATTTAACTGAGGAGTTCAATTAAGTTGCAAGACTTGCCAGACATTAGTAAGTAGCAGGGACAGAAATTGAGCTCAATTTTCTGATTTTAAGTCCAGAGCTATTTCGACTAGAGAAATATGAAGCTAAATTTACATAGATTTTTTTTTTTTTAGTTACTTCAGACCCAATCCACAGCAGTTGTAACTGTGATACTAAATAATATGTGGGAATGGAAATATAGCTAGAAGTAGAAAATAAAATAATAAAGTTAATTATTTTAAGTTACTTTACAGTGCACTTAACTCTGTACCAACCATTGTACCAACAACTCTGTACCATACGATAAAGATGCTTATATATCCTGATGATAAACTCTCACTAAAGAGTATTAGAATTGTTTTCACTTGTCATGCATGTTTTTCTCATGTCTTAATCATTGGCCAGAGGACCACTGACTTTTAAGTGGTTGTGGTGGGGTTTGGAATCAGTACTTGACTAGTTAATTAATGTATCCAGTATCAAGTTAACCTTAAAATTTTTGACATGAACTCTGAATTCCATAATAATGTCAAATTCTCAAAAAAAAAAATGCCAACAATTTCATAGGTATCTTTTTTGAATCCTCATTGTTTTACTCCCTGAACTAGTCCATTCCTTGATTAATGATAACAGTGATAGATTAGTTGCTGGATTGAAACATGCAGAAGGTTGCTTTATAGGTGAAAATGGTAGAATATTAGCAATTCCTTAGGCTTCAAACTAATAATATTATTTTATTTCCTAAAATGTGCATATTAACCTCTGTTATCAGGTAATACTTGTCTTAATTGTCCTTCATTAATATATTAATGCTTTATATGGAATTTTTAATTTAAATACTAGAATGGTATTTCCTGCTCTGTCTCACACACTCCCAAATTATCACAATTAAAGCAGATTAATGCAACTGGGAAAGTTCATATTTTCAATTTTGTTTTATATACTATTAGGAATTAGTTTTCATTTCTCAATAAATAATAATGATTACAATATATAAAATAAAGTTTGCATTTAATAATGCTGCAGCGACAGAAGCTAATAATACAAGAAAATTCTAATACTTGAAACCTGAAAGAACTATTACACTTTTCTAATTAGGTAATTATGCTTGTATAAAATTTCATAGAAATAATTTTTATAAAAAAATGTATTTTTAATCTTTTAAGAACTTTTCAATTATAAATTTTATTTTGTATATATACACTCTACATCTTAATTTCAGTGAGAAAGCATAAGCAAAGCAATAAATAATACACTGTAAAATGTATTATTTTTTTCTTAGATATTTAAGGATCCTTTTAGCACATCCTATATACAAATCTTTTCAAAATAGTAATTATATATTAATATTATGCATCTTTAAAATAAAGAAGACACTAAACACTTCAAATTCAACTGGATCATACTGTTTATGAAATAAAAATATTAAAAGAATAAATTATATATTTAATGCAATTTAATTTATTTGTAATAGTTAATTAGGGAAATACTGAGTAATTTACTCATTCTAATGATATACATATTTTAAAGTAATTAACTCATTTTTTCTATCAGACCACTAAAATACCTAAATTCTTTGTGGCAAGATTCCTGTAACTTGTTATAGTGAAAAACTGTTTTACTTTTAATGAATAAACTAATATTTACAAAAGGTTATGTTTATAAAAAAATTGAGCAGATAGTACAGAGAGGCCCATCTACCCAGCAATCTCCACAGTTTTCTTTGTTATTAAAATCATGGTGCATTCGATACACTTAAGGAACTGATAGAGATACATTATTATTAACTAAAGTATAATTTATATTAAGGATCATTTTTGGTATTGGGTAGTTCTAGGGTTTTGATAAATAAGTAATGTCATGTATTCATCATAACGGTCTCATAGAGATTAGTTCCAGGGTTCTAAAATTCTTTGATGTATCAACCCATTCTTCCCATCTCTCATCATTAAACCTTTAACAAACTCTCATCTTTTTTACTCTCTCAATAGTTTTGAGAGAATGCCATATGGTTAAAATAATATGCTATGTAGCCTTTTCAGACCATTTTTTTCACTTAACATTATACATTTAAGTTTCCTTCATTTCTTTTTATATTTTTATTGCTCATTTTATCATATTTATTTATATGCATATACCATATTAAATATATTTGTATCATATCAATATTATGTTATCATTGTAAATGAATAAATATTTTTAAATAAACATATAGTATATAACTAAACAATACATTTAAATCAATAAATAAATGTATTAACACATATATTCATATAAAATAAGATATGAATATATTTAATAAATTACAGATAAATTATCTATATTATACACTATCATATGTAAATTAAACCTACTATTATAAATAATGCATGGAATTTTTATTTATATATTATATTTGTATTTTATTATGTATATATGTATTTATTATATGAATGTGCTACTGTTTATCCTACTGAAGGACATCTCAGTAGCTTCCAGTTTGGGGTAAATTTAAATAAAACTGCTATAAAAATTTGTGTATAGGTTTTTTGTTTGTTTATTTGTTTGTTTGTTTGTTGTAGACTTAAGTTTTCAATTCAACCAGATAAATACCTAGAAATACAGTTGCTGAATGATTTGGTAAGATTATGTTCAGCTTTGTAAGAAACCGCCAACTGTCACATTTTTACAACCATTTGGTATTGTCAGTTTTGGGGGATTTTCTTCAGCTGTTCTAAGAGATGTGTATTAGTACCTTAGAATTGTTGTTAATATTTGTAATTTTCAAATAAAATATGACATTGAGCATCTTTCCATAGGCATATTTGCCATTTGTGTGTACCTTCCTTAGTGATGTGTCCATCACAGCTCAGTCTCTGTCCACGCCCCCACCCTGCTTTTGGGTAGTAGCACTATAGTTTTCTTTAAAAAATACTCTTCCTTTACTCTACATTCTCTTGGATGGAGTAATTCCATCTTCAGTGTTTGAAGCAGGCCTGGCAGAAAGAGTAGAAGTGGCAGGCAAAAGATTAGGGATGGGCATGTGATCCAACTCTGTAAATCGCAGGATTTTAATTGAAATTTGTGTGAAAAAGAAACCATTCTTATTGAAGAGGATACTGGGTAAAAGTAAGCCACAAAGTGCTGTGGACTCATGAGAAAATGTCTGTCTTCCTGAGAGGAGAGCTGATGCAGAGATGAACAGAGGCTGGACATGGACATGCAAGATTCATTTGCTGGTATTTGAGCTCCTATATCCAATTGCACTTTACCCTTGAAATTTTAATTGTATGGACTCCTTCTTGCTTAATCCGATTAACTGGATTTTTCGTCACTTATAATCCCAAAGCTTCTGTTAGCTACACACACACATAAATATTATTAACACACTTGACATTCTCTGTCAGTCACAGAACTTCCAGGAAACTGATCTCTTCCTATTTGTTCAGTCATTTAAGCTCATATTTCTTTACTAAACATCTGCTGTGTTTCAGACATTGTTCTACGATTTGAGGATACTGTGATAAAAGATCAAATAATGTCCCTGACTTCACAGAACGTTACTCTACAGGGAGAAACAGGGAAAAACAGATAACAGATATGTGCTATTAGATTAACGACAGTAAAAACTTTTAAGACATGCATTGAGGTGCCTTCTGAGAAAGGAATTTCCTCCTGCAAACATCACAGAGTGCACTTATGCAAACCTAAGTGGTATAGTGCACTGCACACCTAGGCTACATGGCATAGCCTATTGCTCTTAAGCGACAAGCCTGTACAGCATGTTACTGCAGAAAATAAAGCAAGATTAAATCAAGCACAAGAGAAAGCGATGCATCAAGGGACTTGGAAACAGGAGATGCATGAGGCGGCTGCTGGTGTCACACAGCACACTATTTTACAGCAAACTTTTTCCTTTGTAAACTCTAACAGTACATGTTAAAAGAACAATAAAAAGTATAGCATACTAAATACATAAATCAGCAACAGAGTCATGTATTATCATTATCAAGTCTTAGCTACTGGACGTGATATATGGGCTATACTTTTATACGCCTGGCAGTACAGCAGGTTTGTTTACACCAGCATTGCCACAAACATGTGAGTAAACAAATCACACTACAATGGCTATAACATTAGTGGCAATAAAAAATTTTTAACTTTGTTATAATATTAAGGGGCCACCGTTGCATATGCTGTTTGTTGTTGACTAAAACATCATTATGCAGTGCAGGACTATATCTGTTTACAAGTAAATAAGCTGAGGACAAGCAAACCCCTTTTTCTGATGTGGCCAGATGTTTGTGGTGAAAATACCTAAGCAAACTGCACATGACACAATGTATATTTAAAGAACATGTTCCCAGCAGCTCCACTGAAGTTTTGGATATAGGACTGCAAAAGCAAGGCCTTAGAAAATCTCAGCTTTAAACAGCAGGTGAACACGCAGATTAGGTTAACGACACTTTTGGAGAATTATAGCAGAAATCCACAGAATAAACAAAGCACAAAGAGCAAGAGAAATAACAAAAGAAGTAGGTAATAACCTGGATTCTCAGAAAGGACAGAAAACCCTTCATAAGGATAGCAATGTGTAGACACTGAGTCATTACAGAAGGTGTCTGTGTATACCTAAAAGCATGAGAAGATGCAAACACATCGAAACAGTAAAACCATGGTACCTGTCTGGCCATATTTTGTTAGTTGACAATAATTGTCATTTCTAAAGATATTAAACAGTTAATCATATTTCAGACTGTCTGTATTGTTTAAATTAACTCTTTAGAAATCAGCCATTTACTCATAATCTGCAACTGTTTTTCTAAACCACTTGTATTGTCATCTTTTAAGACATCTAAGAGTCATTTTTTAATATTCATTCTTTTCTTTACTCATCACAAATTGACTGAACTGCTACTTCGATTCTAGACTGAGCATGGATGGTCTACAAAAATGACAATGTCCTCCCTTGGGTTTACATTTTAATAGGCTATCTGCAAAAGAAACAGAAGACATACAATGGTAATAATATTTATGGTAATGATAAGTATTTTGAAGAAAAATATACGAAAGCTTTTTATCAAGTGTGTCCTGTGACAAGGTGATGTATGAGAGTTGAACAAAGTGCAGGTAGGAGAGGAACACCAACAGCAGTGAACAAACAGGGAATGTCTGTGCCTTTATGTGGCAACGCACTTGCTGTGTTTCAGTGCCAATGAAAGGGACATAAATGTCGAAATGAGGGAGGAATTAGGGAGAGTGATGAGGGGGTTTGCTTAGTTTTTAGTAAGTTTAATAAATATTATTCCTACCTAAAAGACACTGTAAAATCAGTTTAATATATAAAATTATATACTATCTAATTTAACAAATAAGCATGTTTTTCATCTAAGTTTACTAAGCAAAGATTGTTCCCACAGGTATGGTTTCATGTACCAATAAGTCTTAGCCAACTATTCTTGCTCTGTTTGTAACAATGGTAGAAAGTATTTTATTTTTTAATACATAATATTTTTGAAAGGTCAAGGCAAGGAAACAAACATATTTATAAGACAGAAAAATGCAACAGGACAAAATTTGAATATAGCAGTAATTCTTTTTTTTTTAATGAATTTGTGTTTTATTGGTTAAAGATGAAAAGATTAAAATATAAAGATTTTCTTTTCAAAATTAATTTTCAAAAGAATAAGTTTTGTGGGTGTGCTTATTCCTTGCTACTCTCATATTTCGTATCTTCAGTTTTGATAGCTTGCCCAACAATACTAAACTATTATGTCTGAATGGTGAGATCTAATTAATCAGCAAAGTTAGGCTATTCTAGTGAGAGTTGACAGACTATATTAAACACCTTTTCAGAATTTTTTTGTGATGTTTTTTACGACATGTTATTCCTACAGGATATCAAATCCCAAGTTCTGACAATTTTCTTTTTTCATGTAGTTCATTCATTTCTTTTCTTCTTTTGATCAGGTTATTAAGTCTTCTATAAATTTTTCTCCTCGTTTTACATGCCATTGCTTTTAACAATTTTTAAAAGATGCTATTGATGTGACTGGCCCCAAGTGTCCTATTCAAATATAATTTTCATTTCCTGGCATAAAAAGACAATTTTACCAAAGCCTCTTTTTCTAGACTTCTCAAAAACCATTACACCTTTGTCCCTTAAAGAGATGAAAAATGAGAACTAGTATTTTTCATTCATTTCTTCAAGTATTATACATGAAATCGCTCTTCCATTTTTTTAACCCTTCATTTTAAGTATAGCTTATTGAAACACTCTGTTGTAACTATATTAGAATTTTAGTAAAATGTTTTTTTAAAAATCTGCTGCAATCATCCAACATGACTCTTACGTATAGTACCTAAAGACATTTAAAAAAATTTTTTAGCAAAAGACAGATAGCTGAATTACAGAAGTCACACTGGATTTTCCCCCAAATTAGACAATAGTGTTTTACTAAAATTTTTTGGTGTTTGGGTATAGGAAATAAGTCTCTAATGAAGAAAGAGAATGTGTATTTTCCCAAAGTGTATTTAGTCTTTTTTCTCCAAAAGTATAAGTTGTAGAGATCAATCACTAATTAACCAAAATTCAGACACTGAATGTCCTCAGCCACCCAATCCCTTCTTGTGTTACTCTGGGCCCCTAACTTATCTTCCAAGTCTTCAGTCCTTGCTTCAATCATGTGAAGATAGTAGAAGGTAAAACACAAAGTTATAACAGTGACAGAATCAGTATTACTAGAAAAATTCAAGCACCTAACTAGTAGAGAAAAACCAAGAAAAAGAAAAATCTTCTTGCACATCTTAAAAAGCATTAGAATAATTCCATATGAGACTAAACTCTCATTTGTTTTCTACAAACTAGAATCCCAAAACTTGCAAATATAAGTTTTTTCAACTTTCACTAGGATTTCCAGATTTGATAGCATAGAGATTCCCGAGTAAAAAAAAATTTGTGATGAATTCTGTCAAATTCATAGGTGTCAGCGTATAAATATCAATATTAGTATGAAACTTCAGGAGCATAACCCAAACACGATGGTTTTCTGTTCCAAAAAACATTTAAGGATTCAAGAGTATCATTTCCTGAAGGGGCTCACAACTTAATTTATTCAAGTGCCTTAGGATTTGATAATTACAAATAGAAATTTTTTTACTTCGAAATTTTACCCTTTATTAATTAGTGCCAAGAGCTAATTATTTAAAATATCACATTCATCTTTTTCTTATAAAAAAATTATTGTTCAAACTTTGCTTTATTCTAAAGAATTTATGCAAAGCAATACTGATAGTGTTTAATTTATATAAAATTATTTTTTAAGGTGTAAGGACATATTCAATAAGGATGCTTTTATGTTTTCTTAGAAAAATGAACTAACAACAAAATAAAACTAAAAAATACACATACTTTTATACTTAATAAAAAAATGTTAAAAGTTGTAATGATTTGACTATTAATACCAACATTACTATTCCTGTTTATGTAATGTTATTTTATGGTAAAATCACTGTATCCTCAGCCAGTCAAGTATTGAGGCATGTCAGCATAACAAAAAGGCCAGTCTTCATTGTTAAACTATCTGGGAAAATAAAGATTACTAATGTTACAGTAAATATTAAAGTTTCCTATAAATGTGTGTATATATGTACATATGCATTACTATTTTTAAGTTTATGAATTACTTAATTTTTGCCTACTATTACGCATTTATTATATGCCTATCACAGTATTGAGCAATTAGGTGAGATGTGCTTTAACAAACCCAATAAATAAAAATTCACTTTATAATAAACTAGGAAAAACAATTATTTTGTCAAATAATAATTCATAGATATTCTTTCACATTACAGCTGCTTTTAATTTTTAAAATAGCTTAATTTATATGCAATTGTCAGAGACAACTGACAGACAATAACGTACCTGCATCTTCATGTGTCATACATTATGCCTGGTTGGAAATAACAGCATTTTATGTTTAACTTGAGATGTTACTACTACATCACAGACATTCTGTGTTTAGGAAAGAGTCCCTTGAATGGGCTCTTATTATTACAGTCATCCCTTTTATCTAGACCCCTATTGGATGCCTGAAACTGCAGATTGTACCCAAACCTATTTTTTGCTATGTTTTTTTCTATTATTCGTACCTATGATAGTTTAATTTATAAATTAGGCACAGCAAGAGATTAACAATAGCTAATAATAATACAGAGCAATGTGCTATAATGAGTTATGTGATTCTGGTCTCTCTCTTCAAACTAGAACAAATTTCTTTTTCCTCTTCACAATTTCACAGATAGAAAATTCATTGTTCTCCTAAATCTTAGCAACCTCAGCATAGGAGTTTTTTCCTTTCCTTATTAAGGTGAGAATTTTTATCTTTTCACTTAAAGGAAGCACTTTATAGCTTCTCTTTGGCCTATTCATGTTGCCAGCATCACTAATCTTGTGCTTTGGTGTCATTATTAAGTAAAATAAGGATCATTTGAACACAGACACTGCAATACTGTCACAGCCTAACTAATAATCAAGACAACCACAGAGCAGCTAAGGGGTGGGGAACATCTGTAGTGTGAAAACACCGGACAAAGGATGATTCATGTCATGGGTAGGATGGAGTAGATGTCTAGATTCCATCACATTACTCAGAATGGCTGGCAATTTAAAACTTATGCGTTGTTTCTTTCTGGAAGTTTCCATTTAATATTTTCAGACAATTGTTGGCCTCAGGGGAACTGAAACTGGAAAGCAAAGCTGAGGATAAAAGGTCACTACTATATATGAAAGAAAACAAATGATCCATGTTTATTTTGAAAGATTACTACTATAAATACAGCTACAGTAAAGCAAAAATCCAACAAAACATTATTTCTTCTGTTGATGTAAAGACTTGGGATGCACAAGCAAATACAAATGAAGACTATCATGTTTGCCACCGATATACAAAACCAGGGAATATGATTATTGAGGACCAGGAGTGTTCAAAGTACAACCAAGCACAAGAGAAGGAGAAATAAACAGGTTTCTGAGAAGCTTTCACCCATCCTAGACTCTGTCTGAGCCTGGAAACTTCTGGGAAACCTGATTTGGACAATGTTCTAACCTATAATTTTAGCATATAAACTCTGCAATGAGAACCCAACATGTGCAAACCTGTGATAAGCTCAGAGTCAAAACTTCCAAACTGAGTCAGTATAAAAGACAGATTTTGCAACAGGAAAATGGAAAAGAGACTCAAGTGTCCTGAGGAAAAGACCTTTCTAAGTGCCCCAAGAAAACAACAAGAAACCAGCCATAGTCAAATCCTATGAATGTTCACTGACATTTTTAATAGTAATCATTACTGCCTTTTTCATTACTAGCCACTGGTGTTGAGGCAAAGTAAGCCAATATCCAGGATTTAGGGGAAAAAAAAATGACAGCAGTAGAATGGCCAAGACAAAGAGATTCAGGTTAAGTACCTGGGAAAAAGAAGATAAATGTTTTAAATAGCTCAAGGCAATAGCTCGAAGTAATCTGTTTACTCTAATTTGATTGAAAATAGGGTTGGAATAGAGGTTGCTTTTTATGCACTTAACAGTTTGGTCCTCCTGAGTTTCTTTTAAAAAGCAGGGTCAGAAGATCAGGTTGTAAATGGGGTCAATGCCTTGGCCAGGTCCAGAAGCCACAGTGTAATGACTTAATTCTGTCAGGGCCACTGCTTTCAAGTCTCAGAGAGCAACATAATGACTCCTGTTGGGGCTGGGTGAAGAAGGGTGGAATGAGAAGAGGCTTTGCCTCGAAGTAACACACCATCTTCTGTATTTATGAGTAGATTTTTTAAATATTTAGGGTGAACTGGAGTCCAATACAGCCACCTTACACTCCCTGTTGCTTGTAAGATAATGTCTGGATGTCTAGATATGCTTTTTACTTATTTATTTACTTTGTGAAGTAATATGATGTTGAAATAATTGGCATTACAGAGAAGGGGCCTGCGTAATCTTTCCTTCGTATATTTATAAATCTGTTTAAATGAAACCCACTTCTACCCCTGCTGCTTCCAGTACATGTCAACGCAGCAGTGACAAATTTACACAGGAGTCGTTGTGCATATTTATTGTGGAATTAATGAACAAAGCTGTTGCTATGCTGTATACTAGCTGTTTCTGAGCTATGGAGATTGTGCCAATGTGTCATGTAAACGTTTCCACTTGTTAAAAATTTTAAAGGACAAAACATGTGCTATATTACTCAAGCATATTTTCCCCAGGATTTGAAAGTAATTTTGACATAGATTTAATTAAACCCCCAAATCGCACTCTTATGTTTTGTAGACTGTCATCGCAGCTAAATGCCAGAGTGATTATTCTGAAGACTGGAAAACAACACCCCATTCCAACCTACATGTTCTTTGAAATTTCACTAAAAGTACAGTTGCTGTAGGCCTATTAGTAATTTTCGAGTGAAAAGTCAACAATAATTAGTTTCATTCTCTTATATAATGAATTTACACACATGTATCTGTTTTGAAAATAAGCAAATGTTGGGATGCTCAAAATAAATTATGGGTTTGGATAAGAAATAGCAACTCCACCTCAAAACTAGAGCTCTAACGGTAATATCATGTTTGTTCAAGAGTGGATGAATGTCAGTGACCAAACAGAGACAATGCAAATGAGGTTTCATGTGTCATGCATGGCATCAGGTTCTCTGGGTTTTTATGATTTATGAGTGCTCTGGAACTTCAGCATACATCACACTACTCCACCTGACCTGATACCATCACTTATTTGAAAACAGAGTGAATAAGCAGCATTGCCTAGGTTACTAGAACAATCCTAGTAAGGTTAAAGATATAAATTCTTAGAATCACTGCCTGCTAATTAAAACAATATGCACCAATCTGCAGTCTCACCAGCAATAAAGGAGGGCTCCCTGTAGGGGTCAAATTCACAGTGACAGAAAGAAATCTAACTGTGGGCGGTGAACACAATGTACAACACATATGCCTCACTGTTAAATTGCACACCTGAAACTTACCGAATTTCATTAACCAACGTCACCATAATAAAAAATAAAAATAAATAAAACAATATGCAGTGCCTGTCAAAGCTGCAGGGGTTACCACGTATGATGAGATGAAATTAGCATTCACATGAAGTCTATCTGTATTCTAACATTATTGGGAGCCAGATTAATTAAAACATATAAAATAAATAAAGTATGTTTAAGTATATAACTATTAGATAGAAAATGTTTCAGCTGCCTCAAACTTTCCTATAATTTGCTTAATCAAATGAAGCAGTTTCATTTGTCAAAATGCAACCTCAACGCAACGGCTATTCTCTATAACACTGACTTATAGAATTAATTGCCTATAGAGTTAATAATAAAGTGACATCATGTTAGATAAATTTCAAGTTAATTGCCCATCCACACTCTTTTTTGAGATTTATCTGCCAGTAGTCCTATTTTTTTAAATGTTTGTATCTCTATCATCTATCAACTATTATCTATCTATCTATCTATCTATCTATCTATCTATCAATCTATTTATCTATCATCTATCATCATCATCATCATCATCATCATCATCATTATCTAACTATCTATCATCTATGTATCTATCTAGCATCTCCCCATACCCATCATTGTGACTGCTACTTGATCAGAGAGTTGGAGAGCCAAATAAAACAGCTAATATAGGCCTATATGCTTTTCAAATAATTTAGAAATATGGGGCCTGGCTAACTCATTTAAACAGATTTCATTATTGAACATTTTAACCAAGAGGCACAGATGTAAACTGAATGTTAGCATTAGGCTGTTAAGCCAAAAATTGTAATATAATTTTCAAGATGTAGAGATGTTTGGGGAATCTATTTTGGTCTATATGCAAGCAGAGGCAAAAGATACCCACCGGGATATCCATGGATAGAAGGGTAGGTATACATAATTAAGGAGAGAGAACATAATCATACTGCCCCTGAGAGACATGGAAAATATGGCTTTGAACTTCTTCTTTATTTATAATTCTTTTCTGGGAAAATAAAAATGCTGGTTAAACCCAATTCTTCATCTCAATGCCTTCATCTAAGCAGCTGATTATATTTATAGAAAAATACACAACCACAAAAGACTACTCATAGTTTGAATTTATAAGCAGAGATGCCACAGAGTTCTTCAAAAACGATTGGAAAGTTTACTACACTCCTATCATCGTTTCTTTCTCCCTGTTTATTATTTCAGAACTTTTCTTTTGCTTCTCCTTAAATCTCCATAACCTTCTTCTTTGTTGTTTTCAACTAACTGATGCTTAACTTCTTTTATTTAAAAAATATTAGCAACCAGACTCTTATATCAGACGCTTATATCAGAAAATACGTCCATCTACTTACACCTGAAAGTGCTTATTTTTTCCCCTTCTGTTTAATGAATGAAGAATCCATTCTCTCCTCTAAATCCAAGTCTGCCCTTTGTTCATCGGTTTGTATTCTCTCTAGCCAATCCATGTGCTGCTCTAGCAATTGGCTTCTCTTCTTTTTGCCTTATAAAATTTCCTTTCTCTCTGTTTCATTATTTTCATTCATAGGTCTCTCTCCTGACCACAATACATATATCTATATCTATATTGATAGATGATAGATAGATAGATCTGCACTATATACTCCACATTTGTCTGCTCATTTTTAGAGAAACATTCTGTCAATAAACTACCTGTGCTTGCTATCTCACTTTCTCAGCTTCTTTTCACACTCTTACATACTCTTACCAAAGTCAACCATGGCCTTAATCTTTCCAAATCAATGTTCATTTCCCAATTGTTATAATACTTAATCTCAGCAACAGATGATTTGACTCATCATTTTGTCCTTCATGAAAAACTTTGTCACTTAGCTTCTGAATATCTTACACTCTTGGTTTTCCTCCTATATTACTATGCATTTGTTTCCTTTGCTTGTTCTCCGTCCATCTCCTGACCGCTGAAGGTTGAAGTACAGTGTTCTGTCCTCAGCTCTCTGCTTCCAGTGTGAACTCATTTCCTGTAGTTTATCTCCACTAGTCTCTTGCCTTGTCTCTTCATTAATATGCTTACAACTCGTAAAGATGTGTATCCTGCTCTAAACTCTCTTTTCAATTTTCTGACTCATATCCAATAGCATATATGACATCTTCTCTTGCTTGTTTAAAAAAGATTCAAATTTAACTAACCTTAAATGCATATGTACATGTATAAATATTCTTTTTACAAATACTTCCAAATGTATGAGGCTTCAAATGATTCACAGTTTAGTAAATGTCTTCTCAAATTATTGTATTGGCTTACTTATATTTAAATTCCATAAACTCCATGTCTAATCCATAGCAAATTGCTTAAGACAGACAAGCAACTTTGTTCCACCATGGCACTTCTGTCATCTTGGTTCAGATCACACTATCTCTGTCTCTTTTATGGAAAACTGTAATAAGTTTCTAATTGACCTTATAACTCCACCTTGTTTTTTTTGCACTAATGAATTCCAGTCAAATATAAATAAACATACATACACAGAGCCTTGGCAATTTTTTTCTATTTAACTGCTACATAAGTAAAACAATTTTAGTTATTTTTCTATAAATCCACCAAGAACCTTAATTTATTATTCTGACATCAATTGTAAATTATGATTTGGCTGCCAGCTATATTTTAATCTTCCTGGTTCTGCCACCTAATGGCAACCAAATTGTTGTCCCTATCCTTAAGTGTTACCCATATATATTTTTGCACTTTCATCTATATAATTTTGGGTCATAGTTGTGATTTAAATGATGGATAATCATCAAGAAAGACCTATCTGGGATCTAATTTGTTCTGAATCTTTGGGAAGTAACTTATCAAACAGTATCTGTTGTTTCAATTTACTGTTACAACTTTTAAAATTATATCTCTATGTTAAATTATTATGAATTTTTGAAAGTCATTATTGATTTGTGGTAGAAATAAACGAAGTGATCATTTCCATTTAGATATCTCCATTATTACTACAAAGTGTTATATTAGGTCAATCTGTTACTGTCTTTTCCTTCTAAGTTATTTTGTATATAATATTTCTGAGGAAATTTGGAGATAAATGTATTAGCTAGGATACATGTTAAAACTAAAATTAAATTGTGGTTCAATATTGTTTCTACATATCATGGACTTCAGTACAACCTAGTCTGACAGGCAAATATATTTAAGAACTTTTGAGGTCACTTGTAAGCTTTTTAGATGTGGTGAAGAGGAAAGAGTACTGACAAAATGTAAGCATAACTCATATCCAGAATTTGAGGGAAAGGGTTTTAGGACATTATACAAATCACTGAAAATTTGTATATTAATTAGAGGAACACATAGAAATAAGTACTTAAAGTGATTATCATATAAGAAAACTCATGAAATGTATCACATCTGCCTGAGGACCCATCAACCAATAAATTGAAGCTCTGTTGTAACCACAAAGTTGATGATGTGGTTTCTTGAACTAAAAACAAACATTGCATATTATGCATTAACTGAAAATTTTTGAGTTGAGCTGAAGAAGTTCTTTATACTTTGCTTAAACTGTATTATAAGAACTACATCATTAATTGCCTATGCACTTCATTGTGCTGGCAAGTGCCAAATCTCCTTTACTTATACAATTCTCTCCAATTTTTTTTTTGTCTCACATGACTATCTGGATGATAACCACAAGCAAAGGTTCTCACTTTTCCCAATTGGTTTTAAATCTTTGCTATTAGTAAAATTTCAAATTATCTCTAAAATGTCTGTAGGTACCCCTCAGAAAATAATGTAAAAGTGAAATGTAAATCACATTAATAAAGAATCATTTTTCAACTGCATTCTAGAACATTTGATTCCTGATTACATAGGCTGAGAGTAATCAATAGAAAATTTCTTATCATCCTGTTTTTGCTAACAAATATTAAAGAGGAAAAATCAACTACATTAAAAAATTAAAGTTGTAAAATATGTTCTTCATTTAGTAAATTACAGAAATATTACATTCAGCATTTGAAAATAAGATACTAAGGAAGTAAACATGACAAGTGAAGGTGTCAGCAAGAGGTAATGACTGATACAATATTTAAACAGTCTCAAGACAAAAGACAAATTATTTAAATCAATGTTTTCATTTTTTTCTGTCACTATTGAATTTGTACTTTTAACTATGATGAAATATTCATGTAGCCATAGAAAATATGAAATAAATATTAAACTAAAATATTTATTTTATAACTTGAAACTGAAGAAAACAGATATAACATGCAAATGTACAAAACAAAATAAGACTATGTATTTGAAAGTTAAATTTAGTTCATATATGTCACAAAAGGGAAGAATTTGATAAAAATTAAACGCAATGACATCAACTTAGTCTCTAAAGTTCTTTTTTTGGATGGAAGATTAGGGGAGTAAAATAACATTGGTATAGGTTTAATAGTTATTCTATTAATAAACTAAATAGCATAAGATTTTATCATTCTATTAATTAAACAGAATAGAAATATTTTTAAATAGAATTTATTTTAATAAATAAATAAATAAATAAATAAATAAATAAATAAATAAATAGAATAAAATAAGGAAAAGTGCCCTACAATAAATTAATGAGAAAGGTAACTATAAGATAATTTTTTCAAATGCATACCAAGAAACTAATAAGAAATATATTTTTAAACTTGAGTTAGTTACTTTTTAAGTAGTCTTATCCACAATCAGAAAACTTACTATCATAAATGTAGCCTATTATAATCTGGGAAATTTAGTTCTGTAATAATTTACCCAGAGTCTTTTAATGCACGATTATAACCTACTCTAAATCTAAAAGAAATCCTGTGTGGCTTCACAGACTCAAGTTTGAAAATTTATTGTAATTGAATGTTGACAGTTATTGCAGTTCAGTCTTGAAGCCAGTAATCATGTTAGTGAGTTCTATTGGCCAAGAACTGTACTAAATGCATTAGTAGTTAATTCTTACAAATGTCATAGAAAGTACTATTAAAAGTAAATTTTAAAAACCACAGGCAAGTAAGCTATTATGGTATTGTAGACTTAAGCAGAACTGTTTGGATCATACATGCAGTAAAAGAGAAGGAAAAATCCCTTGCTCCTGACCTAATAGCATTAATTTGCTGTAGGAATGTTGGCAGGTCATTTTTAATACCTTAGGTTTGTTACCGAATCTATATTACATTGGCTTTTATTGTGATAAAACCATATAATATTTGTGAAATAAATAATATTTGAAATTAATAACTGATTTATTATTATTATTTACTGGTATTCTCTTTCTCTCTCTCACTTTCTAGTTATATTTTTGAATATATTTGTTGAAGAGTCTTAATATCTAAATCTTCCTCTTGGAGACATTTTTTTGTTTTATGCAAAATCTATCAGTTATTTACCTACTATTTATCTATAAATGCAAGGCAAACACATAAATATCTAATGTTTACAGAATCTTTTATAGAGTTTTCAAAAATTAGGAGAAACAAACATTTGGTATGATTTTAATAACCTAATTTATGAGTGTACACATTACAATGATTCCTAAAACATGTTATATAATGGAAAATATATGGGATTCTGTATTTCACATTTTATTAGAAAATAAAATAGCAATACAATGATATAATTAACTTAGATTAAATGTTAAATATGTTAAGTGAAATAAGTCACATAGAGGAAGACAAATATCACATGATTTCACTTACATGTGAAATCTAAAGAACAAAATAAACAAAACAGAAATAGATTCATAGATAAAAAGAACAAACTGATGGTTGCCAGATGAGAGGGATGCTGGGGTACTGGGTGAAAAAGGTAAAGCGATCAGGAAGTACAAATTGGTAGTTATAAAATAGTCACAAGATGTAATGTAAAGTATAGGGAATATAGTCAATATTATAATAACTATGTACGGTGCTGGGTAGGGACTAGACTAATTGGGGGCATCACTTAGTAAACTGTAAAAATGTGTCTAACCACTATGTTGTATACCTGCTACTAATAGAAATTGATATTAAATGTAGGTGTAATTGAAAAAATAAAAAATGCAAAAATGAGAAGTAAATTGTAAAAATAAAACACAACTCAGTTAATTTCCCATCAACAAATTCAGAAAACTTTAATATAGGTATGCCAGAATTTAAGGAATTAATCAAATAGGTTCTGATGTTGTGGATACTGAATGCATTTAGAGAAACTGGAGCTTCTGTGTGTCAGGATGCTGGCCTTAAAATAGTTACATTATAGTTGTTCAAGTTACTAACTTCACCACTTCTTTTCCAAAAAAAATAAAATATAGCAATCTAAAAGCACATGTGGATTAGCAAATGGCATTTACTGATGTATTTTAAAATATCTATGGGTAGCGAACACACAATGCCTTACTGTTGAATTATACACTCAGAACTTACTGAATTTCATTAACCAATGTTATCATGATAAAAATAAATAAATTTTTAAAAATCGAACATTTCCCATCAACAAATCATGAATGAATGAATGAATGAATGAATGAATAAAAATATCATTGGCAGCTTAGGTTTCTAGCCTAAGTTCTACAAGCCTCATCTTTAGAAAAAAAAAAAAAAGCAAAAAAAAGAAAGAAAGAAAGAAAAATGATGCTTGGGTGAAAGAACCAATTAAAAAATGGAATATAAATGTCTCTCTAGATTATACCAAAGAAAAGGAACACAATGTCAAATTGCATTCAAATAGTACAATCCATAGCCATAAAAACCATATTTCCCAAGTCGTTATTGTTTGTGATACACATTTAAATGTACAGAACATTTGCCTTTATGGCAGTTTTATTCTTAGCACAGTAAATGGCAAAAGGGTTGTGTTCAATTGACTTTCCCATAAAAGGTTTAATTCTCTATTCATTTTGGCATAGGTTATATCTTGCGTTTCTTCCTCCAGCCAACATCTATACTCCTGAGGAACTGAATTCTGCTTTGTATGACAGACAGACCTGGTGTCTGAGAGAGAGAAAGTTATACCTGTTATAAATGATATGGTTTGCAGCAGTTAGAAAGCCCTTTTAGGGTGGGAGTGGAAATGGGAAGTGACTTTAAGGCAAAACTGTCATCACAATAAAGAGCTAGGCATCACAAAAAATAGAAATTTTATGCTATGCTAAGCATCCTCATAAAGTATTTGATATCACTAAACAATACTACAATATTTGTTTCTTTGTAATCAGATAAATGTGAACAGAAATAAATTAGAAACATGTTATGCTCTTAGATATGTTATGTGTTTTATCTACAGTTCCACAAATAATAAATCATAAAGATAATTCTTAGTGAATTTATGACTATGTTTAAGAATAAGTAATAGTAAATTCTGTGCATACTACAGAAAGATTTAAAGATTATACACAAATAATAGGAAGACAGATAATTATAGATATTTAAAATATAGAAATATAGAGAAATAAATAAAATTATAGATATGTATGTTTTCAACCTGGGCTCTAATCTCATTTTTAAAACATCAATATACATGATTGTACAAACATAATCTATTTTAATGTTCAAATATAAATGCCAGACATAAATCTGATAAAATCAATATGTGAAACACATAGACTTACCTTAAAGTTCAAATAACCAATGAATAACACAAATCCTACTTTCTTTACAATTGTTTTAAATATTTAATAATATTTTTCCAAGACTTCTTTTTATTATACTATTTTATTTTGAGATATAGAGTCATGTGCATTATAAGAAAGAACACAGAGAGACTCCATGTACCTTCTACCTAGTTTCTAGTATTGGTAACATTTTGGGAAACTATAGCACAATATCATAACCAGGATAATAACTTTGATATTATCCATTGATCTAACTTGGATTTCTTATTTTACTTGTATCAATTTGTGCATGGGTGTGTGTATGTTCTGCTTAATTTTACCGCATGCACTGGTTTCAGTATTCACCACCATAGCCAAGAAGATGCAGAATAGTAAAGTCTGCAAATATTTTAAACATTTTAAGGCACCAGTATTCTTTTAAGGCAGAAGTTAACAATTTTTTTTGAAAAATTCTAGATAAAACATTTTTTAGGCTTTGCAGGCCTATAAATTCTCCTTTATTGACTGCTAGGCAAAGGTTTAAATAATCATCTCTTATTAAATCTAAAAGTAGCAAAAGTTGTATTCTAAGGAGGAAAAATCGTTCCTATTATTTTATTTGTTTTGATTTTTTCTTAAACTATTAAACATACGTTTTTAGCAGTTCTTGAACCTAAAATTTTGATATGCCTCCTCCTGTGCCATTATAAAAATTGCTAAAATCCCACAGAAAATATAATTCACAGACACAAAAATTAATTTAACTAATTAAATTAATTGAGCCATCACAATGATGCAGGACTTCAACTCTGGCAAATGTGCTATGATTTATAAATAGAATTTTAACTATATATATGATGAGAAAGTATTTTAAAGCAATCATAGCTCTAATAAATAATAAATATGTTTAGTATAAGCCTAAAGAACAAAACTTTTCAAATGATTGCTTAGGAACTCATAAGGTAGCCCACATTTTTAGCCAATACATCTGTCTCCATGGTGACTTACATATTGAGTTGCATTATGCCTAAGTATCCAGCATTAAAGTAAAACATTAAATATACCAGATTTCTTTCCCACATATTTTATATCATGCATTTTCACATAATCAATTCCCTGGTGTTGTTGGACAAAACTGATTATCATATTTCAAAAAACTTCCACTGTACCATCACAGGTCAAAATGACAGAAAAAATACTCCTTTATGAGCTTTAATAGAATCAATTTTACTTATTTATAAAAAGATGTGATAGGAGAGGGGAATAAACTGAACTTAAAACCAAAGTAGCTGCTATTCTCTCTATAAAGGAAGAGAATCTAATATAAAATTCTCTGTGCATGTACTTGAGATACATGAAGGTCTCTCTGATAAGGAAACTATTCTTATAATTTGACTTCACTTATATCAAACAGCTTCTAGTAGCCAAAATAACTACAGAGCATTGAATTTATGTCATTTAAAAGCTCTGTGTATTACTTTTTTTTATCACCTTGGAAATGATACTTTATATTATCAAGTTTAAAAAAGGACGATTTTTTTAAAGCCATTTTACCTTAACTGGTGAGCAATTTAAATTTAGTAACATATCTGAAGCATAAATTTAAGCTAAAAATTAAAACATCAGACTAATTTTGAAAGTGTACCTGAATAAGAATATTTTGAAAAATTCGGACATGGAACCAAAGATTAGAAATCAGGTAGATCAATCCCTGACCTATTAGCATAATGAAAGTTCCATATATTTAACACTTTAGAATTTTAGTTGGGTTATGACTATTAATGAGCAAATATTCTCTCCAGCATAAATAACAAAACAAATAAGTATGCTTCTAAGTCAATAAATGACTTTAAAGCTGTTCAATGATTTATTTATATAGCATATTAAAATAATTTGTCAAATTCAGCAATACTTTTTCATAAACAAAGACCAATGATTTTGAGTAGTATGAAAGTAAATACCAATACTTAACATTTTAAATAACGGTCACCTCAGTTTGACTAATGGAGTTTAGTATGATTTCTTCATAGTTATTTCGATGGGCATTTACGGATTCCATATAATTTGAATTATGTGGTGCAAACTGAAACCATCCTTTTTAATCAGGAGGAAATGAGATGTTATCACAGCATGGCTTGGCACTCACTATTCCCTCAGTCCCACCCCAGGTGATTTTCACGTGGGTGGTTTTGGCCTGCTGACTGAATTGGCCAGCCACCCTGTGTCCCTAAGATAACTGCATGATTGGGAAGCCATATGGTACAATGCTGTAAGCTATATTAAATTTGGAGTCATAGTTTGGCCAGCTTCATTCTCATAACTGAGATTCAGAATTCTCCATGTAAACATCTATACATTTGCTGCTTATTGGTGTAATTAAGCTCACTTTTTTTCCCTCTTTCTTTCAAACATTTGCTGATATAACATTGTGTTCAAGTTTAAACTTAAAGGTGCTAGTTGAGAAGGAGGAAACAGAGGAGGGTGACACTTTAGGTTCACCCTGCACTTACCTTTAAAGAAGCAGTCTTCGTTATGAACAATGGTAATCTTTTGTTTCTTCAAGCAGGCAGCTCTGTGTACTTCACAGTGGTTTTCGTAGAATTCTCCATCAG
This sequence comes from Cynopterus sphinx, assembly GCA_030015415.1. Classification (NCBI taxonomy): domain Eukaryota; kingdom Metazoa; phylum Chordata; class Mammalia; order Chiroptera; family Pteropodidae; genus Cynopterus; species Cynopterus sphinx. The sequence continues at coordinate 41,666,525 of CM057390.1, forward strand.
AGCCACACACAGGCTTGTAGTGGCGCTTGCAAAGGTTCATGCAGGCACATTCTGCTCGCCCCGTCTCTCTGCTGATAACACAGTGCCTTCCCAAACCACAGTATTTATTTTCACAAGATCCCAAAGGCCCATCCTGAATGTGAAATCCTGAGGATAAAGAAGAAAATATTGTTTAGATTCATATCGCAAATAATACCTTCGTGTCAAAGTTTCAAGTAAAAGAAAATAAGAGAAAATATAGTATAATCAGGGTACAGTTGTGCTCAGTAGAAAAGTTAATTGGCAGATGAACTTTTTCATATACACCCTCAATATTCTTCCCACCCTCCCTCCTCTTCTTGAGCTCTCTTCTCCCTCCCCAATGAGTGGTGTGGTCCTTATGGACAAAGTCTCTAAAGTTAAACTGCCTGAGCTCAAATTCTGGCTTTAACATTTACTAGCTTTATATCCTTTGATGTCATTTTTCTGTGCCAAGTTGTCCCATCGACAATATGAAGATAATAGTATAGACCATTTCCTAGATTTGTACAAATTACTACCTTTAATAATACAGAAAGTGCATCGCTGGTATGTAGTCAATGTTTCATAAATGTCAAATTTTACAAGAACAGAATTCTGGAATTCTGGATAGGAGAAAGAAAATGTATGTATATAAGACAGGAAATAATAAGATATGAGTGAAAAATAGTGTCTTGAAATTTCTCAATAGCTGATCCTTCCTTTGTTTGTCCTTTTCCACTTGACAATCACTTATGCAGTTCATGACTGAATTAATAAATCATGGATTGTTTGATTTCCTTCTTACTTATTCATCCACTGGTATAAGAAAAGTATAGATCGATCCAGCAGTCTTGTACTAAAACCAAACAGTTTCAGTCCCTATGCTTTTTATAGGTAGCACTGGCTTTTCTCCTTTGAGAACTATTTCTTACTAGAAAATAAAAAATGTCAGTAAACTACATATATATATGTATACATATATTTGTGTGTGTATATATATGTGTGTGTATATATGTATATATATGTGTATATGTAGTTATATGTATATATTCATATACACAGATATAATATGTATATACACATATATAGATGAATCATGTCTATATATATATTTATCATCAATGACACCTATATGTTGCAAAGAAGAAAGAAAAGAAGTTGTAAATTTAAATTACAGGAATTGTTTTAAGTAGTATAAAATCATCTCTTTCCATAATTGCATTGTAGTTATTAAGAATGTGGATTCTGATCCAGAGCTTAAATCACAGCTCCACCAGCTGCAAGCATCAGGACCTTGGGTAGGTCCCTAACACATCTGTAACTCAGTTTCCTAATCTGTGAAGCAGGAATAATAGCGTCTCCTCATAGGGTTATCAAGATGAAAGGGCTTGGCACATATAAAACTCCATTCAAGTATTAGTTATGATTATCTATATTACTTTTTGAAAGTAATTTGCAGACGTACACAAATGAAATAGTATTTAAACAATCTGATTTGTTTTTTAAATGAAACCCATGCAGCACTTTTTTCACACAATGCACACTTTCCAAATGAAAGTTAGCAAAATTAAAATTACCAAAAAAGACCAACACTATGAACAGTATAATTTTTAAAAGCTAATTTATGTTTACTAGCAATATAAATTGAAATAAATCTTGCTGAAAACAATTTAAAAATAGTTGTAATCTTTGATACCATATTTTAATTGTTGATAAAACATTCTATAAAATTTAAAAGAAAAAGTTTAGAATAATATAATTTATTGAATAAAGCTTTTCAATATTTGGAAATTTATTTAATGAAATAGTTCTTGAAGTTTAGCATGAAATTAGATGGCCTAGAGAAGTTACTAAAACATAGATTTGTCTCCATTTACTCTAGAGCTTCTGATTCTGTAGATCTGAGGCATAGCCCTGAATTGTTATTGCTGTTTACAGGTGATGATGATATTATTGCTTCCAGGAACAAACTTTAGGGCCTTTAACTTAATGAAATTCTAATTTATAATTAAAATAAATATAACACACAAAAAAATAGTAGGCAAACAATTGTTACAGCTCTTAAGTGGAAAAGATGAGAAGTTCATGATATGATTAAAACTCTGAAAATAATGTAAATATTAAGAATTAGGAAGAAATAAAAAAAGATATAGAAAAATTAACATGTTTAGCAAAGTGGTTATGATACTGGGTAAATTTTTCTATTTTACATTATTTATTATTATTATTATTATTATTATTATTAATTATTTTATACCTACAGCATCTGGTATACCTAGGTGGTCTCCCATCCATGTACTAACCAAGCCCAACCCTCCTTAGCTTCTGATATCAGTCGAGATTGGGCATGCTTAGGGTGGCATGGCTGCAGATCATTATTACTTTTTAATATTCAATACTATACATTAAAAAAGAAAGTCCAAAATTATGTCAGTTATAACTGACTGATTTTAATTTGGAAAATCTTTTTATCCTTATACTACTACTTATGCCATTGTTGATGTAATGTTTACGGGGAACAAAACAAGGCTGTTATTTTAACAGGGAACTTTGACTCACATAGTTTTATTTTGTGTAATTTTATATCTTATTTCCTTTATTTTTTTTTACTATCTTACTAACAAATAATTTCTTGCTATCAAATAAAGAGTTTAAGATTTATTAAGAAAATTTTTAATTTATTTTTTATTATCAAAGAGTAAGTTTAACATTTATCAAAAAAGTCTGATCATTTTACATTTAGTGAAAAATGAATCTGGCCAATAAAATCAGTACAATTTTCTTCTCAGGGAGAAATGTTCTCCCATAAAATGAGGTCATTTCTAGTATATCTAGATTGGTGAGTATCTTTCCCAGATTCTCTCTTAAATTTTTCCTCTTAACTCCTGTACTCCAATTGGAGATTTGTATTAGGATATTGGCTATTTTGTAGAAGTCAATGAACTCTTTTACATTAACTAGAAGCTGTGTGTTGTGTGCAGCTGCCATAATTAAAAAAGATTAATTCATATACTATCTAGAAAGCTCATATTATGTAAATGAATAGCTAGAACATATCCTTTCCGACAGTAATTATCCATAACTAATGCTTAAGTTTCAGCTGAGATTAAATCAATTTAATCTGATCTACATGTCAAATATTTCTTTTATTTATATTCAGTCCAATAATACACTAAAGAAATTTTAATCAAGAACTTATCTTTATATCTTCTACCTCAATAAAATAACATTTATTCCCATAGGAGGGCTATATATTGAACAAGCTCATCACTTTATAATCTTTATGCCTTCAGAGCTTTATAAAAATTCCTCTAAAAAAAGATAGAAAACAAGGCATTGAAACATTAAAAAATTAAAGTCACTGTCATAAAGCAAAAGTAATTTTATGTAATTTTCAAAGATGTTCTTTTCAGATTCTCAATCATGATGAAATTTTCTTCAAGTGATTCATATTATATGCACTTTATCAAACAGGTACTTAAAATAAAGTGGATCTAGATAGAAATAAACATTAATAAAATATAATTATTTTTATGTTCTAGGTGCTATATTAATTGCTATAGGATGAACAAAAAGAGTAGCCATTGACATTTTTCTAGTGGCTCATGAAGGGGATAAGAGGATTTGAGAGTGCCGGAGTAGAGAGGCAAAGATTTAGGAGCTTGTTTAGGGGCACAAAGGAGATGAATAATATCAGGTAAGACCTCATGGACAATGTATCACATCATGATTGAGATTATGTTTGAGGAATGGGTTAGGAGTTCAGAAGGCTGATATAGGGATAGAGACAGTATAAAACAGACTGATACTTGATTAAAAACAGTAACAGCAGAGGGAGAGAAGAACCAGATTTTGATGAGCTAATTACCTCTAGTGATTAGAGTGGCAATGAACATCACTGATTTAGAGTGCAAAGCTATCTGAGATGTCCCATAAAATTATACAGCAGTAAAGAACAAAATGTAAGTATTATTTAACTTTGATTTGTTAAGAACAACAGATTTCTGGTCAGAGAACAAGATTATATTCTTTGCTTTTCCATTCCATATTTGTCTGGCCTCAACCAGGTTGCAGTCTCTTTAGGCCTGATATTCAAATGGCAAAACAAGGGGGAACTAATTATTCATCTTTATATTTACTCTCGTTCAAACAATCTTTCTAGTTAAGAATGTTTGACAAAACATAGTTTCTTATCAGAGCTAAAATCTGAGACATACATTTAGTAAGCTTTCTCTAGAATGCCTAATATTTAAACTTCACCTGCATTCAACAATCATATGCTAATGATTATCTAATTTAAATATTTTCATGCTCTAGAAATAGCCCCAGCTATACTAAAGAACAACATTGAGCAACTCTAGTTTTAATCCAGTGGAATGTAAACATCCATTAAAATGGGTGTTTCCAAATAATATACCTAAAGTTTCCAAGAATATTTATTGTATAAGCATTTCCCTCATCTGCAAAAAAATGTCTCACATTTATATGGTTAAATATTGTGATTTAGAAGTAAGTATAATAATTTGGTGGCAGTTTGCTGCCCACATATGGAAAAACTGTAAAACTATAGTAAACCCAAAATATAATTTCCTGTTGCACACTATCAACTCTAATAAAACACATTCAGTCATCATGAACTTCATGGTAAGTGGAGGAAGTTCAAGTACATTCTTCAATATTTGCAGAAGATGGAACACAGGATGATCTTTCATGGCCTTTAATGATTGGGGTATGTATGTCTTGCTACTACCTTGTGAAGTCAGTCAAAACTAGGCTGCTTTACTGAAAATATGTACGTTGTGCCACTACTGAAAGAAATTGGAACTGTCACACATCTGTAGTTCAGAGAATATGGAGCTTTCTTCCCCATCTTATTTCAGACAATTAATTCATTAGATTTCTGCAAGCATATTTATGTAATTCTGCTATCTGATTTATTTCTTAAAAAGTAAATATGGAAAAGGCATAAAAAATTTATTCAACATTACATTTTTTGTTTAATGCAAATAAATTTTTGCCAGTGCATTTTAAAAAGTTAGGTGATTTGAGATAATTAATATGTCAATGGTTACTTCTTATTTGATGTTTTCAACTGCAGTATGATCATTTTAATGATGACAACAGAGCATAGAATGAGCCTAAGATACACTCCCAAACTCTTTCCAACCTCAGCCTGTGACCTTGATACAAAAATACAGAAAGATTTTTCCTAATCATTAATTTTGTGCTTTCCATGTTCCATCTAGGAGCCAAGGTTTCTCTTTTAACTTAATTTCTTCAGTCCACTGAGGACTTGAAGTAGTACTTATGGTTACAGATATTAACAGATAAAAATACTTTCATCATCTGTGTGATTTATTTATTTCATAAAAATGGGATGAGAGCCAAAGAAATCTCACTTGATAATAGTTTCCATTAGTAACTGGAAATGTTTTGACATTATAGATAAGTTAGTGGATTGATTGATGGATGTGACAGATCATAGATAAATATATCATATTTAACTCTTTTTTTAATTACTTTGATTATTAAAAGTAAAATATTTGTTCTAAAATCTTTTAGTTCTGTAAATGTTTTGAGTAATGGTTAGAGAAAAAATGCAATTTTTTATTTTTTAGTTAGTAGCTTAGCTGCCACTTAATAATTAGCTGTCACTCTTCCCTATGAATCATCTTGATTCATATAATAAATAAGAAAATAATCGATTAGCAGACATAAAAAATTACATTTTTTATTCAATGAGATAAAAGACATATGCTAAATCATCTGTGAGGTTTAAAATATATCAGGCTTTGGAATAAATCCAAAACTTTAAAAATATTTTATTTTTTATTAAAATTTAAAGCAGTAGATAGAGAATTCTCAAGTAATGTAGAGATTTTCACACAATGATAAAACATATTAAAACTTAAATAAAAATTTTAAGTAGAACTCAGAGATTGTACTAGAAGAGCGGATTTGGCTACACAATCTTCAGATTTAATACAATGCTGATTGTTCAAGTCAGACCATCATATGGCTAATAGAGAATTAAGAAAGAGATGTTACAACTATGGCAATAAATGACTATTAGAAGAAGAATATTGCTTTTAGAATATAAAAGCTTTAATGTTAAAATCAACTTCAATAAATTATTTTAATATGCTTCATTTTTTTGAAAATTATTTTTCTTTATGAACATGTTTTTAATGCCTTCTTTTTAATGCTTTTAATTAAAGAACCTTTTTTAGCATTATCATAGCAAAACTGAGCAGAATGTACAGAGCCCCATAAGCCAGTCACAAAAGGACAAACACAGTATGTACCACTTATGGGAGCTTCCTAGAGTAGTCAAAATCATATGGGCATAAAGTGGAAAACAGAATGAGTTTCATCCCAAGAATATTTGTTTTCCTTTTCTTCTTCTCACCAAAGCAGTGGACACAAATGAGTGTTTTGTAGATGTAATGGGATGTAAAAACACAAAACACAATATCCAAATAAAATATATATATACACACACATACATATATATATATATACATATATATGTATGTGTGTGTGTATACATACACACACACACACACACACACACATATGGCAATGTGGTATGTTCACTGTAGAGCATCAGATGTTTACCCTGGTCTTTGCTCTTTTTGACTTCTCTCTATTCTGTAGCTCTATAAATGTTTCATTTTTGATCCATATCACTCTGTTCATTTTTCACTTTTTAAAATCCAATTTACTTTTAAGTTATTCCATGTTTATGACTTCTGTATGTTTGGAATTATCATTTTTCCTCAAAATAAAATCAATGTTTTTAATTCATTGCCTAACCAAATGAAAGTTTTTTCAGTTATTTTAAAACATTATTTTATTAAGGTTATTGCTTAAACAAGTTGTTTTCTCAGCCCTCTCAATATTTTGATCCTGGTGTTCTCATCCCTGAATTTGATTGGTTTTAAACCATTGATAAACTCTCTACAAGTTATAAAATGAAATAAAATGAAGGAAAACAATACACTGCAATATATAAAGATACACTTTATATTTTTATAAATGTTTTTATGTTATATGATAACCTCTCCACACAGCTTGGTTTTTTAAACATGATTTGGTTAAATATAAATTTGTACTCATTTGTTCTGCTCAAGTTTTTTTAACATTTTTTACTAAAGTGAGTGGCACTTTTAAAAAACATTACAGAAAATTATCAGATAGTATGTTAAGACTATTACTTCCATCAGTTTCCAGAAGTCTTATATGTTTTCTGTTGCATTTTTCCCATCATAACCTCTACATCTTTAACTGCTGTGTAACTGATTTGTATTATTTTAGTTTTATTTGTACTGGCCATTGGCCAAATAAAAGGAGAAAAATTTCTTTATAACCTTCCTAGTCCTCCTAGGGTCCAGACCATTTATACTACAGATCGGATTGATTATTTGTGAATTATGCTCCACATGGGTCTCATAATAACTTCTAAAGTTGTTTTGTAAAAATGTGGTATATGTTTTATAACTGGCCCAACATTTTTTGTTTTTAGCTGGAAATGGTATTTAAGGTAATGATTTGGGCTGTTCAGTGAGTTGCTCAGTTTTTCTAGGTCTCTCCCATGTTATAGGATGTATACATATTACTAAACTTCTGTTTGTATTTCTCCTATTAATCTGTCTCTTATTACAGAGTGTGTGCAAGGGTGGGGGTGTCTCAGCCAAGAATATAGAAAAGTAAAGGGCAAATTATTTTTTTCCGTCCTATACACTTGCTTATTTCTTTTTTTGTTCCTTAGCTTAATCATGTTGGACCAAACAGTTAAGGTAACAAAAGTGTCTGTACAACCTAGATATGATGCTAACACCTGGGAAATAATGTAGAAAATGCTCAAACACTCTGTGGTAGAGTTGGTTGGGGAAACTAACATAGTCCTGTATTTCCACAGAAAATGCTTTTATTTGTCTTTAGAACTTTATTTACTATTTTGTGAAAATTGCTGTCTTTACTGTTAATAATCTAGGAAAGACTGAAGGTTTTCTGATTAATCAAAAAGTGGAAACTCTTAACACTATTTTCCAAAGTCAAATGCTATACTATGTAGATCTAGAATATTTTCTTTGTAGAATCTACCCTAAGTCAAATGAAATCGGTAATTTTTAGATCTCTTTTATATGAGAGAGAATTTGATACCCATTGCTTTCTTTTTTCCCAATTCCATAAACAAAGAGAGAGACAGACATTGTTTTAGAATATTTCATACCACCTATATATTATAATTTTAATTTAAAAAATTTGCTTATCATCTTTTCCTGTTCTAAATAATGCTGCCAATATTACATATGGATAGAATAATTTTAAGTATACAATTACAGAAAAAGAATATAACCCAAATTTATTAATAGTTTATAGATTTATTGTATATTTATTTTTGTACACTATGTATTATATTTCAGATTCTTTTGTTAGAGCTAGTTATAAACTGCTATAATTTATTAACTAATTAACCTATTTTTAAAACGACATTTATAAATTTTATGCTCTAATTTTGTCTGGTGACACGAACTTTCTGTCATAAGTGACTAATTATGAATCCATTAATTGCTGTCCTTTACCCACCTCCTTCTATTAATATGGCTTCTAAAGATATAAAGTTTTAACAAAATTATTAAATAATATAGAACTCTAGTGAGTGAATCCATATCACCTATGTTGTAAAATTAATTAAACAAAAGGCCATTATACCAGTGCAGCTCTAATGCCTTGGCATCCAAATCTAAGCCTGTGAATGTCAAGATTACAAAATCATCACACTAAGCACAACAAATTACAAACAGCTAACTCGTCTTTAAGCTATAACCAATCAAATAATTTTCTTTTTTTGCTTCCACCCTCTTCATATAATTTTTCCACCTGGGGCCTGTTGGTGTAGCATTCCTCTTCTGTTTCAGAACTGCCCAATTAGATTTAATTTTTTGCTGAAATAAATTTTAAAAAATTAATATGCTTCAGTTTATACTTTCACTATGTTTTTTGTTAGTTTCAGTAGGGGCTTCCTGGGAACCTCAGAGTTGGTATGAAAATTATTTTAAGCTGAAGACATGTGAGATTCAACAGATGTGAAAAGAAGCCTTCTCTGAACATCCCTTATCTGACCCAAATCAGCAACTCTTGGGACATGAGGCTGCCATAAATTCACTCCTTAAGGTGGGTTTACTTCCAAGAAGAAGAATAAATCTAGCACAAAGTCATGAAGAAGTCGAAAAGACCATTCACCTGTAGAGACAAATATTACAGAAACTTTCTTAGCCCCATTTCATTCTCCTGAAAACCCATCTGTCTTCCTATAAAAGCATTTTCTTCACTTCTTTTCCCTTCTATACTAGGTGTAGAAAGTTCTCACTTTAATCATTTAACCAGCCAGCTACTTTTGTTGGCTCCACTGTGCACAGTATGCATATGTATAAACCTTTTTCTCCTCTTAATCTGTCTTTGTCAGTTAGCTAGCAGGCCACCGAGTACTGAAGATTAGAGCAGAGAAAAGATCATTTTCCTGTCCTCCACCTCAAGCACGACTACTACAATGTTATGCTACTCTCTTAAAAGTGGGTGTGCTTTTAAAACTGAATTATCTAATACAGAGAATTTATTGAATGTCAGATATTTTGATGAAATCAGAGTGAGTTTAAATTAGTTGCGTATTTTTGAAATATTAACTGTAACTGACTCTCCAACATTTTGTAGAGCACCTGAGAAGATCAAGCAGTTTAAATGACTAGGATCCATTCTTTTATCTTTGATTTTATTTTTATTTTAAACTTAAAATACTTTTAATTGTAAATTCCCAACAATGAGTAAAAAAATCCTCACCGTTGGCTATTAATCATGTTAGAATTCACTGTGGTGGGATGCCCAAAATAGAAAGTAGTGAGTCATTTCATTTGTTTGCCTGTTAGTGTTTTAGTATGTAGAAAGGAAAGTAAGTTTTTTACTATAATTTTAATGTACAGTTGTAACTAATTTTTGAATTTTGAGCTCTACATTTGCTGAAACTCTTAAATAAAATAGAAAATCACTTATTTTGGTTTTGATTTGTTTTGTTTTTTATATATATGTATGTATGTATGTATGTATGTATGTATGTATGTATGTAAACAGGATATGGTCTGTACGATGTGGATATGTGCCATTTCACAAAGGCCTCAAAAAAGAATGTTCACCCTTTGACTATAACTAATTTAATGAAGGAAAAGGACACCCAAGCCAAATTGTCTTTTAGACTTTTCTCTGGCTCTAATTGGGGAGTAAAAGCAGGTTTCCATCTGTGGTCAAGAAATTCTAACATGCAGATTTGGAGAATGTGGACTTATCAGCGCTGTACAGAGCATGGACAGCTTTCTGCTGAGACCGTAGACAGTGAAAAAGAAAATACTATCTGGACATATAATGACTCTATGGATCGTGCTTCCCGTCCCCATTTTTGGGTTAAGTATAGTTCTACATCATATCTTTGGGTAGTTTCCTGAGACAAGCTCAATTTTCAATTCTTTTTGTTCTTGTTATTACTTATACGACTTGAGTTGATTTCTGTTCTTACAAAGACATAAAAATAAAAAAAGTTATATTAATGTAACTATAGAGAAAATCATTTTTGATATTATACTTTAGATATGTGTAACCTTTCTTGAGTTCTGCATACCACCAGGAACATAGGATGTAAGTGAGGAGAAATGGTTCATATCTTACTACTTAATATACATAATGGATGTGGAATTACAGAGCATACACAAGAACACTCAAGGACCAATGGATTATCTTTTAACCTTTCTAAGAAATTATTCTCCAATACATATCACAAAGCCTTACATTAATTTCTGCCAATACACTTATGTGATTGCTGAGCCCTACTTTGTATTGTTTTAAAAATTTACCTGCAAAAGTTCATTAAACACATCATAGTAATTTAGGCTCTCCTGAAAGTTAAAATTAACTTGTTTTATCCAACAAAAAGCTAACTTTATTTTTTAAATTATAGATGACAAATGTGTTAAAACATTTTAGCATAGATGTCATATAACCATAAAATGTGTACAAATATATAGAAAATACATAAACAGACATAAATGCTCATACGCATACTTTTGCATTTATTTTACTCAAAATTAATTATTAATATATAATGTGTGTTTTTCTTGCTTTCACATTTAATTTAATATAAATAGCTAATAATGATTATGGCTGCAAACAAGAATATATTTCAAACAATTCTTGCAAAACAAGACATAATTATTAATGTTAAAATATTATTTTAATAATCTTTATAGTGCAGATCTGCTGAAAATTTTTTTTTGATTTCTTTCTGAAAAGCTTTTTTAATCTTCAATTTTTGAGGAATATCTTTGCTAGAAATTAAATTTTAGGTAGCCAGTTTAATTAATTATTGCATTTTGATTCACCTATTTTTTATCTAACCTTTTAAAAAGTTCCTTTCATATTCTGATAACCCTTCTTTTTATTAAAAATTTAGCCATTTTTTAAATTGTTTTTTTAGTGTGTTCTGTAGTTTTTCCTCTGTCAGCTTATATTACTTCCCTATTCATGCTGTTGCATATGACCACAAACTGGGTGGCTTAACAACCCAAATTAATTCACAGTTCTGGAAGTTAAAAGTCTAAAATGATCTTACTGGTCTAAAATCAAGCATTGGCAGTACTGCGTTTCTTCTGGAGGTTTTAAGGAAGAATCTGACTTTTTCAGCTTCCTGTATTCCTTGGCTTGTGTTTCTTTTCTTCACCTTCATCAGCAACATAGTGTTTTCAAACTTCAGTTTCTTCTCTGCTCTCTGTTCTCCTTTTCTGACTCTTACTCTTTTGTCTTTCTATTTCCTTCATAAAGAGAACTTTTGATTATATTGAGCTCACCTGGATAATTCAGGATTATTTTCCCATATTTTCCCATATTTGTAATCTGTACTTAATCACATCTGCCAAGTTCCTTTTGCCATGCAAGGTAATATACTCACTGGTTTTGGGGATCAGGATGTAAAGATCTTGAGGGAGCTATGACTCAGTCTACACATGGTTTTTACAGATTTTCTCTTTATATGGCTTTTCTTCAATTTGATATACTTGGGTATGGCTATTTTTTTTCTCTTGAATTATTTTTATTTAGATGTATTTTACCAAATTTTGACAATCTTAGCAATTATGTGTTCAATTATTTTTCCTGTTCCAATCTTTCTTTTTTCCTTCTTAGAGTCCAGTTTACTTATATAGACTATTATTGTCTCACAGATGTCAAATGTTCTGTCTATAGTTATTATTATTCTGTATTCTCTACACGTATTTCAGTTTAGACTATTTTTAAAATCAGTATTCAAGTTCCCTGATTCCTTCCCTGTGTCCTTTTTTTCCCCTGATACCCATGCTGAAGTGTTTTTCTCACATTTCGTTTGGATTTTTGTTTAATAGTTACCATTCTGTGCTTCAATTCCTCATCTGCTCACTCATGTTTTCTTTTCTGCTATATCTTTTAATATATTTGTCACAGGTTTTTAAAATTCTGTGATAATTCTAACATCTAGGCAATCTGTACATTTGCTTCTATTAATGGTTTCATCTATTGAGGCTATTACATTTTATGGCTCCTTTTCCTATATCATTATTTTGAAAAATTAAGGCAAGAGTGAGATAACGGCACACTGCTTCTCTGTCTGGATGATAATGTGAGGCTCTGTGTCAATAAATCTGTTGTTGAGAAGTTCTGGGCGAGGCTACTGCTTTGGTTAGACTGAGTTCAGGATGAATAAGGCACATTCCTTTTGCCAGAGCTTGGGATCTTAGTACCAAGAACATTGTCAAAGGCTCTTTTTGATTTACAGCACAGTGCCAACACTCTAAATCCTGGGAGATTTAGCTCTCTGCTAATTCGGTTTACTGAAGAATTCTATTTGCCATCTATGCCTGCTTCTGGCTTTCTGTTATTCAGTCTTTATCTCTTTTACTCTCTCCTCTGTCATGATGCCCTGAACCCACCCTTTGAAGTGCTGTGAGTCCAACATTTTGTGAAATCCTGGAAAGCCTTCGAAAAATTCCTCTTGACTTTCCTATCCTGCCACCATCCTTAGGCTGCAGTGTTTCAGACTCTGAGAAGACAAAATATGCTTCCAAGGCATCATTTTTAATTTGTCTGCTACGATGCCTTGCAACAGTCACATCTAATATTTCCCAAAGATCAAAATGTTTACTTGTAGAAAGCTTATCTGAATTATTCTGCTCTCCCCTCAGTGTTTAACAGCCAAAATCTCCTATTGACTAGAGGCCCAGAAGGCCTCAGCTTGGTTTCCCTCACTTATCCTGCCTTCAGCTTTCAGTTGGCTCCATATGTCTCAGGAAAGTTCTCTCTATCCATTCTTCTACTCTGTCTTTCACCTTTTAACTACAACTTTGGCTCAAAGTAGAGACTTTGGAAAGAGTTGTCAGGTTGAAAACTTGCCTGGAGGCTGGGGCCCTTCAGGATTCCAAACCATCAAGCCAGACAACACTGGGCCAATATTATTATTTTATTATTTATTATTATTATTATTATTATTATTATTATTATTATTAGTTACTCCTTCTCCACCTCCTCCTCCCTTATCCACTTCACTAGGGATGAAAGCAAACCTAGCTCTCTTCTCTCCCAGGAGGGGCTTATCACTTCACAGGGTTTAGTTTACTAAGATTTCTGAATGCATCCTCATAGCCCTGATTAGTTTTTAAAACTGATTTTTCTCAGCTACTTTGAATAACAGTAATATTCTTTGGCATTATTTTTTGTCTCAGAAGCAGAAGTCTGCAATATTAGACATTAAATGTCTACTGAGTAATCCTTAGCTGAATGCATATCTTTAAAATAACTTAATTATTAAGATTTAAGTCATTATATCTATTAGATACTTTAGAAATAATAGTATAAATAAGGTTTAAGAGTCACATACCAAAAGATATTAAGATGCATAGTTTTTGGCTAAAGAATCTTACAGCACATTATTCTGCAATATTATTTAAATATATTTTAAATTTACCTAGTTTGTATTTGTGAATTTTCATATATTATTATGTTCTTACATGGAAATGTAGTTTTATTTTTAAAATAGAATTCTGTACTTTTTTAGAATAATTGTAGTTGGAAAATAATGACTTTCCTGGAAATGTCTTAACATAATTCTCAACTCAATTATATGAATAGGAGATTTAAATGTATCTATAATCAAATTCAGATTCTTTATTTAGTTGAACTATATAGCCTTCAGGCTATTATATATGTTTTCTGATTGAAAAGAATACAAAGATGAACCCCTTGAAAGAACATTAAATTTAAAATAATCTCTGGAAAAAAAAAAGCTTTACAGAACTATAATAAAACTTGACAAATAACTAAGGGTGTTTAAAAGTTGAAAGTGGTGAAATAATGTGTCTTTCCTTTTAATGTGACACCATTCATGTTACTAGCTTTGATCAGACTTTTAGGTATTGTTCTCATCTCTTCCTTTTGATAGAAAAGACTTTTGACATTTGTCAGACACAATCAATAGTTCCCTTTTGACCTTATTGTAAAGTGAAAGAGAAGATAAAAATCTCGATAAGGAAAAGAAGGTAGAATATGGTGCAGTGATTTTCAAGTGATCATTACGGACCAGTTTGAGGTCATTAAAAATAGTTTAGCTCATCATATAATAATAAGAAAAATAAATACTGCATAGTGTTTTTAATCAAAGCCATGAGGAATATCGGAAACCTCTAGCTAAGTTTTGTTTTGGATGTCAGATAGCTACTTAAAAGGTATAAGAAATCATCTCTTCCTTGGATTCAAACATTCTTAAGCAGGGAAGGGATGCCACCTGGCTTTGAAAATAAACATAGTTAAGATCTTAGGTTCATTTTAAAAATCAACAAATTGATTAAATTTATTTTTTTAAAACAAATATGTAAAGAATGCTTAGGAATGGTCCTAAGCTCAGTAATAAAATAATCAGTGTTAAATGATATGTTTTAGTTTTTATCAGGCCTGGTAAGTCGAATATCTCTGTTAACTGCTTCTAAAAATGTCCTGGTGTACTCAAGTTTAGCCATTATGGTCATAATTTGAAGAACTATCTTTTTATTAAAAACATACCATGTACAAAAATATGATGGCTTTATACAGAATTAAGCATACATTAAATTGTATGACCATTTACTATTGGCTTGAGGCAAGGTTCCTCATCTTCAATAATATAAGACACTCAGAAATGATTTAGGTTTTCTGCCTGAAGGCCCTGAAGATAGATAGCTGATCAAAGGATTATTTTAATTCCCTCTCTCTCCTTAAGAATGTATTATCACAGGAAATCTAAGTAGGTCTTTTAAAGTATACTGAAGAAATATGGCCATTTGTTCTCTATATTTAGAAGATTTGTACTCTACTGTATAATGTGTGAGTCTGGATTCAATTCTCCTACACAGCATCAAGAATAGGACTGTAAATCTTTCTGCTAACTTTACAATTACATCATCTACATCTTGTTAAGATTAGATAACTATAAAATTTTATAATATAGACCTGCTAACTTATAAGCTATATGTGTCTATCTGAATTTAATTCACAAATTAGTCAGATATTTCACAGAACTGACTTTTTAAGTAGATAGGTTAATTTTACCTTGAAAGAATCAATGAACAATCATTTTGTGTTATTTTAATAAAATTGCACAATTTTCAGCCACCACAAAAATATCAAACACATCTTTTCAAAAATTGGGTAGAAATATTTTAAATCCAAAGGGAACAACAACAAAATTGCTTCACTTTATGTAACTCAAACACTGTAATTATCCCACAGAGAGGTGTTTTTTATTTTTTCCAATGACTTTCAAATGTTTTCTATATAATTGTAAGACATAAAACTTGGTACTGGTAACAGTTTCAAAACTACTTTTAAATTTAAGGCTGGTTTTGCCATATAGAGAAGGTAAATGTTTCTTTTATATTTAAGAAACAATCACAAAAATTGATTATGTATCTAAATACAAAATAAATCCTAGCTAATTTCAGTAAGTAGGTTCCTCTATACCACATTATTGGACCTCAAGGTAGTCAAAGGTTAAATAATAATAAAAGAATAATTGCCAAGTAAATAATGTATATTAAAAACTCTGTTTAAAATAAATTTTGGACTAAAGTAAAAAAACAGAATTTTGAGAAATCAATGGAAAACAATAACACTCTATAGGAATACTTAGAGGACTTAAAAACTTCACATACACAAAAAAATTATCTTTATATAATTTAATATTAGCAAAAATCTTGCAATTAATTTAAGTATTTAATGTAACAAATAAAAACTGAAAAACAAAATGCATTAAAAGGGAATCTTCATAAGATATACAATTAGCAGAGGACACGCTAGCAATCTGGCTCAAAAGGATCGACCTGTTCTGCAAACAGATTCTGCATTTGGAGTGAGCAAAGAGTCCAGCTTAGGATATTTGGTATCTATAACCCTTAAATCGGGGGGTGGAGGGGAAAGTCATGTGACATGATTCTGATTAATATTAAGAGAAATATAAAAAAATTAAAAGTTCTGACCAACAAAATAGACCCTTGTTTCTTACCCTTCTTCATTCTTGAAACACAGAGAGATGACTGGAAGTACATGAGCATTGAAACTGTAAGAATGAAAATCATGCTCTACAGATGACAGAGAAAGAAAGAAAAGAGCATAGGGGATTGATGTCACAGTGAAGTTATTGTACCAGTCACATACTTTGTTATGATATAGAAATAAAAATAAAATATATTCATTGAAATTTGTATTTGATTTAGGTTACTAAATGGCCAACTGCATAAAGTAGAACTAAGGAAAGAATGATAGCAAAATAGAAATAAATGAACTTCAAAAGTAAATAGAATAGTCTATTTCTTAAAAGATGTAAACATATAGATTGTCTACCAAAAAATAAGAATGAAAAAAACAGACAAATAAAATATGTAAAAAGTGATGTATGACACAGAAAATGACTATACCTTTTATAAAAAAAATACAAAATATATATTAGAAATTAAATAAAAATATTTAGAAATGTATGAAAGTCTTATCGAGTCACCCATTTTAAAACTGAAGATAATGATATAAAACTGAAAGCAACAAATGAATCAGACAAATAAAAAAAACTCCTAGACACAGAAAACAGTTTAGTGGTTACTAGAGAAAAAGAGGGAAGTGGGAGATAAAAAAGGTAAATGAGGTCAAATACATGGTGACAGAAGATTTGAATTTGAGTTGTGAATACACAATTCAGTATACATATGATGTATATAAAACTGCACAGTTGAAACGTATGTAATTTTATTAACCAATGCAACCCCAATAACTTTAATTTAAAATCAAGTAAAAGGAAGGATATTGATAAATTTTATCAAACAAAATTTAGATATTTTTGTATTTCAAAAGATACAAAAAGAGAAAAACTATGTACATTATATTACAGAAATAATTAGCATCTATAATATATAAATAATATCTTAATAATGTCAATGATATCTATTAACAAAAAGTAACATATTTGTGAGAAATATCACATATTTAGATGGAAGATTTTCTTGGTATATAAATGGTGTTGGAGATTTTTTTAAAAATAATGATTCTACCCTCCAGAGTTCTGTGCCCTACAATTTATTGGGTGAGAATTGGCTGTCTGAGAAAGCTAATTCAGAGGTGTGCTATTGAATTAGCCTTTAACACAAACAGTAATTCACTAAGTGGTGTCCTGGTTGCCTAGAAGAATGAACTATGCTTTAAATTTACATCAAGGATGCAGTTTCCACAGAAGACCAATTCTGGCTTCTTGTATATTCAGCATTACAAAGCCAGCATTTCAAAATCTCCCCAGACTCCAAACTGAAAAAACATTAAAACACCAAATCAAGCCAAGTTAGGCAGAATAATTTATTATCTGCAATGTAATTAAATAAAAATGTTTTAACGCTTAAGTGTTCAATTACTTATTTGCTTTTTCAGCATTTATTCCTATGATGAAACAGATGTAGAATTTTAATATATTTTAAGCTATTAAATATATATAAATACATATATATTTATGTGTATATAAACATATATTTGTAAAAATATATGTATATATATATAATTTATATATATATATAATTTTCACAACAATGTTTGGTCATTTTATAGAAACATGCTATATAACTGAGTAAAAGTTATTAATCTCTTTTGAATTTCTTAACTATAATACTCCTCTTATGTATATCAATGCTTATTATTTATTTCAAAACAGATATGGGAAATAAAAAGACAGAAGTGAACCTTTTGCTAAACTATCTGCTTTACAACAAATACAAGCCTGATATGGCTTTGAAATAGTAAGAAGACCCTGAGAAGACAGTTTAAATCAAGAAATGGAAAAGCTAAGTTATCAGTCCAAGACTGAAAAGAGTCACGAGCCACAGTAAAAATAAATCAGGGAATACCATGAGCTCTTATTTAAGTGAATACAAAAACTTTTAAATCTAAATTATTGTTATATGTGTATCTCATTAAATATAATCATTTGTTGAAGTTTCCTCATGTATACTCTTGACTATGCTTTTAATTTGTTTTATTTTGTTCTTTATTTTGGAAAGGAAAGTGAACTTGAAGAGAGAACTTTGGTTAAAATAGATCTTAAAATTTAAAATGATATAATTGCATTCTTACTAACTCAACTGGTAATCATGGCCTCAGGGAGATAATAAGCAAATAAATAATTGGTTAAATACTTCACTTTATTCTGAAAGAAATAAAATGTATTTAAAAATACATATATATTGAATTCTGAAGATCGTCCTCTCTTTATTGAATAGACATCATTTTGCGTTAAATTGAAATCCTCTTAACTTTGGAAACTCTCTTTTCATTCCCCAAACTGACCATTAGCAAAAGATTTTTCCATAGAACAGAACAATCTCATCTCCAAAGTTGAAATGTGGTGGCAATTAAACTTTATTAAAATTGTAAAAACCAGATAATACCTGAATTTTAATAAAAAAGATGTCTTTACTACCAACTTCAATTAACAATTGTATCATTATTATCTTTATTACATGGCCTAATTCCACCATAATTATTGTTAAAATTCATAAAGTAGACATCACAATTATGTAATTTTCTCAGTTGCCCAAATTGGGTGAACTTATGAAATTTTAAATAAATTAATTCTCTAATAACTAGGTCAAAGTTATTAGAGAATTACTTATGCTAAATACATTAATATGACTGTTGTCTTAATATTTAATGTTACATGTTGCATATTTAGTGAAATAGAATTTTTTATAAAACCTGAATTCCAAAGGTTCACAGAAAACGTCAATATGAGTACAATCTAATAAATTATTTTTGTCCCCTACTCTTGAATTTAAAAATTTTTATAATACTATGTAAAGTTACAGAACATAAACATTTCTAAATAGATGGTAAGCTTCATGAGAATAGAACCCCATTTACTTTTTAAAATATTTTGTCTCAGAACCAAGCATTTCCTCAATGCATAATAATTTTTTTATATAAATTAGACATTTTTTTTTCTCCTTGCTAAGTTAGCCAAGGCTGTTTCCTTCTTGGGATCTAATAAATCTCTTATCTTCTACGGTAACCTTCCATAGAAGAAACACTCCAATTTTTACTTTTTTATGAATTTAGAAATAATTACCCATACTGGCTATTTGAAAATGAAATTATAGGCATTGTAGAATAGCATCTTTTATTATTACCTTTAGTGTTAAATGTGTCATTCCATTTTTCATAACTCGATGCCCTGTCCTTTCAGGTCTTCTAATCCAGGCATCATGAATTAAGTTTGATTTTTGTCACTGAGACAGCTTATTAATTTAGCCCTTAATACTCTTTAAACCACTATTATTTAGATAATCACAAGTGCAATTTCAGGCATGTCTATAGAACTTGTATTTCTCAAGGCACTTGAGCACATTCATTTTCCAGTTGAGGAAAATTGATGTAAAAATCTTTATATGCTAGATTTGTAATTTTGATATCAGAATCCATTTTCCCTTTCTTCTAGCTCCCTGTCATTATAATTATGGGTAAAGTAGATATTCTTTTAGAAACTGAATCATACCAATAATAGTACTATGTATTTGTATAAGTATATATGTAATTAATAAGCATTGATTGATTACTATCTACAAATAATTATTTAAAATACTGTTTGAAAATATGTAAATTTTACTATTCAAAACATTTAGAACCCAGTGAAAGAACATTTTAATTGACAAAGAAATTCCAAGGGAGGAAATTGGGTGGGTGTTTCTGTGTGTGTGTGTGTGTGTGTGTGTGTGTGTGTATGTGTGTGTGAGTGTCCACAATATTTCTAGTGATAGGTATTACCACAGAGGTAGCACAGGCCGTGGGATTAGAATTATGTTTAAATTTCCGCTATGCCACTTGATAGCTATATTACATTTAGCTCCAATTTACTACTAGCAGAGAGGGAATACAATAACTACCTCACAAATTTTCTGTAGTTTAAATGAAATTAAATAAAATGTTATGCAGAACACCTGAAGACCATGATAATGATTGTATTGTTTCCTTGTAAGTTCTTGTGAATGGAGACCAAATAATTGTAAAATAGATTTCCCTTTGTTCTAACAAGTTTATATAGTCTACCTAAAGACACAAAAATGTTCATTAAAATCATATATTTTTTAAATACCTAATGTATTATATATGCTTACAAGAAGAGTATTTTTAAGAGGTTGATTTCGAATTGAAAGAAGACAAAATAACACAAAGCATGCACAACTAGTCTCATTTGCCATTATGTATCAGATACAATGCTTGCTGAAACTAAAATACTAAAGTCACCTTGGTTCCTCTTTAGATAATTTAGTTGACTTTTAACAAATTTCTAATTAAAAAAATGAAATATTATATTAAAGAAACAAAACATTCACATAAATGGAATTATAACATAAAATATGGGATTTCTTTAATCGTATGCCTTTTGTTTCTACCATCTGACCTTTTGTGAGAGAGTGATGCAATTTAGTAGAAAGAGTTTCTAAAATTCACTTTTTCACAAAAGTTTACGCAGCTATAATTGTTTTCAACATAATGTGCATACTTATTATTATCATTATCATCAATGAATCGCCTTTCTTAAGTATTAATATAATGCTGCTGTGTTTAGCAAATACAAAAGGCATTTTTTCTTGCTCATACTTGACACATGTCTAATTGTAAAATGTACTAAGCTGTGATTTAAATAATTTCTGAACCTACTAAAAGACTTTAGAAATTGGTTGTAATAGTGATCTTATGAGAGCACTTGCATGTAATAATATGTCTCCATGAATTCTGAATTATACAGAGATTTGTATTACTGGGACAAAGAATTTCAGGAAAGATAATAAAGAATAATTTTTAAGTAATATCCTTTTTTTCTCTAGTTTTATTTAAACTTTAAAAATGTTAAATAATAACTACTCACACTTGCAGTGATTTAGGCCTCTATTGCATTGAAATGTGACCCTGAAATACAATGGATATTAAATAAAGACACTGCATTGAAGGTAGTTTTTATTGCAATTTGAGGAATATGTCTGAGAGTATGTTCTGGTTTAGCAGCTTTCTGACTGAGGTAGAAAATTTCAAGTCAGATTTCACCTCTAGCAGAAAATGACATCTTCACACTTCAGCTCAGTGATATTGGTTTTTGATTATTTAATTAACAAGCAATTTATCAAATTCTCTATTAGATTCTACAGAGATTTGCAGCAACTCCTTAAACATGGTTTACAAATTACATGTAGATTGTTATGGCTCTCCTCTCAAAATCACATAATACAGTAAAGTTACATTATGTTCAAATAAAGAAGACAGTTTTAGCTAAAATTCTAGGGAGTAGTTATTTATTATTTGCTTCAATAAATCTCAGGCTCTAGCTGTAGTAAAGTGAGAGACTCAGTAATATCAAAGGTTAACTATTTTAAACACCCCATGTGGTTTTTCTTTTTCTGCTACCATAAAGAATCATCTATGGGAATTTTGGTCAGTTTATTGTGCTCTTCTGTGAAAAACAGGCAATATTTAATTTATAATGTTTGCTTCATTCTTAGTCCATAAATATTAATAACTTCCTGTGTTTGCCTTCTAGGAAGCAGCATGACAGTAATAGAAATTTCTGAAACATGATTTTTGGCTTCCAGTTAAAAAGTTACATTTTGGAATAAAATACTTCCCAATTTTATACCCATATGGTCAAAATTCCTCAGAAAGCATTTTTTTTCTGAGTTCCTAAAAATGTAATACTTTCTTTTTAACAAATAAGAGCCTCTTTAATCAATCGCTGGTTCATCAATCAAGCATTACATTACTTCATTTTTTCTATAGCAAGATTATGTTTATCTAATTAATAAGAAAGCTTTCAGAGTTGATGTAAAATTCTTAGGATATTCCCTAAAGCATTGTTATATGTAAAAAAGAACTTATCAGCAAGCATACAAAAATTGTTTTGAATATTTTTTCTAAAACACTTTTATTGATGTGAATGCTGAAATTTTTATTATACCTTCATCTTGCATATCTCTAATGGGCCCACTCTTCCTTAACTTCCACTGAACATTCATGATCCTTTTTAAAATTATATTCAGAATCTCAGGTATATTATTATCTGTAGATACTTTTTTAAGTGTTCCAAATTCACAGGACCAGAGTAGAGGTCTACCTTTACATATTTTAGGGATTTAGATCACCTAGCAAACTCATTTTATCCCAAGGGAGGCTCAAAGAGTTTTGGTAACTTAGGCTTGGACTATAAATGGAATTTTTGTCTAGACTAGAGAGAGTGAATATTAATTGCTGTCTCTTATATTTTACTTTCGATGTAATTTTCATTTAATTATTATTTTTTAAACAAACTATGTAGTAGTTCAGAATCTCTTGGAAGACTAGATGGGATTTGTCTTGAAACATCAATTTGGTATACCCAGTGTAAAAAAATCTGGAAGGAATGTGACCTACATATCCTCTGTGAAGGCCATTTTATGTATTTATTTTTTTGCTTTTCATTATCCTCAGAAAAGATATTCAAATGATTCAGAAAGTGATCATTTACAACTTGTTTAATACTGAACAGAGCAGTCTTCAGGCAATTGTTGATGCAGCACTGCTCTGAGGCATTATGGGGTGAAAAATGATGAGGATTGTAGTTTTCTAATGGTAAGTTTATTTAGAAATTCAACTTAAATGCCTTGAAAATAATGTTTCTCTTTTCACCAATTATCAGTAGACTATAGAAAATCTATCATAGTTTATAAAGTTTCCATACACTAATTTATTAATTAAGGCAGGGTTTTAGATTAAGTAGGTGCTATGCAAAACACCTGGGACATAATTTATCTTAGTATAAGTGTATGTGTGTGTGTGTGTAAATTTTTTATTGTGTGTGTGTATGTGTGTATATCATTTTCTTGTCACCAAAGAGATAACTAAACTGTAATAAAATCTTGAGGTGGGAACTATGGAGCTATAACAAAAGCTCATATGTATTTTCTCTAATTCATATTAATCAGATAAATGGGATTGAGAAAGCCTAAATTTTAGTTAATAGAGATATTTGCCTTACAGCTCTACAATTTGGGAGCATCCATCCTGATTTTGTTAACCTCCAGCTGTCCATTTTAGGCTTCACTAAATCATCACTTTGTACAATTAAGAATAAAAAAACACTAAATAAATTACTCAGGAAACCTTCTATAAAGACATTTTCATATGAACTTAAAGAAATATATAAAAAGAACCAGTTATTAGCTGAATTGTGTCCCTTCTAAAAATTAATATCAAAGTCCTAACCCCTAATACATTGAATGTGATCTTATTTGGACATATGGTCTTTACAGAGGTGATTATGTCAAAATGAAGTCATTAGGTGGACCCTACTCCAGTATGACTGGTGCTCTCATAAGAAAAGACAATTTGGATACAATAATAAATAATGGGAAAACTATGTAAAGACATAAGAAGATGGTTATTCATAAGCCAAATCTTGAACTTCATGCCTCCATGACTGTGAAAAAATAAACATTAGATATTTAAGCCGTCGAGTCTACAATACTTTGCTGTGGGTGGCCTAGCAAACTGACATAGAACTTCTTTCTTATCTTGGAGTATCTTCTTTCTGGATACATCGATTCCATCTTTGTAAGATAATGCTTCAGTTAATGCAAATTAATGATGTATTTGTTGTTGACATGCAAAAGAATCCATATCATTCAGTGGAAATATTTAACATAAGAGAGACTTAGTCACAACTACCTTGGCTACGACAAATCTATTAAACCTCTCTACATAAAAATAATATGACTAATTCATTTTCTATTCTTCTGCTTTTTCCTCTGTATATTAAAAACTGTTCTCTGAATATCATGATTACATCATTAAAACATTATAAAACAGTATGTTCTAGTAGTCCCTTGTTTTAACTTACATTTAAATTATTAAATTCAAAAATATATTATTTTATACACAAACACTTGTATTTCAATTTTCAAGTTTCTAAACTCTTCTGCAAGTGACACAGAAAAGCTATTTTAAAACTTAAGCTGTTGCTTAATCATTTCACAATTTTATTTTTATAAATAACAGTTTTACATTAAATTGACATTTAATAATTTGAGATTTATATTTCACACGCAAATTGTCTTATACAATATTATAGCATTACTCAAATATAGGAATTTAAAGTAAAGTATTTAGCTTTAATTTAGTGTAGCTTAGGTAGTCATGTAATTACATTCACCTTAAAATTTTCTGGGCTAGAGTCACAGCTATTAAAGAGGGTTTGACACACACCTGTTACATGCTGCTGAGAAGCTCCAAGTTATAAAATTTTGAATTGTACTGAAGGTTTATTGAGCCAGATACAAAACAAGTAGCCTGGCTCCATATATCCTCAAAAAAATCAATACTTTCCTCAACAAAATAAAATTAACAACAAAAAGTAAACCAAATAGAAAAAGAGAGAGAATAAATATTTTCAATTTTGGGGGGTAGGTATTGAGAAGAGAGATTGCTGGGTTGTAAGGAAATTCTACTCTTTATTTTTTATGGAACCTCCACACTATTTTCCATAGTGGCTGTACCAATTTACACAAGGAATACTTATATACTGCTGGTGAGAATATTGATTGATTTATTAAATGAAGTAAAAATAAACAAAATATAAAGATATAACAAATGGATGAAAAACATGCTCAAACTATATTTTGGGAGTCACTGTGTAAAGTAAGTTAAATTTTCTTATAAAAATCATTAATTAGTGTAAGTAGTTGTTTCAAAGAGCCTCCTGATTTGTGTTTATTTTGAAAAAAAAAAAACCTTAAATTTTAAAGAAATATCTTCTTTCAGACAAATCTAAGAAAATATTCTATGCTGAAAATACGAAATTCTACCAAGAAAGTGTTTGCCTCCAAAATATTCCGTGCTGTGTATTTTTAAAGAAGATAAATGCTTCTTTCTTTGATGTTGTTTGTTTGCTTTAAACATATTGTTGTTCTTAACAAGAGTTAGTTGTATTAAGACTTTCAAAATACCTTGATTCCTTTCCTATTAATTGTGCAGCTATAAGTATTTTATTACCCTGCACAAGAGTTTTCTTATCTGTAAAACGTGTTGTTTTTAAAGTTAAATGATATTATACAAGTAAAGTTCATTGCCTGGCATTGAAAATGTAAAGAAAAAAATGGTTGAAGAAGAAATATACCTTTATTATTATTTAAGCAACTGAGAAGTATAAATACAAGCATAAGATGAAAATGCAATCTTTTTGAAAAAGTGTCATTTTTACTGTTGAAATGAGTAATATAATCTAAGCAATACTTTCTAACACGTATTATGAGGCCCAAATTACACTGATGCCAAAACCTATTAAGAATAATATGAAAGAAAAAAACTACAGACCAATAACTCTGATGAATGCTGATGCAAAAATTCTAAATGAAATACTAGTAAACTGAATATAGCTATATATTAAAAAGACCATACTTCATGATCAAGTGGGTTCATTCCAGGAGACCAAGGATGAATTTAATGTATGCAAATTGATCAACATAATATACAACATAAACAAAGCAAAGGATAACAATGGATACGATAGTATCAATAGATGTGTAAAAAGTATTGGACAAGATACAGCATCTATTTATGATCAAAACACTTAATAAAATGGGTATAGTAGAAAGTACCTCAACATAATAAAGGCCATATACATCAATCCCTCAGCTAATATTATACTTGATGGTGGAAAAACTGAAAATTTCCCTCTAAAATCAGAAACAAAATATAATCTATAAAGGAAGTTAAAAATCACATATAGCACAAAAGTGTTTTCATAAATCCTATTATTTCATCTGTGCAATATTGTATATTACCTATATGGAAAAATATAAAAGAAAACATGCGATTTTTTTCATAGCAGAAACTTAGAACAGAAATCCCTCCGCTGAATACTCAAGCTAGCACTTTGGGAAGAAGATATTACAAATAAACAGGTAATCTGGGGTTTACAAGGGACCTCAGAGACATTCTAAGACAATCATTCATTTGATATTTTAATCTCCTCAAAGACATTTTAGCCAAGCAATCATTCTATCTATGTTTGCATAGATGTTCACGACACCTGTTGTGACAAATGACACTGCATATTGCCTGCTAATCTGTCTCTAGCATACTGGTTATTCAAATTTAATACTAAATTTGGTTCATATAGAGTCAAATATATTCACTTTAGCCTCTAGCTATTAACCCTTTGGATATTATAAGAGAGGAAAAGTCACTTTTGTCATAACAGACTTTGAATAATCAAAGACTATTATTATACCTTCCACCCACACCCACAACACACACAATGTAAACACACACACAAACACACACACACACATTCACACAAGACTAGAAAGATATGAGTTGGCTATTAAATTTTTCACCACATTGACTGGCATCTTCTGTATGAATCCCAAGGTAAGGAGTATCATTTTTTGAAAGTATAAGTCCAACAATATGTGAAAAAAGTACTCTATACTGAGTATTAGTAGAGAATGCAACTATCAGTTTATCTACTCTGTCATGTGATTTATTATGTATGAACAGGTAAGTTCAAATCATATTTTTTCTCCTACTTTACTGTTTTGTATTCCTATATTTTTTAAATTGTTTTGTCTGCTCTAGCATTGGAACTAACATTATTTATCTGGTTACATTAACCCTGCTTTGCTGAGTTGTTGATATTTCAGGTTCCAAAATATATCTCTAGATTATTTTCTGTTAGAATTTTTATGCTATACAGAAACGTCAGGAGCATTTTCTCTGTAACCTAAAAAGATACAATAACACAGTTACAAATGTATAGATATATACTTCATTTGGATTTATTTTGAAGTAAATGAATTTAAAAGAAAATATGTTAATGTATTTGGGCTGTATTTATTAATGAGAGAGGTAAGCTAACATTATAGATATAAAAAATATATTAAATATCACACTTCTGTCAAGAAACTCAGCCTCTAATAAATTAAAAAGTAACATACAAAGAGGACATATTTCAAAACAGCAAAATAACAAATAGTTGGAGACATGAAAAGGAACAACATGACGTAGAGGTACTGCTGATAAAGATGTTGGTGAGGTGGAACAAGCAGTGAAAGTTTGAGAAAATGATCAATACATCATATGAAAACCATCTCTCTAATATCAAAACCTTACCTTAGAGCAGTGGTGAGTCAACCAATTGGAAAGTAGCATGAAATGATACTAATAAAGATTATATTTATTGTCTGTAGGGCAGTAGAAGATAGGACCAAAACAATAACTCACCATTCCAAAAGAAACAGCCAAGATAAACAATAAAGGAATAATCAACACTACTTGGCTGCAATTTTCAGCATTTGGGGAAAGGTAAAAATGAAAGTTAAGACTTTTAAGTGAGGACAAAAATCAGTCTATAGAATCATGTAAAAGAATTAGTAACAGCAGAATTTGTTAGGAAACACATAGTGATCAAAATATCAATTTAGGTATTTTGTTTTGGAAGGAATCAAGTGATTATACTTTCCACTGAGTAGGAAGCTAGGCTCAAGGGAGAAAAGTGCAGTGGTACAACATATTTCTCAAAATCTAAAGTAACCCTTTCTTCTATTTCATTGAAGCTAAAATGCAACGATTGACACACCCTTATTTCCAGTACAACTAAGAATGACAACACCTGCTAACACAGATGTATTAGAGTATGCTATAGTGAAATAGGAGAGAGAACTTAGTGTTAGGATGAGTAAGGCCTTTTTTTTGGAAAAATTGATTCATGAGCCTGAACTTAAAAAAAAAAAAAATAGAAAAAGTAAGGAATAGCTGGTGAAGATAATTAAGGAAGGAAAAGAGGGCAGAATAAATAGAGGAGATAAAGGGTATGGTATGTATGTGAAAAATGTATTCAGTTTACTATTCCTGTAGTGGAGGTTTCGCTGCAGAGCATGAGTTTATGAGCTGAAGGGACTGGTGGCAGTACACTCCAGTTCTGTGCTATAAAATTTGAACTGGTTTTGACGAGAATTCAGAGAAATTATTTTTAAAAATTAAGAGCAGCTGCATCAATGTAGAGGATGTTTTTGATAGAAAAAAAAGTAAAGAAAAGACTGTGTTCCACTATTAAAATAATCCAGATGGAGATAATGAGGGTCTGAAGCCTGGTAGTAAGAATTAAAAAGTAAGAATAGATTTTTAAAACTCTAAGGATTTACAATCACAGAACTTATTCTATATATTTAGCAAGTTTGTCTTAACTATTTTAGTAACAATATTTGCTAGGATTATAAGATTTTCTACATTTGCAAGATGGAAAATCTTAATTGATTCTAAATATCATTGAGTTTAGCTTTAGGAGGAATAGAGCAATGAAAATAATAAAGATTTTATGAACTATTATGGTTTGAAATACAATACTGTGGTGACAACTAAAGTTTTATTAGAGGTCATTGCATTTCTTTCAAGATATAAATTTTTATAAAAAATGTAACTCTCATAAAATTATATTATTTATGTTTTCAGGAGTCTGGTGTCAAGATTGAACTAGAAGAAAAAAAGCAAAATGTTGCCTAATGGAGAAGGCATTTGAGCAGTGAAAAACAGAGTTTTCTATCCCACACAAAACTCTCAGACTGGACTACTAAGCAGAAGTTTTCTATAAAGTGAAAAATTTTAATCTTAGTTTAAGAAAAAAAGGTCTTTAAAAACAATATTGGAAATAAAATCCCCATGTCAAAGCATAAATATTTAGGCTTCAGCTTCTAAAATGAAAAAAATAATAATATAATTTCAATAGACGATTGGATATTAATTATATTCTAAGCAAATCTGGCCATATCAGTTATATTTGAACAATGAAATTCAAGTGAATCATGTAGAAATTAAAGTTAATACCTGGTATGGATTTTATTTCATTTGTGTACTCTCTGTAAGCAATGTAATTACATAAAAAGAGATCTGGCTCATCATTAAGAAATGACTATTCCATCTGGGCCTATGAATTATTTTACTAGGAAATGATAATTTCCAATTAAGGCAGATATCAATTACTACTATAATATCATACCAGCAATGGTAAATATTAAATGCTTATTTTTTTATATTTTATTCATGTAAAATGACTTAGACTAGAGATTTCATAAAATAAATAAAGTTCTCAAATCAGATAATAGATTTGATAACAGGTTGTCAATCATCTATGAGTGTGGTGTCACATTGAATCATATAAAAATACCCTTTTAAAAGGGTCACAAACTGTGAAATATCAGAAACTTCATATAGTACTTTAAGATATCAGAAATTAATTTTATGAATTTCATATTTCCAAGCTATTTTTAAAGACTTTAACATATTTAATATAATCCTGGATGATTTAAGATGTACCTATTAACTATATCTGTAACTACTCTTTCTAATGAACCAAGAGAATCATCCTCATACATGAATACACTGTTATGCTGTGCTCTGAAACATGAAATAAGAATTGTGATTGCCTCAACATTCGTGGGGAAAATATTTAAATCAATAATATAGATTTCCTCTTTGAAAACTATAAATTTTCTTAGTTTAAATACCAGAGCATAAAAAAAATCAGTAACAGTCAGTATTTTTGCACAAACAGTAGGAAAAAACAAACTCTAGTTATAGACTGTTCAAGTCCAAATAAATAATATAAATTAACACTAATTTAATACCAGTGACTACTAACACCTTTCCTCCACTAATTGTTATTTTTGAAATTATTCTACCTTTACCTATAAAGTGTATTACCAAGTTGATGCTTTTTAATTAATGTCAAAAATCTTTCTATCCTTCTTTCTATCACTAGTAACTCTTTCGAGTCTAAGTTATTGTAGTGTGGATTCTAAGATAACCTCAATGAGCCCTGTCTGCTGGTATTGACTCACTTGTATAATTCCTCCTATTTGCCTCCCTCCCCATTCCTGCTCTCTACTTGTTTGTGGAAGAAAATTTACTTCTTAACATTTGTACGTGGGAAATGCATTGATATGTCATATGACTCTGACATCTGTCTCACTAGAAGACTCTCTCTTGCTGGCTTTGCTGAAGCAAGTTCCCATGTGAGCTGCTCTCTGGAAGGAACCATGGGAAAAGGAATGAAAGGAGGTGGCTTCTGGTCAACAGCCAGCAAGGAAACTAGGTCCTCAGTTGAACAGGACTCTGACCCCTCAGGAAACTAAGTGTTGTTGACAACCAAGTGAGTTTGTAAATGGATCTTTCCCCAGTTGAGGTTTGACATGAAACTCCAGCCTAGGTTGATGTCTTGCAGGTGAGAGATCCAGAAGTAGAGAATCCAGAAAGAGATACAAATGTGTTTTATTTTAAGCT
The DNA here is from genome assembly GCA_030015415.1 of Cynopterus sphinx. Lineage (NCBI taxonomy): Eukaryota > Metazoa > Chordata > Mammalia > Chiroptera > Pteropodidae > Cynopterus > Cynopterus sphinx. Next base: position 41,697,458 of record CM057390.1, read on the forward strand.
TCTATGTCTGAGGTAGTTCCATGGTCAGAAATAGTTAATACAGTTACTGTCACTCTCACATGTATTTCTAATATTTTAATAGCTTCTCTTTGAGAATCATCCAAAATATTCCTCAACACTCAGCAACAGTTGTTTGTACAAAATGCAAACCTAATCACAATTCCTTCTCTCTTTTGCCAACCAAATATACTGCTTAAAATTCTGCTTTGAATGGCTTCTTGTTGATCATAAGAAATTAGCATTTCCTTAATATGACCTATAAAAAAATATCTTGCTTGAATGGCCCTTGTCAAACGAAGCTGTGGTGTCTGTAAAGATATTACTGGACTCTGTGATAGGCCTTATTCTGTTAAATATTTTCACAATATGTACAAGAGGAACTAAAGTAACATACATTTAATTTACAAATAATACAAAATTGAGAGGGATAGTTAATACAGGGAAAAAGAAAGTATTTCAAAATATTGGATATTGAAATCAACAAAATTATACTTCAGTTTCTTCACTAGCAATGATGAGTTCTTCATTAGCCATATAAGAAATACTGTATATTATATTTATATGCAATCCATAAGGTTATACTGAAGATTAAATGAGTTTATGTGAAAAGCTCATTAGTTTTATGCCTTAGTTTTATGACTATTGTGGAGCAATTATTAAAAATGTTCAAAAAGAGTGTTCAAAAATAATTCAGTAATATGCAAAGTACTCGATTTGTAGTAGTGTTAGGGAAATTAGACCACGGAAGAAGGAGCTTCTGGTTCTTATGACAAGAGTGTGGGTGAAGATCTTAACTGTGAAATTAGTATTCAGATCTAATTTCTACCACTGAACAATCAGATAAAGGCAGGAGCCATACTGAAGTCACCTGATTACTTCCATGCTTTTCATCTTTACCCACATTCAACTCAACTGGAAAAATCTCAGATATTCTCCTTTGGAATAAAGATGGGAGATTATGGGAAAAAGAGGCGTTGCTATATATATCTTGCTTTGTTTACTACATCCAATTATAAAGGCTTCTATTTAATAATCTTTGTATTAAGAGATAATTAATTTAAAATATGCATAAAGGCTGATAAAGAAAGAATGGGATAAACTGTTTCAAACTATCAAAACTTCTTGGTGCAGGTCCCAGGCATAAAGAATTTTTTAATGTATAGCAGGTAATTTAATAGTGCAGTTAGGTTTGAGAAATTTGCATGAGTCTAGTTAAGCCCAAGGGACCTAGGAAACAGAAGAATGTCTTCTGTATCTGAGAATTATAAATTTATTCAAGACTAAGTTCCTATAATTCAACCTTTATTGCTATCCAAGCAACCAATTTCCTTTGGAAATGGACACCATCTTTTCTATTTTCCATAGTGACTATTATGGCTATTTCATTTTATTCATTAAGAGAATGGCATTTAAAAACTCCTAAAGTTATCAAGTCCCAATCATAAATGAACCCATTATTCCTTTATCATGAGTCACAACTCACCAAATCAGAATTAGGCTTGCCAGAAAGTTCTACTAATATAAAATTCTTTAATATCCCAGTTAGGGACTGAGAATATGTAATGTTTACACATCTGTTTATATCACCATAGGAATTACCATACAAAATTTGTAAGTTATTTTGATGTTATCACAGCAATGCTGAATCCATTTATTGCTCATGTTATTATCCTTCCAGTATAAAATAAAACTAATAGTATTGGTCTTTCCACTTCTATTTAAAATGTAAAGAGCCAAAGTCAACCTATTGAGCCTTTTTAGTGTAGTTTGTATATGACAGCCATTGAAAATAATGGCTATTAAGAGTTCTTCTTAATAAGTTCTATTATATATGCTTCATTTAAGTACATTAGAGTATAAAATATTCAAATGTATATGCATATATTTTATCTTGCTTATTATAAAATGCTAATGTTTTATTGTGTTAAAATAACCCTCAATAAACCCTCATACTGCTGGTGGGACTGCAAGTTGGTATGGCCACTATGGAAAATATTATGGAGGTGCCCCAGAAAACTAAGAATTGATCTGCCATATGATCCAGCAACCCCTCTACTGGGTATTTACCCCAAAGACTTAAAAACTCACATCCAAAAAGATATTTGCACACTGATGTTCATGGCAGCATTATTCACAGTGGCTATGACATGGAAGCAATCGAAGTGTCCTCGATAGATGATTAGATAAAGAAGCTGTGGCAAATATATACAATGGAATATTACTCAGCCATAAGAAGAGATAAAATACTGCCATTTGTAATAACATGGATGGACCTAAAGATAATCAGCTAAGCAAAATAAGCCAGACAGAAAAAGTTGAAAATCATATGATATCACTTATATGCTGGGTATAAACCTAAAAGCAACAAATGAACAGGACAAACAAACTCATGGACATGGACTGTAGACTAGTAGTTACCAGACAGTGAGGGGGTGGGGGAGTAGGGGGTAAGTGGATGGGTAAAGGGGGTCCACAAATATAGGGGGGTAGAGGGAGGGCAAAGTGGGTAAAGGGGATCAAATATATGGTAGTTGAAGAAAACTGGGCTTTGGGTGGTAAATAAAATAGAATATACAGATGTCAAATGATAATGTACACCTGAAATTTATATAATTGGATTAACCAATGTTACACCAATAAACTTTATGAAAAAAAACCTCAACCAAAAAAAATTTTAGTGGACATCTATGACTATTTTGAGACACAATCTTTTGTCTAAATAATCACAATAAGTTGGTCAATATGCTTCATTTTCATGAAAGATTATGCATCATTTATAATGTTTTATTTTTTACTCACAATCAAAGAACAGTTTTAAATTTCACATTTGCCTCTTTTTTTCTTCCTTTCCCTCTCTGTCTCTTTCTTTGCATTTAAAATAATCTACAGATATTATGAACATCACCCCTAAATATCTAAGAATAAGGATGATCTTCTATATAACACAGCATTCTTGTAACACTAAACACAATTCATATTATATACTACATGGATTATACTTAAGTATTTATCTTATTTCATTTTATCTCTAATTTTGTTTTTGGTCTAGGATCTAACCAAGCTACATACCTTGCATTTGGGCTGTATGGCTCCTTAGTTTCTTTTCCTCATGACTAGCACCTCTGTCTTTTAGTGTGTGTTTTGAGGAATATATGACACTTGTCATCTAGAACATTTTACATTCTAGATTTGCCTATTATTTTCTAATAATTAAATTTCAGTTAATTACTTTTTTGGACAAGATTTCTATGCAGGTGATATTGTGTATTTATTGCCTCATATTAGAAGAGACAAAACATTAAGTTGTTTCATTACTGAGGACTCCATTTTATCACTTAAATGACAGAAAGATCTTTTCATTGGATAGGTATATTATTTTTCTTTGGAAATAAAAAAGGTAATCCATATTTTAATATTGTGTATGAATATTCTGAGGTCCAACAAACTTTCAGATTATAAATTACATTGATCTAATCAGTAGTAAATTAAATAATGGGTAAATTATTCATTCTTTCTTTTGAGATCTGAACATGGCCATGTAGCTTGATTTAGTCCATAAGATGTCAGTGGATGTAATGAAAATGGATACTTGAAATGTCCTTGCCCAACTGTGCTTATATTTTCTCACTCCTGCCTTTTGCCATGAGAAGAATGTGAAACTAACATAGGATAGATCTGAACCTAATCTGCAGCCTGGGGTAAATATACACGAGAGAAATAAATGTTCTTTATATATGCTACAAAATAAGATAATATAAGACTGAAATATAGTACACACTAATAACCTTTACTCAATTTAGTAATTACTTTGGGGCTCGAGAAATGATTCTCTAATTTTTCTCTTTTTTTCTATATTTATTAACTTGTCTTTAAAAATCTCCTTATTCTTTATGAATCATTTTGCATTCAAGGATTTTTATATAATTCATTTTCATTATTATTCTTTTTGAAATTTAAATTATGTGAAAGGGTACAGGGGAATATAATTAACATTATTATGTTCTTTGGATATTACCCTATGGTATCTGAGCATTTCTCTGCTTTCTGTAATAATAGTACATTCACTGCTGCCCAGACCTTGAACCACCCATTTCTCAAGAAGGCAACTTAACTTTGGGTGGTGAACACAGTGTAATATACATATGGTATATTACTGTATTATACAATTGAAATCTATATAATTTTATTAACCAATGTCACCTCAATAAATTTAATAATAATTTAAAAAGGATCTCTGACCCATATTAGTGAGGAATGGTACTTAAAAACATATGAGCTGTTTGTATTTTCAACCTTACTATACAAGTGATTATTTCTAGTCCTATTGGAGGACAGAGTTAAGAAATACTTTTTTAATGAATGATTTAATATATATGCCTTCAATATAAAGATAACATCATGCTTTATTTAACTAAAGCCCAAAACATTATCTAAACTTGAATTATTTACCACCCAAAATTTTTTTAAAAAATAAGGAGGAGGAGGAGGAGGAGGAGAAGGGGAAGAAGAAGAGGAAGAAGAAGAAAGAAGAAGAAGGAAGAAGGAGGAGGAGGAGGAAGAGGAGGAGGAGGAGGAGGAAGAGGAAGAAGAAGAAGAAGAAGAAGAAGAAGAAGAAGAAGAAGAAGAAGAAGAAGAAGAAGAAGAAGAAGAAGAAGAAGAAAGTTTAATGAACTGAATAAATTATCAAGAGACAGATGGATTTAAAAAGAAATATTGGGAAAGAAGTAGCAGCTGCCTAAGACCAAAGAACAAATGATAAGATATCCATAGCACCTGTTTTTTTGTTTTCTTTATTCCTAAACATATCAATTTTTTTCTCTCTCATTTGTCTCTTTCGTTGCTCATTATGATTCCTGCCTACATGCTCATCATCTCTTTTTTTCTTGTAATCTTTTAAATCTTTTGTCTCTCATCATCATCTATATCATATAGAAATTATAGGAAAGTGAATGATATTTTTACACTACAGCTTATTCTATAAATTTATTCAAGACACAAATCCTTTCTTCATAAAAAAAAAAGAAACAAAAAGGAATCTAATAATAAGCAATATGCGGTTGTACTTTCCTCAACTAATTTTTGAGAAACTTAACATGCATGAAATTTTTGCCTTTTTTTGCCAAAAAAAGCATTTAATAGTTCTAAGATACATATTTTCTAAATAGTCAGTATAGAAAAAAGTTTGATGAGAACATTAACTAAATTATATGTGTTATCTCCTTACTAAAATACATATATAAAATTCAAGTTTCAGCCATTGAAATAGACTGTAATGCACAGCACACATTCTAAACTAGAAGTGAGATCCATTAAAAAGATAATAAAGTGCTTTACTGTTGTAATAATAATCTTGTATTTTGTAGTAACTTTTCAATAAGAAATCAACATAGTGAAAAAACTTTGAGATTATCTAGAAAAAGCTTTTTGCCTTTTGATGTGCTACAACCAAAAATGTAATATTTCATATTCTCATGACATTATTTAAAATTATTTATTTAATTCTGGAGGTGTAGGTAACATATCAAATACTACTTATACTACTAAACTTTATCTATCATCTATCAACTATCATCTATCTATCTATCTATCTATCTATCTATCTATCTATCATCTATCATCTAATCTTCTATCTATTATCTATCATCTATTTATCTTTTACCCTAGTGACATGCCCTAATACTTCTTTTTCTTTCACGAATGATATGTAATTACAGTCTCACCTCAGAGAATATGACAAATTTAGCTTGATGATACTTTGTAACAAATATAGGTTTTAATTTTGCTTCTCAGGTTCTAGAAATTGGTCTTCAACTTGATATTTTGGTGCACAAATATAATCTTTCCCTTTGTAATTCTTATTTTTGCATATATATTGTAAGTATTGACATTAAATGATTTCTTAAAACAGTATGTCCTTACATGTTTAAATTGCATATTTATATAATAATTGTGAACATGGTTTATAAAAAAATCTATACATAGGTTAAAGTTTGTCTTATAGTTTTCTTCAGTTAAAAATAGACAAATTTTGAACTATGTTTAACTTTTATAAAATCTTCAACAACAGATTGTAGAAGCAACTACAATGTTATATTATTCAAACTCTACTCAAATACTATGCTTTAGTATCTTAATCTTAGAAAAGAGAGGAAATTATTAGAACAGGTAATAAGTTAGTTAAAAGAATTAAGAAACATTAGTTTTTGCTGTCATTGCACTAACAAATAAAGATTAAACAGGAAAAAAACACTTTTAAGAGGGTTTTTACAACATAGGAAGAATGAATTATTATGGAAATCATGCATCAAAATGTACCACATATCAATTATAATGGTATATTTTTAATACTTATGTCTGTGGTTGGAGATATATACTTGCTGTTTTAGCATTAATGTGAAATATGGGTCTTCTTTTGGAGAGTTTTAAATATCTATATATTTCATGAAAATGGTAGAGAGATGATTAAAATTGGAATCTAGGACACTCATTTATACATCAAAAAATGTGAGATAGAGTATATCAATTTGGTTTTCAGCATTATGTCTTTCACAAAGATAACTTTGGGGCGTGCAAAACAAATGTCTTGAAATCAAAGAGTGCAAAATTATGTCATGGATTAAAATATATTTACTTCATGTATTTGACACATATCTGCAGAAAATCTCCTTGCAAAATGAGTCTGTAGTCAACTCTCATATAAAATTGTTTCTCTCTATTATCTTCTATTCTTTGTCAAGATAATATAGAAAGTCCAAATCATTTTACTTTCTTATTGACAAACACATTTTCTATAACAGTTTCATTGTGAAGTTTAAAAGAATTATACTAAATACTGTAATATTCTAAAATATTGCTAAGAAACTTTAACTTTTATTCTATGTTCCATATCATGCTATTTTAAATTTGTTTTTCCATACATTTAAAAAAAATTTCTGAAGTAAAATTACCAAGAATTTTTTTAACCAAGTAATATATAAAGAAAATCAATTAATAATTAATTAGGATTCTATGCTTTCAAGCTCATCTACCATAGATCTTTACTTTTTTTCTTTTTCTGCTATAGGTTTCATTTTACTTTTTTTTACTTTTGATACTTGCTTTATTTAATTTATATTACAGACACTAATACTACTCAGCATGAATAGTATACATTTATTTATTTTATTCTTCCAACAGTTTTCAGGTAAAACTTGATAAGGAGGCATTTTTAAAAGTACACTAGAAATAATCTTATTTATTTTAGAATCAGGTTTCTACAATGCTATTTATTATTTTTAATGGACTTTAGTTTCCAGATCCTCAGTCATTTTTAAATGATCACAATTAATCCTAACAGTAATCAATATATACTTCTTCTACTAAGATTATGGTAAAAAAAAATTTGTTGTGTGTTTACTATTACATCAATGGTTCTGCAAATTTGACTGAATACCAGAAATACAAGATAGCTTTTAAAAATTCAGATCTCTTGGTCCCACTCAGAACTATTAAATTAAATCTCAAGTGTTGGAGTTAAATCTCTCTTCTCTCTTTATTTTTAACATATTTTCCAAGTGATATTTATGTTCACCCAATGTTACTTTACTTGAAAGCCAAAAATGACTTCAGAATTGATTAGATTTATTGTTTTTCCTAAATATGTCATTATAAAATAAGTTTAAGATCCTTCAATCTCACTAGCAAAGTTGTTAACATTCTGGAAACTTCATGAAAACATAATGTTAGTTATGACTCACTTTAAGAAATAGGGTACTTTTGTTTGAAAACTTTATATTACTCACAAGATAAATTTTTGCTTTACTGAATTACTCTATTAATATTACATGATTCCACTGCACATTTTCATTGTTGACATAAATGAATTTGTTTCTGAATAAAGTAACTTTCTTAAAAATTGACTCAAAACTTTTTTGAAATGAAGACTAGCTAACATTTCAGTTCTACAGGTAAATTTAATTTTGAATATACCTATATATTTGAATAGTTATATGCTATTATATAAGCACTTAACACTGCAGTATTTAGTTTATGATGGTACATTATACATTCTTTTCATAAATTAAATGACATTAAAATTATTAGAAGAAAAAATAAGTTTGTGAATATTTGCATACAAAAATATTTCTTATTATCCACAGATCTGCAGTCTATGGATACCTAATAATTTAAATAATATGGACTTGATAATATAAAACAGACATTATTTCAATATGCATTCACTGAGATGCAATGTCCTCCATGAAACTACTTCCCCGACCACCTACTATTATCTTGTATAACTGTTACAATTTGTTTGTCACCTCTTTATAAAACTTTTTATGTTTTTCCCTGACTATGCTGCTTCTATTCTCACAGACTTTTACACCTAAAATAATTAAATTATGCTATTACTTTTGCAAACCTCTTTCTCTTAGAATACAAGGTCTTTGAGAGTAGAGAATGAGACCCTCTACAACTGTCATCTGTGTTCACCAATGATAATATGCACTAAACAATAAATATTTATTTACAGAATAAATAATAAAAGGAATTAGAGAAATAAATGTGCAGATTAAATGTTTTGAAAATTGATAATTGAGGAATTTGAAAATATTTTCCAATATAGGGACACCTTTATTTAAATTTTATTTTCTAGAAGGAGATGACTAAATGGAAAGTGAAGGTCAAATTTTTTGCAACAGCCTTCTGAAAAGTAGAAGTGATGGAGACAAGAAAGCTAGGAAGAAGGGTAGCTGCAGGCACCATAACTGACATTTATGGCTCCAACCAGCCTTTAAGCTATTCTTTCTCAAATAACTGCTGAAAACAAGGATGAGATTTAATTAAAACTTGAAGTTTGGGGAAACCACAACAGATCGATAAGACTTGAAATATAAAACCTAAAAATATGATATTTGAAAACTGAAAGTTGTGAAGTTGAAGAAGGGCCTAGTTGGGACCCTGACGGTAGAAGCCTCACTGCAATCCGGGCCTCACATGTCCTCGCCCTATAGCTTAACAACTGATTGTCCCCAGCAGCTTGACCCAGAGCTTGGAATGTCCCCTGCCATAGAAAGTTGCCCTAAAACTTATGGGGTGAATGAATGCCTCTATGCTTACTGATCACCATTCTTCTGGTCTAGCATTCTTTCCAGACTGTCCCATCATTGTTCATGGGCTGCTAATGCCACCGGAGCACCATGGTATCAGAAGAATGGACCCATGAAGCATAACAGAGCCCCCCAGAACTGTCACTTAGCCCGTAGAATAATGTCCAGATTTCCCCTTAAACACCCTAAGCCTGATTGAGAAGGCAAGGCTGTTTTTGAAGGTGTTAACCTGCTGCCTTCTCAGATCACTGGTGCTCTGACAATAAGTAATTATACTAAAGATCCCAACTCCTGTGTCAGTCTGTTGGCTGAGTGACACAGGTAGCAGCAGCCCAGGGCTCGTTTGCCCTCTGGCTTCAAAATGACTTTGATGCACTATGGAAGGAGGAGTCTAGACCTGTAGGAATTCCAAGGGTGACACACATTTTCTGAATCTCCCACTCAAAGGGGTTCAGAACAAATCTCCCCCAGAATGGGCAATTTGTCATGTAAACCGTTTTGAGCTAAATATAATCAAGACCTCAAAAGACTCAATAAGAGCTTGTTATCTCCCCTTTGATTACCTCAAAAGAATTTAGAGAATTTGACTTATTAGAAGCAAACATATCACCATATTTGCACTATAGAAATTCCTTCCTTATAATGCCAATAAAATTTCTTGTATTCAGGTAATTTTCCCCTTCCTTTTATACTAAAATATCCCTTGCCTTCACCTCCTAATCGGAACACTCTGGTTTCTGCTTGAATCAGTGATTCTCTAGTAAGTATTCTTTGGGATGTCAAATAAACACTTGTTGCCTCTCAATTTGGTACTTTTATTTTTAGGGTTCACATGGCTCACTGAGACTGTGCTGTGGTGAAGGTTGTTATTTGTCTGTCTTCACAATAGCACTTCTGAAATCCAAATAAATACATCTCCTTGAGTAGGTTTTTAGAAACAGTTAACAAAGGAGTGAGAAAGATATTTTGGAATGCTAGGGAAGGGAAAAGAAACTTTATAAATACAACTGTAGGCTTATAATTCTTAAGTAACAACTTAAATACTATGTAAAAAAAAAAAGAATCCACTGAGTTTACCAAAGCTAATAGAGGAAGACAGAATCAGGAGGAATATTCTTACTTAGTGGTTTTAACAAATTCTCACTTGCAGGCTGAAATTCATCAGTGAAGGGCTTCATATCTGAGCATACCTTCCATTAAAATGCCCCCAAGCAAGAGATTTGCTACCTTTGGCTTGACTTTGAGAGATCAGTAAGACTCGGACTACTGAATCATTCATTATCAAATTAAAGATATTCATAGTCCAACTTCATCGTTTTAGATTTAGAGAGTGAGTTTCAGAGAAGAAAGAAGCTTAAAGTTATTTCAGTTTGAAACATCAAACTGAAGGTACAAAGAGGGCACTGCAAATTTTATTGTAGGGGAATAAATGATTAAACTCAAAAACCTCTAGATGAGCAACAGAGGACACTCATGAGAGTTGAAAGATGCCATCAGGATCTGCAGCATTTTCTCCGATTTTATAAAATGAGAATGGTAAATAGTTAAATAGGATCTTGAGGACAAAGTTCAGTCTCATGAGGTAATTAGAAAGATTTTTTTGTTTGTTTGTTTTCTTAGCCTACAAACCACAAAACATGAGAGTTAAAATGGGCAAGTCTCAGATAGCCAAGCAGACAATGGCATCCCCATTACATTTAAGTTGATGGGGTTATTGAAAACAGAAGATAAATCATTTACAAACAAAAAGGTGATGCAGATTAACAACAACAAACCCAGAATATGTGTAAATAAATTTTAGTAAGAGTTAATACTTCTCAAAGACATGCAACAATCTCAAAAAGAGGAAAGTTGATAGAAAATATAGCTTGGAAAATTATTTATCAATGAAAAACTGCCACACTGTAATTTTCAATGGAAGCTAATTGGGTTTATAAAAATACGAGAAACCCTCAGGAAAACAACCAACTCCTTCAATGCATGTTCTTTTGAGATTAAAAAAAAAAAATCAGCAATACAATGAAAATTTTGAAAACACCTTTCTACATATGCATGCAACATTTTATGAACAAAGAAATTATTTCTCAGATATTTTAATTTTTTCCTTGTTCTGGTGATTTATTTTAAATTAAGCAACATAAAATACTAAGTCAGTTAAATCTAAAGTTGCAGCAGAACTAATTCTAATAATGAAATAACCCCTTACAGCAAGTCTTTGAATCATTAGAGGATTTTCAGATAATTTCTTGTGAATGCAAACAAGATAATCATAGAAGTGCATATATCAAGTAGCCCTTTCTTCAAACACTCGTGATCATGCATATTCAATAGAATGCAAATATTGACTTTTCTGATAGCAAGTGGATCAGATTGAAAAGTGTCTGATGGGAAACTATAATCATTTTGTGGAATGTGGCAATGACCTTCACGCCCCTATGCCAAGGGTGTATTCCACTTGAATCGCTGATTCTGCTAACCTTTAAACAGTTTTCACAACTTGAGAAATAAAACAGACATCTGGAAAAGGGCAGTCTCTGCCACATTGAAGCCTTAACAATTAAGGCTTAGAAGAAATAAACAGACCTCATGTCTCATAATGTTTCTCAGGAGATCCAAGGCAAGAAAGCCTAAGGTTGCAATTGACTTCTCAAAAAGATAAACTAGCACATGGAAACCTTCTTCTTTCTGAATAAACGGAGGAGAGAATAGAAAAGGTCAGCTAACTATATACCAAATAATTAATATGCTATGGAAATGTAATATGTAAGTTATATTTAAGTATTTAGTGTTTTGAGGAAAATATCTCAGTCTTTTCAGTCAAGATATTACTAAAAATATTACAGCAAGTTTTACATTTTATGAATGTAGCTTACCATGTTTCCATACTAGTCAAAGCATAGCCATAGAATCAAAGCTTAAAAATATATGGCTGACTATAAATTAACTTTTATACATGTTCTCTAACAAAAAGAAATGTTACTTAGTTGGTATTAAATGTATCAGCTAAAGATGCTAGTACTATCTCAAAAGATTGCATCCCGCATGAATCCATTTATATGTTACTCTGGAACAAGCAAAAATATAGAAACAGAAACAGATCAGTGGGTTGCAGAGATTGAGTGGAGAAGATTGGACTATAAAGGATAGGCATTAGGGAGTATTATGGGGTAATGGATCTGTGCAGTATCATGATTTTGGTGGTGATGACAGGATGCTAAACAGGTCTTAAAACTCATAGATCTCTATGCACTAAAATAGGATATAATAATAACTTTCATATATATGTATACAGATAATATATATATTGCTGTAGATATAGATAACAATAGACATATATTCATATATTTCTTGATAATGCTGGTGGTGATTGTATGTGTGAACATGTCATAAAACTCATGGAACAAAACTAGCACATAAATATTTATAGGAGTTTTACTCATAATTGCCAAAACTTGAAAGCAACAAATATGCCCTTCATTAGGTGTGTGGATAAATAAAATGTAGCACATCCAGACAGTAAAATATTATTCTGTGCTAAAAAGAAATGAGCTATCAAGCCATAGAAGGACAGGGAGAAAACTTAAGTGCATATTACTAAGTAAAAGAAACCAGTTTAAAAAGGCTGCATATTGTATTCTAATTATATGACATTCCAGTAAAGGCAACATATTGGGGACAATTAAAAGGTTCTCAAGGATTAGAGAAGAGGGATGACTAGGCAGAGCACAAAGAAATTTCAGGGCAGTGAAACTCTTCTATAAGATATTATAGTGGTGGATACATGTCATGGAAAAAGCACTCAAACAACACCTATAATATAATTATACCTCAATAAAGTCATTTTTAAAGTTACATTAAATAAACAGATATACAGAAAATAACTTGGGAGAAACTATTCCCATAACTTTAATTAAAATTTAAAGGCTCAAAATAAAAAAGATGAAATTCAGATACTACACAGTCTAGTGGTTTCTATACAAATTCCAGATGCTGAGCTCTTGTTCAATTGACTTTATTTTAGGAAATTGGACTATACAAACAATCTTAAAGCAATTTCTATGTGATCCTCATATCATAACAAGATTATAAATTATGCTGTTTGGTGGGACAAAGATATATTTGACTATATACAAAATGCTTTCATTTTTAAATTAAATACTCCTGAAATAAAAGCCAATTTTATTTTTCAGGTTTTTTTTATGTATTGTCAATGCAAATGGCATTTAAATCATGATCAATAAAGTTAGTTAAATTTTAAACACTTTTAAGTATGAATGACTATTAAATAATACTACCTTTTAAAAAGGATATATAATGAAAAAATATGGTGATATAAGTGAAAATATAATAAAATATATCAATTCATCTTTTACAAATTTAACATTAACTTATATATGTAGAAATTATTACCATTAAATAAATTTGTTTCTATTATAACTCATAAGGAAATACAATGGGAAATATAATTAGAAATGATGATAAGATGATAAGAACATAGCTACTACACTGAAAGACTATTTAGCTTTTATCCTAAAGCATAATCTTGTGGTTTTACTGTGTAAATATTTTTAGCTTAATTCTCTATGAAGCATCAGAACCTTTGTTAGAAATGGACTGAATCAACCACTCACCCCTGAACTCCTTCCAGTGAATGAAAAATGTGAGATAAAACACTGTTTTAAAATGTGTCATGACCAACAAATAATTACCCTCTCTAGTTAGGTGTTAGATGCTCAGGCCCAAACTTGCTGTCTCCATCACCTAAAGATCGAAATCTCCAGCTACTAGCAGGATGTCAACACAGAGGTCCCAGAAGTGCATGAATGGAAATAGACTTTTTGATAAAAATAATTTTCCAGATGTGGACCAAATCCCCAACATGAATTTCCTAGTAAAATGTATTATTTGGTATTGATTTGGAAATACATGAAGACATAAAAATGAAAAGGCTAGGAAGATATTCAAACTGGAAATACCATGTTTTCATTTTGTAAAACTTTGCATTTTGTTTTATTGTAAATTAGTTCACATATTGTATTGGTTTTTCTGACACCTACTGAATAACCAATGTTATTTCATAATTCATATTGAATTATATCTCTAGGATAATAGAACTTTGGGAAAGCAGAAAGTGCTGAGGTTTTAAAGTAGGAATGTGGAAGTTGTGAAACCCCTTCAGTGCCTAGAGCACCAAGTGTCCCAACTCTTAACATCCCATCCACTTTCCCTCACTTGGTCAGCTCAATTTCTGCTGGAAGGTAATTAATTGGAAGAACCTCTTTCTGTATTCTATCAAATATTTTAAGATATGATTGCAAGGTAAGGCTTTATATTAAAAATATTTATCTAAGATTTATTATACACTAATATTCTATAAACAGAGTGGACCAGCATGGTTTGAACTGAGAGAATCCCTGTCCTTGGGTACCTCACATTTTAGTGAGAAAGGAAGACAATAAACAAGGTGTATATATATATATATATATATATATATATATATATATATATATATACACACACATATATATATATGTATGTATATGTATGTGTGTGTGTATATATATATACACACACACATATATATATGTATATATAAATTATAGTGATGAGCCCATCAAGAAAGAGAAAGCAGGAGTAGAAGAGAGTAAGTGCTTAGAGAATGGGAAGTTTCAGTGTCCAATGGGAGGGTCAGGGTCTATCTCAAATAGATGACCTATAAGCATGGACATGAAGGATATAGGGAAGGAACGATATGGACACCTGAGGAAAGAATGTTTCAGAAAGAGGAAGGATGAAGCACCTAAACTCCAGAAGGAAACTGCCTAATGTGTTGTTTAGGGAGCAGCAAGGGGGATAGTGTGGCAGAAGCAATCAGAAGGAAAAGACAAGGTGCAGGTCAGAGGTAAAAGGCAGGAACACATCTTGCAGGGCCCTGTGAGTAATTTTAAGTTATTTGGCTTTTGTGCGAGGTGATGTAGAGAGAGGGCCAGAGAGTGGTGTGAGCAGAACAGAGGAGTGATTTTAGCTGAATCGTTCTGGTGGCTGGATTGAGTCTGAAGGAAGCAAAGTGCAGGCACAAGGAGACCAATTGGGATAATCTTCTCAGTAGAGGTAATCGTGGCCTGGATGAAAGAAAGCAGTAGAAGCAGGGGCTGTGTGGCCACCTGGAGCTTTGAGTATATTTTGAATACAAAGACTAAGGTTTTCTGAGGGAGTGGTTGAGTGAAAGGAAAGAGTCAGAGTTGATTGCAAGATTTAGCCTGAGTTTAAAGAAGGAGAGAATAGCCATTAATTTAGGAGAAGACAGCAGCAGGAAGAGGAAGAATTCTGGTTTGGATAGGAAAGTTTGAGATGTCCTTGTATTCAAGGAGTGGTGTGTGTGTTTGTTGTCTTTTGTTTTATAAAGACATAATGCCTTACTTATCAAGTGGTCATTAAATGTCAAATGTAAATGAAGATTTTTTAAAAATGCACTCCTGTATTCTTTTTAAATAATTCAGTGATACTGTGATATACAAATGGAAAGAATCATGATATTTTTATTAAACTTTCCATAGGCTCTGAATAGATTATGATTCAGCTAAAAAATTAAAAGCTTAATGAGTTTGTTACTGAATGACAACAAGATCAAATAAAAAAGGACAGAGATAAATATTTGACAGATGTTAATGAGACATAAAATGAATAGTGCATAATCTTTGAAAAATTAGATAGTATGCAACTGAAAATACATGTCCTCAAAAGAAGAAAATTAATTTTACCTTTATATATATTTTTAATCATAAGCTAAACTAATCAGAAGTAAATGGGACAACAATACTTTTTTCTTGCTTTTGGTGTATACTGACAACAGGCTTTAAAACAGTGTGATTATAGAACTTTGTCACAGGCCCATCCCAGAAAGACTTTTTTAAAGAAATGGCTTTTGAATTAAGAATACCTTTAACAGAAAATCTTTTTGTGTAGATTAAAAGAAGGAGGAGTGGTAGTGAATAAAACTAACACCAAGGTTATTTTGACCTGATTTGCAGTTTTTGTGAATTTGGGGGGGGGGGCGGTGTTCGTTATAAATGTGCCTTGTCTAAGATAAGTGTTTTATTTGGAATATACAATCAACTCAAATATTAGTAATTTGTGCAATAAAATTAGAGATTATTAAAAGATGCCTGCTATGACAAGAAGCAAGTTTAGGAAGGAAAATCAAATTCTTACTCTTAAATTTAAAATGATGATGACAGAATAGTCATGTTCTTATGCCAGGTAAACTGCCCAGGATTGTGCATACTGTAACATGCATAGCATTTGGTTACTCATAATCTTTCAGATATATCTCGAATTATTTCCTTTTATACATAAAAAATGCAAGAAAGGAACTGACATGCCCAACTTCACACAGTGAGGGAACAACAAAAACAAGATTCTAAGGCAGACAGTCTGACACTAGAGCCTGTACTTGATTTGCTATTAATGTGTTAAATGTTTACGTATCACCTATCTTCTTTGGGTGACAGCTCTTTTCTGAATGAATGCATGTAAAGAGAAGATTGTTCTTATCAGCCTTAACCAGATGAATCAGATTTATTAATTTCTCAGCACCTAAAAATGCAATAATTAGCACTTAGCTTCAGTGCTCAAGAACAAAAGATACTACATCACATCAACAGTATACATTAGGATACAGACCACTAAGTTGTTAATGAATTAAAAATTTACATTCACTATATCCCTAAACTTGTTGACAGTTACCTAAAGTATTTGTTAACATTCAGTGAGCCTTTCTTTCTTTCTTTCTTTCTTTCTTTCTTTCTTTCTTTCTTTCTTTCTTTCTTTCTTTCTTTCTTCTTTCTTCTCTTTTTTTTTTTTGTGACTGGATTTATAGTCCCTTAATATCTAATGAAAACACACTACTTCTCTGAGTTAGCCTAAATAACTCTCTGGGGACCCACACCACTCAACCACTCATCAGGTTTTATCAGAATTATTAGGTCTGCTGCTCTTCTAAAAAACAAAACAGAACAAAAATGCCTGGTATTTTTAAACTGCAGTCACCCCACACAGATATTAGTGAGACAGAAGAATACTGGAATTAATGCAGTAACCGAATTATTGGTTAACCAAGATCCCAAAATGCCAGACAGGTAAAAAAAAGGTTGGAGTGAAGAAAAGGTAACTTTTGCTAATAAATTCAATTTTGAGAATAATTGTATGAAATGGCAATTACAATCTCCATTGTATATCAAGGAAATGAGACTCGAATATATTTAAATAAATTAAACAAGGTAATATACCCTGCATGTGGCCAAACCACATTTTAAGAATGAACTGTCTCCATTACCTTACTCCATTCACTAGGCAGTCTACAGGTGCCTTAAACTAAGATTGTCCACCAATAACATCATTTTACTCTCCAGAACTTGCTTTTCATGCGGGATTCACCTTCACAATGCATGGCAAATATCCAGACACTTGTAAGTCATCTATGGCATCTCTTCCTTTCCTCTCGAATGCAACTTTTCACTACTGACTCTAACTCTTTCCCATTATGTTAAACTTTCCCCTCTGCTGAAACATCACTGCTATTGCCATAATTTATGCATTTGTATTTCTCACAAGCTCCCCTCTGCCCCATCTGCTTTTTCTGTCTCCTTGTTTAATCTATGCTCTACATAGATGCTGATATATTCTTTCTAATATTTAAAACTGATCATATTTAAAATCATTAATAGACTTTGCCTGGAGCATTGTATTTTTTCCCCTTACATTCAAATGTATCCTATTATGTATCACCTGGTACATCCTCTCTCCACTTTGGAACCAGTGGCCCAGATTATTGTTTGATAAATATGCTGACTTTATTTGCTTCCTACGATTATTACACTATATGGCTATATTTTTGCATGCCTTGAAGGTTTGATTATAAATAAGAAATCCATCTGTACTTTCAGGAGAATATCTATTGCTAATTAGAAAATGTTTTTAACATCACAAAAATTATTCTCTCAGGATAGATGTTATGACAGGGGAATCTTATTTTTATAGTTAAAAATATGTACCACATTTCAGTAGGCAATTATATTTAAAGTGTGAAATCACCACTCCAATAAAATTTACGAGTACAGTCAAAACAGATGCTAATTAGATTTTTCACAGGATAAGTCAGACAGATGTATATTGTTTTTATTGTATAGTTTTGCAATATTTTATTTAACTTTTTGCCATTACCTTGTTGAAAAGCAAATAGTGTAAATTAAAATTTTAGAATTATTTGTAAAAAATGAGGTCTTCAGAGATTAGGAAAACAAATATATTTAGAAACAATTTTCATCATATAATTTTTTGATGAATTAAACATAATTCACATTTCATATAAAATTGTTATATTTTAATAGATATTTCTTTATTATTTTCAGAATGTATCTTAAAATATGTAGCATAAACAGATACAACTGACAAAAGATTAACTTACTAAGGTATTAGGTAGGGAATATGGGATGAATACATAACTAATATCCATCCTAAAGAACTTAAGCAACCTATGTAAAATCCCTAAATATCTTCTTCATATATAGCACTACTACATATAATAGTTATTGTATACATGCTACATACAATTAATATTTCCCTCAGTTGAAGGCAAGTTAAATATACTTTACTATAAAGGACAAAGTTGTTTAAGTCTCTTCCTTTAACATGTGTGTGTACGCATATGCATGTAGATGTGTGTGAATGTGAGTGTAGGTAACAGGGCCTGCACCACCCCAAAGAGTTAAGAATAAGCAACAGTGGCCTCAGAGAACTCCAGTTAGAATCATGCAAAAAACAGAGTTGAATGCCTGTGTTATGCCTGTGTTGATCCTTTAACTAAAGCTACTCAAAGGAAGAGACTGTCCATTCTTTGCCTAATAATTTCCACCCCTCCCCCCATCTTGGTGACCAAGATTACCTTAACACCCCCCTCAGCTTTGCTAAACTTTAGCCAGGTTTTTTCCTGACTATAGGTCCCTGACCTCCATTCTCTTGCAGCATTGACTTTAGAAACTTTCAATTGTAATTTTCTTCTCTTTACTTTTGAGATGTAAATCTTTTACAACCTAAGATGTCTTTCTTAAGGACCTGAGAGCCATTTATTTGAAATGTAGTCATCAAGAGAGTATCCCATTCTCCCAGTGGAAAGGTAGGAGCCTAACTTTGATAAGCAACAATTAGCTAATGCAGGTGGCTTAATCACATTGGCCAACTTTTCTATTAAAGGAGGACCTCCCATGCTTTCCAGTTACTTTACTCCACCAGTTAAAATTCTCCCACCTTGTGTTTCAGTGAACTTGAGTTCAATCTCTCTATCCTATTACAGTAGTCTTCATCTCTATTGCACTAGTCTCAAATGAAGTCTTGCCATTTTACACTAGTGTCCAGAACAATTTTTCTTCATAGTAAATATGTAACTGAAAGAGTAGTTGTTTGAATTGATTTTGGATCAGTAACCAGTCAATTCAGTCAATTTACTCATTCATGCAAATGGGGCTAAATAGTTATTTAGGTCATTCATCGGCTTTTCCTATACAAAATAAATCACTCAAAGAGATGTAAAACTAAATTTGCTTTTGAAGGGTTAACAAGCTGAGTAATATATATGCATTTTTATTCTGGGAAAAAGAAATATGTACTATTATATTTATTGAAGAAAAAATGATTTTCTTTAGAAGAAATATATATATTTAAAAAATGATAGTTAAATTTTCAAATGATTAAACCTTCTAACAAAAATGCTATATGGCAATATTCCATTGCTTTCAAAGCTTAAGACTTTTTCTTAAAAATTAACAAGTTGGTCTTCAGCTAACAAGGCAAATGTTGATAAATTAGCTTAACTACAAAAAGAAATGTCATGCTAGAAAATAATTCTGTAAATTCAAATTTTACCAAGATAAGTGAAATAAGTACTTTTTAGTATATTATTAAATAAAAATTATAACAATCTAATTATTAAATGGAAATAACTATAATAAATATTACACTCTAAATTTATATTTATAGTGCTTCTTCACAGATCTATTTAAAAATAAACATTATATTGATTTATTTTGTAGAAAATTTATTCTCTAGTATAATGTACCTGAAAACAATTCCATCCTCGTCTCAAACATATTGTTTTAAATAATATTTAGATAAGTTGGTGGATGATCTGTGGCTTTTTCAATCTTAATCCTGACTTTTTTTTTTAAGTAAAATATCTGCAATTTTTATGTGAGTTACACTATTTTTAAAATGCAGTATTTCACAAATCATAAAATTTTGTGACTTCTTATGACTAAATTTTCTACCACAATGTTATATAACTAGATAAAACTTCTAATAGGCTATATGGCCCAAGATACATGTTAAAAATAGTCACCTAAATAAAAACAATTTTAAATATTCTGTTTCTTCCAGCCTCCATAATTTTAGAAAAAAAATAAAAATGCTAAAAATATTATATGTTGTAAAAAGAATATATTATCTGACTAGGTGGATAAATGTTATGCAATGTGAATCAAAAGTTATAAAATATATGATCTATTTAAATAGTGAAAGAAAATAAACAACCCCCTGAACATAAAGTTAAACACTGAAAATAAGTATATTAACTTTAATCTGGTAATATATATTGATACTGATGAGAAAACAAATTCACTTTGAAATTATCTCCTTTTGTTACAGTAAATCTCTTTCTAATTAATTATGGATAGTAAACACTTCATGGTGCCACTAAGATATTTGACTCATCAGCAAATAGATTGTCTTAAAAAGTTAATAAGAAGAGAATCATTTCCTTCTGGGAAAATCACAATGTATTTTGTTTGCACAAATAATCATTTGATTAAGACACTGTAATGAGGTTGAATTATCATTATGATCATCAAAAAATTTCATTTATGCCTCAATTATATCTTAATTTTAGAAATTAAAATTTATGTATAATCCATAATTTTTATAAATTTAATTGCCTACGTGAAATAATGATGTAAAGAGCACATTCCTCATCATTCTTTCATAGACAATTCATGTGGAAACCATCAAAATCATCTCTAGTCTAGTCAAAAGTCAGAAAAGTTTCAGAGGTCAAATTCAGCTCTGATTTTCCTGGTAAAACACAAGTAGATGCTAAAACACAAGTAATAGTTTTTGCTGGATTTTTCAGGCATCATAAGGTCAGCTTAAACTAAACAATGGAAGATTAAAATTGTTTGTGATGAGCTGACCTGATACACCGGATCTGAAGTTCTTTTGCTTAGGGGCTATCAGGAGAACAGATGTCAAGAGGTTTAACTTCTGCTAGCAATAACCAAAATCTCTGTGCTTACTTCAACTCGTGCCTATCAGGCACAAAGATGCAGGTATCTAAAAGTTGAATAGTTTCTGCTTTAAAATTGAAGAGTTAATATTTTTCTTTTTATTGTACCACTTAAAGTCTTAAAAGAACTGAAAAAGAAAGAAAATATATATATACACACACATATACATATACATATATATATAAACTTGACTTTGGTGAAATAAAATAGTAAAGCTAAGGTAGTATTCATGGGTGACTGCAAAATCAGCTCTGTACATTGAACTTGCTAATCTAATGAGAGATTGAGGATTCATATTATTAAAATAAATGCTATTCTTTTATATAGAGATAAACATAATTTTAAACTATCTTACAAGGGTAGTGGAAGTATCCAAAATAGGAATCACAGAAATCATAAGACTTGGTATAAAATAAGTAAACATCAAGAGAGAGAGGGAGTGGGAGAGGGAAAGGGAGAGAGAAAGAGAGGGAGGGAGGGAGGGAGGGAGGGAGGGAGAGAGAGAGAGAGAGAATGTGCTTGGGAATACTGTCAAGGTATTAAAACTGTAAATGTTGGAAATGGATTACAAAAGTAGCATACAATTATGTACAAACAATGATATTTGATATCTCACTGATTCAGGTCTATTAGACGAAGTATCTTAAACTAAGTGGATGGGCAAGTGTGGTTTATAATTTGATTTCAAAAAAAATCCAAACAACAATAACGACAAGAAGTCTTAAGACTTTGTAATTTTAATTTAGTTTTATCATAACAAAGAAATAAGAATAGCAATGACCAATTATTATCTACATACAATAAGCCAGGAATTGATTACCGCATTTTATATCTCTATCACAATTACTTTTTTTTAAAAAAGGAAAACTTCTTAGTAAATTCTTTATATCTGAAACACAATGCAAGATTGCAATCGATTTAAAAATATTTAAAATGTTCTATTCCATTTAAGGAGGAAAAAAGTCAATACTTTATAAGTGTGTGTGTTTGTTTATCACATTCATTTCTGATGACATGCTTATAAGACAATTCGTATTACTCTCTCTTGTATAAAGAACATTATATATATGAAGTAAAACTGTAAAGACATTTAGCCACTAGTAAGACTATGAAAAGGAAGCAATATTGAATAGTAGTTAAAAGCCAAGAAGTCATGAATTTGAATCACATGCTGGCCATTAGATCTAAGACACATTGCATTGTTTCTAGGAGTTTTAGTTTTTTCTCAGAATATATATATATATATATATATATATATATATATATATATATATATATATATATATATAAAATAAGGGTACATGCCTGTGCCTGCTTGTGTGTATGTACCTGTGTACAGTATTTATGCATGTATAACATTCAATAAGTGTAGGCAGACATGTTTCGTACTTCAAGAGGTGATAGTTATTTATTGTCAAGTTAGCATCAAGAATCAAGCCTAGGGTTATTTTTACACCAAAACCAGTGATCTTACTACATTCATATCACAGCCACAAGCTTCTCATTTTTACTGCTTTGATGCAGAGTAAGACAAATGAATTAAAGTCCTTTGTCCTTTATTTTTATGTAAAATTCTGTATTTAATAGGAGGTATCATTTCAGATATTATGGTGGTTAAAGGTATATGAGGAGAAACTGCCTAACTTTCGAGCACACTATGATTATAAAGGTAATCATAGTTTTATCATATTGCAAGAGAGAATCCAACTACAAGAAAGAACCAATAGTAAGAAACCACTTACTATTTTTGTACAAAATATATCATTATTTTGTTTGATCAACTGAGTTAAAAATTTAATATTTTATATAGAAATATTGTACCTAAACTGATGATATGCAAAAATTCAACATTTGGACCACTTCTAGCATAAAGTAAAAAAGATGGATATTTTATAATTTTATGTACAACTTTAAACTAATGAGAATATATACTCTACTGCATAGTTGTAACTAGCATACCAACACAAAAATAGTGTTTTAAAATAATTTCAGAGGAAGAGATATACATCAAAACCAGCAAAATTCTTTTCTCAAATTCAGCCTATCATTCCATGGTGAACTAGTACTCATATTTTAAATATCAGATTAATGGTAATGTCCTCTAGTAAATCAACCATAATCAAACCACAATATAGAGGCTGAAATATTACAAAGCAGAGTCCAGAATATATTTAAAAAATAGATGCATAAGTTCTCTGCTAACAGGTCATTTCAGTCCTTGGGATGGCTTGACTTTTTGATAATCAAAATCTTAGTTTCAGGTGGTTAGGCTCTGAGAGATTTATCTGTAACTTCTTGTCAGGCTCACAATTAACCAAGAGGAGTTCATCAGTTGTTCATAACCTATTAATCATTATTAAGAAAATAAAAGAAGATAATTGTACCATTATACATTCTGAACTTACATGAAGGGGATATAAATTTTGATAGTATATATAAGTATTACATACACCAAAATCAAGAAAGTATATTTTTCAAATGAAAATTATAACAGATAAATGTACAATAAAAATGTATAAGAACACTACATTTTTACTACTCAGACTTTTAAGAAAAATGTTAGGACTAAAATATTTTATATGGTTTGGTAACTATTGTATTGTGGTTGTATATATCTCCTTATGTTAACTTGGTAATGCCTGGAATACTGTATTTCACCATATTAAACTTATTTTCAAAAGTATAAAAGAAATAGTACAGGCTCAGAAGATAGGCAAGATTGGATATGAATCCCTGCCTATATTATCCAAATTCTGGTTAACAACATAGTGGGTAAGTACATTGTGGTATATTAGTACAATGACATATTCTATAGCAATAAAAGTGAACAAACTATAGCTTCAAGTATCACGTGCATAAATATTTTAGCACAAATCTTGAGCACAAATGAATTAAATTATCTTATTTATGTACAGTTAAAATATAAAATTAAACTTGTTTTCAGATGGCATAATTGTGGTTAAACTTTGAAGTTACTAGTGAGAGGAATTTGAGGGGGAGTGGTAATATTTAATAATATGGTATACATCAAATTATAGACTTGCAATTTATTTATTTTCTTATGTAAAGATGATTCGATAGGAAAGTTATTCTTAATTATTTTTTTAATGTAGAGATGGTTTATAACACAGGTATTAGTCTCCTAACAGGGACAGAAAAATCTTGTTCGATGTTTCTGTTCTTTAGAAACAATGACAAAATCACTGTTTACTCATATTATATAAGAATAAATAATGAGCTATTAAATACAATTTTCATCTGTGTTCCAGGAGATAGACATCATTATCCAAAGACAATGAACTAGATAGAAAAAAAATGTTAGGCTCTGTTCTCCTTTAGCATCTTTAGGTCATTCTTTTTCTTAACATTTAAGAAAACTGAATTGCCTAAACAGGGGCTTGATTTATACATTCTCCTCTAGGATAGCAATTTGCATTGTAGTATTTCAAATTAAACATACACGCTTAGTTACTCAAGAAGCTACTGAAATGAAAGAACTTTTCTATCTTTTTAGCTTATATAGAGGGATTTGATAGAGAAATTAAATTGAAAAGACAAAAAATAAATAAAAAGAGGAAATAAAATATCGACCTTTGATTGACAGAAGCTTCTAAGAGTCTACAAAAAGGGTCCAATAATCACATACATTTAAACTAGTATGGCAAGAGATGTATTCTCTTTTAGTGCGGCCTTCTTAGAAATGCCATTTCTTTAACAATAATCAGAACTGACAGCCTGGTTCACCTTTTATGATAATGTGGCATGTAGCCTTGTTAATCTGACCCATTGAAATAAATGAAAAATGTACTTGTGCCCCAGTATAATTGTTGGCAGTAGCATCTTAGCAGGCTTTAATTTGCACTTCACTGTAACATCTCCTCTCAAGGCTGATGTAAATGTTAACCAGAGTTGGCACCATTAATAGCATGCTAGGATCTGGGGTAGGGGCGAAGAAGTGGACTTGGAGTGAACCAGAACATGACCTTAATTGATAATGAAATGCAGTGGTGCTATGAAAAGGCAAAAGCACAGAATAAATACAATAATTGTTTCAGTAGAAACATGCATAATATATAAAAGGCTACAATTATAAAATATGCCACACCAAAAATCACTGCTTGGGTTCACATTTCAAGGTTATATGAACTCTGATTGCCCTTTAGAATACCAGTGGATAATGGAAGAGAAAATAATACATCTTAATATATAATTAACAATATTTAAAAGCATTAACTCATAGACTTGAAGCTAATAGATGGCATAAACATAAAAATAACAAAACTACTATACGCGAAAATCATTTTTCATTCCTAAATTATTCTGCGCATGCATAAAGATTTCAATATCATTTTAGTACTTTGCTTTTCTTCCTATGTAGTTTATATAATTTTTCAACTTGATTTTTTTCTGACTAATTTTCTACAAATTAGGCAAAGTAGTAGTAACATATAAAGATAAATAGTAGCTTGCAATTGTTGGAGTTCAGTTTTTGATGTGTAATTTTAAGCCAAGTTTCTTGGTATTTTTTGTTTGCTTTTGTTTTGTTTAGTTTTACGAAATAGAAGCTATTATATCTTTTGACAGTGTTCTTATCTATTTACTAGTACAGGATATAAACATAAATGGTGATTCTGAACCATTTCTTGGTGCTTTGTTTCTACCCGTAGGTTAATTTGCTTTTTATAGAGTTCAGCACACTGAACTTAGAAGTTTAGGAGACAACACTATTTCAATGTAACAAGGTTGTATCATACAGTATATCTCAAACCCTTTACTCCCTTTCCTAACATATTTGTACACCCATAAAGTTATACATGTGTTAAAGCACGCTGAGGTGGTGATGCATTATTGCTAATGATCACAGAGAAATTAAATAGGCTGCATAGTCTTACATGATAATATGATTGATATGCTAAGGAGAAAACATGACAAACATATGAGAAACAAGTCACATACCACACAGCTCACCAATTTAAAGTGTAGAATGTAATGACTGTTAGTGCATTCACACGATTTTACAACCATCACTACAATCTAATTTTAGAACATTTTTCTCTCCATATTTCCTCTAACCCCTTCTGTCCTGGGAAACACTAATATACTTTACTTTAAAAAAAAAATGATTGAAGGCCTTATTCGTGAAAGAAGTGATAACAAGAGGCATTCCAAGAGCTGAGGTGCCTGCCTGGTCATACCAGCTCTGCCACATGGGCACAGAGACAGTGAATGAGTCAAAGATGAAAACCCAGGTCAAGCCTGTCAGCCTTCACTCATTCACCAGGCCACCATGAACACTGTTAATTATCACAGCTCTCCTTTATTCTCTCTATTAGAATACTTTCTCTAGTGATAGATTTGCTAATTCTGGACATTTCGTATAAGTGCAACTATATCTGTCATATATGACCTTTCCATCTGACTTCTTTCACTTAGTGTAATGTTTTCCAGTTCCATCCATCCATGTTGTAATGCATATCATCACTTCATTTATTTTTTATTACACAACAGTATTCCATTGTATTATACCAAATTTGTTCATTTATTTATCAGATGATGAACATTTGGATTCTTGCAAAGTTTTTGATATTGTGAGTAATGCTGCTATGAACATTTGTGTACAAGTTTTTTCTGGACATATATTTTTATTTATCTTAGATATATACCTAGGTGTTGTGTTGCTGGGCCATATGGTAACTGTGTTTAAGCTAATTAAATTTGGAGGAATGTTATATAGCACAATAAAAGCCAGGAACACTGGAACGGTTCATAGAAGCCCCATGAAGGAAGAACACATCTGTTTCATTGTCCTCTACTTGACTATAGTGTTATGGGAAATATGCATAACAGTGAAAACAAGGGTGCAATGGTGCCTCTAAGACTGAGGGTTCAGAATTAAGAATTCAGTGTCATACTTGACTTGTGCTGAGCTATCATTCTTTTTATCACCAAACCATTAAGATTTCCATTCGCAGGCTCACGCTGGGTTACATACCAAAACATCTGACTTGAATTTCTGGAACAAGATCCTCATCAATTGGCCCCTAGTCCAGAGACCAGATTTTCCAAGATAAAACCAAAACATACGGCTTAACATATGGGACAACAGCAGGATAGAATATTTAAAATCATATTTTCCGAAAAATTTGGAGAGATAATTCTTCCTGTGTTTCCAGCCTTATCTCTGTTCAGCCCTCTTAATGAACCTGTACTTATCATTTTACTCCTTTAACTTCTATACTTAGTTTAAGTTGTGTCATTTACTTTGAACGCGTGTCCCTTTTATAAGTATTTCTCAGCCTTGCCTTATTTTCAAGCACCGTATCAAATCTTAGTCTTCCAAAAGCCTTCCTAAAATCTGCTATTTGTTATTCCTCTCTAGAGTTTTGTTTATTCTGTTGTAATATTTCTCACCCCATGTCGTTTGTTTTGTTTATTTTTCTAGTAGATCACAAGCTTCTAGTGGACAGGTGAAATATTTTGTGAGTTTGCTTGCTTTCTCTCTCTCTCTCTCTCTCTCTCTCTCTCTCTCTCTCTCTCACTCTCTCTCTCTCATCTTTTTCTTTCTCTTTTTCTTTCTTGCTTCCTTCCTTCCTTCCTTCCTTCCTTCCTTCCTTCCTTCCTTCCTTCCTTCCTTCTAAGATTATTTGCTACTCTCCATGATTCAGGTTTTACAGGTTGGGATCGAGTCAGATGGCTTTACTTTAGACATCAGGAAACAAGAGTCTTTGTATTTGTTCATTTCTGTACAGGCTTGGATTAGGTCCTGTAAATAAGTTTGAGGTTGTTAACAGTCTTAAATTAAACATTCAAGATTTATTTTTCTTCTTTGACTGGTCATTGAAGCTTATGAAGAACTTATTCATGAGCATTTCTTTAAAAAGACATATAAATATATCCCTGCGAACACCAGGTTAAGCAAAAATGCACTGACCTTGGCAATGGTAGTAGGCATCCTGGATTTAAGCAAAGTAGAATACATGTGGATCTCAGAAACCAAAAGGCACTGTTTGTGGCAGAACATTCCATAACACAGTCAAAAGCCCCAGATTTAACTGAAGTAAGAACCCACTCATATGGAAAAGGGAGTCTTCCTATTACATTTGTTGTTTGCATTATAATTTTCAATTTTTCCTACAGGGAATGACTTACACTTCTGAGTATGCTCCATAATACTAAAGAGGTTCTAGTTTTAAATTCTCATTGCCAGGTTTAGGTTTGATGCTTCGAATTTCATTTCGCATTCAGAGATAACAAGAAGACAGTGGAAGAACTAGGCTTGAATTCATAGTTAATCCACAGGCCTGAGATTTGAAAAGTAACAAAATAATTTTAGGTGATGGAGTTACATTTAGTTAGCTGTCCAGAAATTTGCTGTGTCTTGAGAGAACATGTTTGATAAATTTGTGGAATTGTGACAGTAAAAGAAAGCAGCAAAAAAAGAGACATATGGCAAAAGGCAGATGAATTGATGATATATTCTGTTCATGCTGTGGTTAGATGGCAATATCTCTTGGGTGGGATTATCTGAGCCAAGAAATGAAGGTACACAAGATTTGTCTGAACAATGAATGCATTTGGCAAACGCAGAATGTAGTGAATTTAAATCTTAAAAAAAAAAAAAAAGAAAGAAAAGAAAAGGTCTGACTAGAAACAGAAGGATAGGAAAAGGAGCAACACATTTAAATCCAGGAAATAATTATTTTTTAACTGGTAGAAAAGGAAAAAGATCAACTTTGTAAACAGGTTAACAATCGCTTTTCTAAAAAGAGAAGACAAATAGTTGAAAAATAAAACAATCTAAGTCATCTTCCATTATTGCATAAAATCATCAGCTAAAAACCCCCCTCGAGATCTAACACATTCAAAATATTCACGGAAGTGACTTGAAGAACTCATGGCCTATTGCCCTCACTGCGCTCTTGGTGCACACTCTCTGAAATATTAATGACAGGTTAAAGTGAGGAATCTTCTGAGAGTGATGCTAGAACCGAAGGAGAAGTAAAAGCTCCTAGGATTCATAGGTCTGAACAGTTCCACAGTGACCAGGCACTATGATGAGCTTCTTCTGACACTGTAAATACTGGTTTACAAAAGATGGTGGAGGCTTGGTCCCTAAAAAGGTCCACATTTATACAGCATTGGTGGGCCAGAAACACAGGGCTCAAGGGAAGGGGAAAGATACTGGATTCAGTTCTGTTTATAACTATTGATCTGCCTATTTGATTTATTTCCCAATTTAATGACTGCAGCAACAACTTACATACTTCTTCAGGTATGGAACCAGTTGCTACAGCCCTTAGCAACTTCCCTTATTCTCTGATACCAATGCACGTGCCCTAGTAATGTGCCATCCTACACCACACTGAGGCACCTGACCCAGCTCATCATCTGCACATTCACAAACTGAAAATGTGGGGCAGTTAGTGCCTGTCTGACAGGCTCTGTCCAACAGATATGGAGGTCAATGAATAAATTCAGGTAAAACATTCACCCTTCTTTCCCATGGATGGACTATTTGAAGGTAGAGTAGCTTTGTATAGTTGCACTGAGAATGTCCTGTGAGACTAAATAAATAGCTTGTCACAAAGTGTGATGAGCAGCTTTGTAGGGCCCTGCATCTGTCTGTGGCTCTCCAACATTCCTTCTCCTTCCACTTTGTTCTTTATTTCTCCTAGGAATGTATTCACCATAAGGTATTAGCACATAAATCTTTCCAAAGGCTCTGCTTTTAAGAGAAATTCAGTTAAGACAGGAAATTAAAAGATTTTAATATGCTGGAGCAAAAAAGAAAACTATGTCAATGAAGACTTGCTAAAATGGTTTTTATTGTATATTTGCAAACTTCAAAAGGATGCGATCAGGGCTCAACAGCCAGGGTCTGAGAAAGGTAAGAGTGTTCATAAGAGATATCTTTTCTCCCAGATACAGCAAATACTCTGCCATAATTAACTTCCTGATGAGAGTCTTCTGGTTGAAATTACTTTCAGAGTTAATGTAGATGAGCAACTGGCACAGACTAACTGGCATCCCAGAGTGACTGAAATAGGGCATATTTTCATGCTCTCGCCTCATTTTTCAGATAGCGCTGAGGTTCTGTTTTGGTCTCTGCCAAACCTAAATCCTAGATTCTAAAAACATAATTCTGAGGGAAACAACTTCATCTGCATTCTAGAAATGAGCTTCTGTACAAAACGTCTTGGATAAGAATGTGGACTGTGATCATTGGACTCTCTAAAAGACAGGCACATTAGACTCAGTAATGATCTAATTGAGATTCTGAGTTTGTGAGAACGACACCAACCCAATGGAAAACAGATGCCCAGGCTGCAGCTGCTGAAAGGAGCCACATTACAACTGGGCACTGAAGTCCCATAGGGATCAGGCTGACCAGGATAACAAATGGAGAAAATTCTATTTTCTTTGGATTTATAGGGGCTAGATAATTGATTTTTTTTTTTTTTTTTTTAGTTTTTATTCATTTAGACTGTATTATCTTTGGATTTTAACTCACATGTGGATTTAGGCTTCTGATTAAATTTCTTGAATGGCTTCCTCAGGCTTCACATAAGAATGAGACTTATAATTATATTTGAGGTTTGGCCTATTTTTTGAATATGTTTATAATTTTATATAATGTCAATACAGAACTTCAGATAAAATACAGTTCACAAAATATGGCTGGGCATAATTTGGGAGGTGAAAGAAAATTGGAATGGATTTTCCAATTTGGAAGTAGTTTTAGAGTTAAAGCTATTTTTTCTGACCCATTTCAGCATCTTCTGGGGGAAAAAAATCTACATCTAATCATCAGTATATCAGTATTCTGGTTGATGATAATGGTTTTGTGAGTTCATAAAGTCCTATAACTGTCTTGACAAATTACAAGGAAGAAGCTTACACTGAAGATTGAACACAGGCTTAATAATTTAGTAAAATGGTTTTAAAGTAAAGTTTTTAAGAAAGCTGGATGAAGAGGGTGAAAGTTCTCTTTCTTTTTATTCTCTAGTAATTTTCCTTTCAAGTCAGTCCTTGCAAGTGCCTTTTTGGTCACTGGTGCAGTTTCTTCCTGCTGTGATTGAGATCATAGGGCCTGTGGTGTGCAGACCACATGCCAGATGGGCTGTATGCTGTCATCCTGTAGATTACCTGCCACATGGTCATTCTTTTCAGAATGACCAGACAATAGCTAAACTCTTTGTAACATTTCTACCCGACCTTGCTTTTTTCCCCCCAGATATATTCACTGAAAACTGAGAGCCCTAAAATAAGAGTAAAAGCATTTTTCTCTGACAGTGTCTTCCTGATATTTTTGAATTCTATTATATCACATTCAAGCTATTATAAAAGATGTCTCTTACCTAAGAGATGACCATGGAAAGGGGAAGTTGTGTTAGATATGTAAGGAGGCACTGGGACTCAACATAGAGTTTTCACTGCCATTTTGAAAAGCAGTTTAAATCAAGCTAGTCTTAAAATATCAACACCATTGAGGTACTAAAAGGCACATGATTTTATATGCTTTTTAGCTATTTATTTTTTATATGTTCAGCAGACCTATTACTAAGTCAGCATAACAGGATCAAAAGAGGATGAGGTCAACATGTAAAATACATTAAAGAATGAGGCAATAGTGGATAGCACTTTTCCTTAATACATGAAAATTTGATAGCAAGTGCCCTTGCTTTAGCCACCCCCACTGGCCCTCCTGTTACTAACCCCCTCTTGGCAAGGCAAACAGTTCATGGGGTGAAGTCCAAGTTTGGGCCTTGCTCTCTTCTGAACTTTGCTCAGGGTGACTAGACCCCAGAATTACTTAACAATGACTATAGGCCTACTTCTAAGACCTGCATAGGCCACTTCACACACACACACACACACACACACACACACACACACACACACACACATAATATTGAATATATTAACATTATATATGTATGTACATACATACATATATAAATCTCTATATATATCACATTTTGTATCATTATTCAGAAAAAGTGTCTTAAATATATATATCTACATATATATACACACACGTGTGTGTGTACCAAACCAAAATGTGTGGGTGGGTGGTGTGTTTTATTTTTTCTCTTAGTCCAGGACCCACAAATTTTAGAGGGGGGAATGTTTAGAACATGTATTAAGGAAGACTACACAAGTTAGTGTAGGTTGAGCCGAAGTTGTTAGATATTGTTTTCCACTCAATTTCTAAAATCCTATTAACAATTAGTATAATTAATTGGTGACAGTAATTAAATAATTGCTTTATTTCTAAATAATTGTTTTCTTATCTTGCATCATACTGGGTAAAACAAATTCTTGGTTAAATTATAAGCTGCCCTTGCTGATATATTTTAGTACATCACGAAAATCATACAGACAGTTTATTTCTCCCTTCACCATGGTTGATATCGAAGCCTGTTTACCATAACTTTTTTTGTCCACCTACCTATTTCCTTACATTGTGTTTTGGGTCTAGTAGTTTCATATTTATTTAATTTTAAAAAATAAATTAAAACTAACTCAATAATTTTTCTCAAGTTCCAGAAAACTTTCTAAATAAGTTCAGATCCAGGGTCTGTTCTTTTAAAGATCCAGACACTTTTCCTTTCTTTCCTTTCAGTCTAGATACATGTCTTCTTCACTAACAATCCCCTTCAATTCTATACTGAATAAAATTAATTCTAAATCATAGAAACAAGTAAATAATTAATTAAAAGCATAAATTGTCCACATATTATTTATTGGATGACTATAATTAATCCACTGATATCTAAATAGCTTTAACTTAATCAAAATTTAAACAACTTCTATTGTTAGTTCTGTAACCCTTCGATTATGACTATTCAAATTATTTTTTTGGCCTGTAAATTTGACTTTGTCAGTCAGCCATGAAGAAAGCTTTTTCTCTCTGCATCTATAATTTGATATTTTTTTGTGATACGGCACATATTCTTCCTCAATTAGGGAAAATGGAATTTTGGCACTACTTAAAGCTTCTTAAAAAATAAAATCAGTTTTCACTGATCACTTTATATATATTACTCATTAAAAATTTATCTAAGCATAACATATGATCCAGATACCAATTCATTTTTTTAATTCATAATGAAAATGTGTGCTTCCACATTTGCAAACCTTAACTCTTATGATTAAATGAAAAATTTTATGTATGGTAATAAATGTAAAAAGTTAATAATAGACTACACCACATTGTTTTTCTAGATTATG